>JAGMUU010000022.1:600000-1136993 GCA_020744375.1 Dactylonectria estremocensis | reverse complement strand
GGCGAGCAGGGGAGTTTTAGGTTGGCGGGTTAGGATAAATTGGAAATGAATAGGGGTAGTGAAAGGGACTAGTAAGAGAAGAGAGGGCGATTGGGTGTGGCAAGAGAGATGGGGGATTGGAAAATGATGCAAAGGTGAGTCAGGGTGTTAGGGGATGGTGGGAGTGTTCTAGTTGTGTCAGGAGAATTTTGACTGGCTGGGGATGGTGAATGTGAAGATATTAATAGAAGGGAAATGGACTAGTGGACTACTGGACTACGATTGGATATTGCTACAAACACAGTAGAAGCATAAAGCGTCGACTGGCGAATAAGAAGGAGAGGCAGGAAGTGGACTTGACAGAAGGATGGTGCACGGACATCTAAACCTGGGGGTGAGGGGGTGTTATGAGGAGGTGGAAGGGTGCACGGACACCTACCCCCAGGTTTGGAGGTGGGTCAAAGCCTTAGAAGCGTGGATAGGCTCGAAAAGGGTGTAAATTTACCCGCACCCGCATCGAAGTCGGCCAGTTTACGCTTAGCAATCAGCAGCGTTATCAATGAGATTATCCCATGGGATCCTAGGCAGTCTAAGCTCAGCAGGTAATTAATTCTTAAAATCCTAGCAGAAAAGCATTTTTTTATAGAGCAGTATTTCAGCCCGGCGTAGAGCAGCCTGGAGCATCGACTAAACACCAAGGACGTTGATCCGAAGGCCCTTATAGATAGTATCATCTCGATCCCAGCTAACAGAACCTTCTATAGCTTTATTACTATCAGCCGCCATGCCGTAATTGCGAAGCCATATAATAAACTGTATTAGCGTAGTATCCCAGCCCTTACCGCCTCCGACTATAAATCGGCGTATTATATCAGAGATGAGTTCGAAATAGCTCGGGCTATTCTCCTCTACATCCTCTTTACTCTGGCCTCATTGCCTCTTTCGTTAAATAGACTTAACTCTTTTATCTATAACATACTTAACAAGCAGAAGACATAAGATAGCTATAATAGCTAAAAGCTTTAGCATAAAGTTACTATAGGTCTCCTATATATCATCCTTGCGAATACTTAAAACCATTAAGAAGCTAATGAAAATGCTCTAGTACTCAGTAGTTTTAGTAAAATGGTCGAGGATAGAGATATAGAGCTCTAATATAGCTTCCTTAAGCAGGGGTTATACCTCTGCTACCTATATCGCCTTGAGGTTGCCCTCCTTCTCTTGCAGAATATCAGTAAGCTCATCAGCATGCTACATCATAGTACTATATACAGCAGACTGCCTCTTGCTAAGCTTAAATAGTGGTCAGTCCGCTAGATCCTCAAAAGCTATGGATCGCATAACATACGTAAATAGCTGCAGACATACTATAATATACCTCTTCCGAATTACCCGCTTAAACCTAAAGTGGAATAGCGTACTTCGCTCCTTATCGAGCTCCTTTCAATTAACCTCAAACAGCACATTCCACGAGATAACGCTCGGCTTTATAACAGCTATAGCACGGCGAATAAGACGCCTAACAGCGAAATAGATCTACTGGAGCTCAGTGTCGCCATCGCCTTCTGGGTTCCTCAGATCGATAATATATTTAAGTAAAATTAAACCCCATAGGAACTCCTTCTTCCCGCTGAATTCCACTAGGTGGGTAGCTACTCCTAGCCAGCGGAGCTATACATTCAAAGACGCGAAATCGCCCTGCTCTTCAATTTCTTCAGCCTCTTGCTTCCAGATCTATTTCGCCTTTAACTAGAACGCTGCCATTACCTACTGGAGATCTATCTCCACTCCCCATGCCTCAACTCTCAAACTATTAAAATCTTAACCTCTTACAACCTTAAAGTATTCACTACGCAGACCCTTAGCAAAGAACTATTAATAGAAGACTCCACTTCTCTACAGCACACTTGCCTACTCCTCCTCAGCCTAAGCTACTAATCGGCGGCCAGCCTTAAGCTTCTGATCCCATTTGTGAACCTCTTTAAGATAATATCGGATTCTCTTTAACACAGGGCCTACAAAACGGCAGTTTATCATATAGGTACATCGAAACCCCCCAGTATTTAGCTTTCTAAGCGCTTTAATTAGTATACTATCATCAGGCAGAAATGGAATATCCCTGATTCCATCTTATTTATAGATGATATCGAATGTAGCTGCCCACTGCTATACCGGCTTGATCTGAGCCTTAAGCAGCTTGTGGGGTAGTGTCCGGAGATGTGATTCAATCCTGCACCCAATGATGATTATCTTATAAAAGCAGCAACTAAGCATCCGGAGGTCTAGTAAATAGGTAAAGTACTCCATCAATAAACTGATTTCATTTAGAATGCAAACGCACTACGCCCAGCAGAGCATCTAATACTTCTTTACGCTCCTTTTACACCTCTCCTGAATCTCTCATTGCTTTATTCAGTTAATAAACACAGATACAACTACTGCAGCCACTGCATCTTATACTGCGCTCTAATTTATTGATCTATGCATGCCTCCCCTGTCACCAGACGAACCTCAAAACTCAGGGTTATAGCAAGATCAAACATAGCTCAATAAATATTATAGATTAAGAGGAAATAAATATATAATTAGAATCCCATGCTTAAGGTTAGTATCCTTACTGAGTTTTAGAATTACTAGATCTCTAGTAGTTAAGAAATAGCTAATTGCCACCTGCTCGATGGATTAATTAACAGTTGCTCCATATCATGCTAGCGCGTTTTAGTTTCCCACCAAAATTTAATTGACATCTACTAGATGTCGTAGCACATCGTCTCAGGATTATGTACAGAGGATTGGATCGGGTGGTCACGTGGTGATAGCCAGTCTCTGCTAGGTACAACCCGAATAGGAAGGCGGTCAGGGAAGCCTATAACCCCTAATCACCGCTGCGATAGCTTAGAAAGGGAGATATAGACAATACACACATAATTAAGTCATCCAAGTGCCATGCTAGCTTTCTAACAATTAAGAGTCTCATACGCTATATCACTATATAATTAAATACCTAATTAAGCACGGATTGCAAGCAAGCACTCACTGAACACTCACTAAGAATAATAACAACTAATTCAACTAACGTACATAATAAGCGAGTGGGATAAACAAGCGAGCGTAATAAAAATTCTAACCTCTAAGATTCAAACCTTAATAAAATTACAATAATATAATTAATTAATTAAAACTAATCGCTATACTCTTTTTCAGAAGTCTTAATTATAGTCTAATAGGTCCTTATATTATAACTGGCCTTTCTATAATTTTTATAGCGCCTTTCCCTCAGTATCGCCAACCTCCCTCGACTACTACTTCTCAACAATTTAGCTACTACCTGCGCATTAATATCTCTCTAATCTATCTTATCCCTCCCCTTATCTAGAGTTATCTTCCCTCCTTTATGTAGGTGGGTTCTTTTTACTTTACACCGCTTACTAAGAGTCTCATTTATCTATTGAAGGATCTGGTTTTTAGACTTTAATAATGCTATTTAATGCATTATTGCTATCATTTCTTTAGAAAATGACTTAAGAGCCTTAAGAATTGTTAAATATTAGAGTGAACTGTGATGTATTCTCCCCCGCCTCCACTAACAGAGGGCTCGCAGTGGTCTTTATATATAGAGATGCTTTTATCATCATAGAAGCAGTAATAAGGTTTTCTTAAAACCGGATCTGAGGAGTCCGGGCCTTTGAGACCGGTTTGCTAGAGATCCGGGCCTTTAAGACCGGGCCGCAGTCTCAGCAGTTAACCCCGGGCCATAGTCTCATCAATTAATAGATGTAACATATACCTCTGACATATCTAACACACCCCCTCAGATTCAATGATTTCTCATTAAGTCTGAAGTCCTTATTCGCCCTTCTAGAGCCTCTTCCTAACATCTTCCAATCCAAGTTAATATAAAAAGCGGTTCCATTTTCCAGCTGGCAGTGCTTTCATCAGCCCATCTGCGACTATATCTATTGATTTAATATATTTAACTTGAATTCTCCCTCTTTAAACCTCCTATCTAAGCTAGTGATTGTAGATATTAATATGCTGTAACTTAGTCCTTAAAGTAGCTATCTCAGCTATTATGAAGTTAATAGTCTAAGTGTTGTTATAGTTAATCTGGATAGTTAAGTTATTTAGTTAAACTATTAGCTCCTTAAGTAGTTAGCTTATAAAGAGAGACTTCTTTGCTGCCTGTGCTAGAGCTAGGAGCTCTGCTTCTATTATTAATGTTATAACTGTGTCTTATTTACTAGCTCTCCATTCGATCAGTCCGTTAAATAGCTTAATAGTATATATCTGCAAGCTCTTTTGATTAGTTGTGTTATTAGTAAAAGAGGCATCGCTAGCAATGCTGAGACCACCGGGCCCTCTGAAGGATAGGGCTAGGTTCTTTATATATATGAGGTAGTGGATGATGCAGTTAGCTGCTTCTTGGTGTATTTAACTTAGATTGGTGAGGAATCTGGCCAATCTAGAGACAGTAAAGGCTATATCGGGGCGGGTGTTAACTGTAATATAGAGGATTAATCCGATCTTGCGTTAATATCGTTAAATTTCTCTTAGGGTTGCTAGCTCTATTGCAGGCCGGAGCTCTAACTATATCATTAGTACTGTAGCTGTTCCTTTATTAGCTAGGTTTGCAATTTTCTTAATGTAGGCTGCTTGAGATAGCTAGATCTTCTTCATAGGTCGGTTTTATATGACTTCCATTCTAAGGAACTATTGCATAGGGTTGCTGCCTATTAGTTTATATCTCAATTGGAGTTATATAATCAGGTCCTTAGCCTTGTTTTCTTATGCCTTTCTGTAGGCTAGAATGATATTATCGATATATATGAAGAAGAGGATTCCTTCCTTTCTAAAATAGCAAGGCTTATGTAGAACTGGCTTATAGCCTAGCTCTAAGAGGGTCCTAGAAACCTCCTTCTGCTACAGTAAGGGAGAGACTCTTAGCCCATATAGAGCTTTATTAAGCTTTAGGATAGTTTCTGCCTTCTTATAGCCTGGAGGCATCTGCATGAAGATGTCTTAATTAATTGGGGCATATATAAATGCATTAACTATATTATATTAGACCATTTCTAGATTAAACTTTGCTGCAATAGCTATTAAGGTCTAGAAAGCCCTTCCAGCTAGGGTAGCTGTATATATATCTTATAGCTATCCTTTTGCTTGCTGGTCTCCTCGCACTACTAGCCGTGCCTTACATTTCTAAAAGTAACTGTATTTATCTATTTTATAGATATACACCTACATACAGCCTAGGACCTATTAATCAGATGCTTGAGGGTCCTTAGCTCAGATCTCAGTTTATAATTTCATTTCCTTATGACTTTAAAGATGAACTTCTTCAGCCTTCTAGAAGAGGTTTCCTAATAGATATCCTATGAGATCTTAATATTTTATTAATGCTGGAAGTAGTGCATTTCTATATACCTTTACCCCTTAATAGATCTTCCATTTTATTAAGATTTATGGAGGAGATTTAATGCTAGCTAGAAAAGCTGCCTGCTATATAATCATTTTATTCCCTTATTTTAATACATTTTGAGGTAATTGTGTAAGTAGAGCAGATGGCGGTATATCCGGAGGCATCAGGAAGTCTTTATATTCTGCTCTTTTTACCTATGAGATTTCATTAATCACCACTATAAAACGATTCCCCATAAGTTCATTTAAGTCTTCCTCTTTAGGAAAATCCACCTCAATACAGTCTTCAGTCTTTAACTAATTAATCGGTTTATCTTATTAAAGGGATGCAATTTGTGCGATTTCTTCTAGGTCTGCCTTTAAGAGGTCGTCTTTGAAGTTTTCCCAGTCTCTATTATAGCCCTTATCTTTATTAAAAATGACGTCTCAGGTGCTCACTATTCAGTTAATTATAGGGACCCAGATCCTATAGATATTTAAGGATCTATATCTAACAAGGAAGCTAATCTATCCTTTCAGCTTAAGCTACATCTTGCAGTTGAACTTTTGTTATGCCTTAGGGGTTATAGCATAGGCCTTATAGCTAAATGCTTTTAGATGTATTTAGTCGGGCTATTTTATTAATTGTGGAATTCCTCTAGCTCTAGTTATTGCAATATATAATTGATTGTATAGTGTTTTCCAGCCTGATTTATAGTTTAGCATTTAGTTATATAGATAAACTGCCGTTCTACTAATTTCTAGCTATAGCTGATGAAGGAGCTTGGCGCCTATTTGTATAGCTCTTTCCTTATCCTTAATCACACCCCCTAAGCGTTCAGTGCCGCCGTTTTAGGCTTAGCTATATAGTGCTGAGGGCTTGATAACGATAGCTCTATTCCGTAGGAAATTTCCAACTTATAGTTTAACCTCTGTGATTTCATTATTGCATTTAATAACTTTAACCTTAATATTATTTTAAACTTCTAGATATTTAAGGAAGGATTTAAAGACTATAATAATAGCCTCCGTTATCTAAAATATAAGGTAGTAATCCTAAATGTAACTAGTTAATCAGCAGGTAAGTAACATCTATAAGGTATAGCTACCTATCCCTTCTTCATAGTTATAGAAATTAATAGCGATATATTTACTGGCTATCTAGCTAGACTGCCTTAGAGCCCGTCTAACTTATCTCTTAATCTTTAATAAACCATAGGTATTATATTTAACTATTATTAATCCTTAAATTCGCACCCCCTGAGATGCTAAGACTAGGTATTTAAGAGCTTGCAGTCCCAGATGCCTTAGGCAGTTATGCTAGCAGATGGCTTCTTCTACTAAAGGAGCCCTCTTAGTATAAGTGGTGAACTTATAGGCTGCCTAAACCGCTGGAGTCATCTCTACCAGTTTATATTTAATAATATATTAACTATATAGGTCCTTAATTAAGCAGGCGATTGTCTAATTGGAATGGCGGAGGGTTGTTAGATTATAGCTATTATCTCAATAAAGTCCTTTCTTCCGTAGCTAATATAAGGAGACTAGAGTTATAAGGAGTTAGAGACAGTAGGCTATATCTTTAAGCAGTAGGGCTCGAGTTCTTATTAACCTAACTATTATTATTTTATATCTTAAAATTAGTAACTTTCAGTTACCTAACTAAATAAAGTTACCTAGAAGGGCTAGCTAGAGATTAACTAGTTAATTATAGTTATTTATAATTAAGATTGTTATTTTAGGGTTTAGGATTTGAGATTTTCATAAGCGATAGTCATTACTTTAGGCAGTAAATGCAGCATTAACTTTAGCAATAAGCTAGCTATAGAGTTATTAATCAGAGGTTTCCTTAATAGCTGGTTTTAATAGAGTTTTAGATTTCTTTTAAATAAGAGCTTTTACTTATACCTAGAGGTCTAGGTCTTCATTAAGGGCTTCTCTTACCTTTATTTAAAATTTTTCTTAAGGCCTAAACCCTTTTTAAGCTATATTTAAAAAAATATAAAAGCATTTCTTAAGAATATAAGGTAGGCTATATGCTAGGCATTTATCCTATTCCTTAGGAGGCCTCTAGCACTTCATTCTTTTCCCTTCCTTCTTTATAAAATGGTATTAGCCTTTAATAATATAAGCGTCCTCTAGTTCATCATCCTAGGGGTCCTCCCTAGTAAAGTTTATAGAGAATGCACTTTAGGAGATTTTCTCTATATAACCTAGGCTCTATAAGGCCTCTATATTTTTAAGCTTATTTTAGAAAGCATTCATTAGATCTTAATAAATAAGGGATTCTTCTTAAATTAGGTTTTATTAGTTAATTTTATAAACTGCTATTTAAGTAGGGAGAAGGTGTAAAGAGATATTAAGGAAGTTATATACTTAGAAGCTACAAAAGAGGGTTTTAAGGACCTTTTATTGCTATCCTTTAGCTAAGGCTTCCTTTCACTCTTTTAACCATTTGATTGCTTAAGTCGCGGTCTTTAGAGGTGTTTTTATGAAGGTTAAGTATATATTTCAAGCATCTTATGTTTTATCTGCCTCTGACCTCCTGCACTGAGCATGGAGATTGTAATACTATTTATAGATTGACTTACGTAGCTAATAATAGGTCTAGATGTAATTAGGAGAGATAGTTCTAATAACCCAGTCTTAGAGGGTTCTTAAAGACTTCCTCTATCTTTCTAATAACTTTTCTTAAAGTTAATATAAAGAGAGGTCTTATTAAAAGCTCTTCTGACCTTATTTAGTTAGGTTAGATAGAGACTATATTCTATTAGTTATCTTCTATATATCGTCTGAATTAGTTACTTAGGTCTTAGGTGTTTTTAATTAAATGGTTTATTATGCTGCTATTATTTTAGTGTATTTATGTCTTTTAATATCTAGGAAGGTCAGCTCCTCTTTAAGAAAAGTCTTCCTTTTGAGGTGCTATTATAGATTTAGAAGGTCGATCTAAAGATGGAATTCATGCTTCTAGTTCAGGAAGTCCCTGGGTTTTATAAAAGTGGCTATAAGACCTTCTTTTTAGGAATTTCTATATAATATAATAGATAAGAAAGAGGGGTTCTTTAAGATGTAAATAAAATGGGTTGAGGCAGTGAGACTTTTAATTATTAAATATAAGAGTAAACTGTAATATATTCTCTTATTCCCCTCGTTTAATAGAGGGCTTGCAGCGGCCTTTATATATAGAGATGCCCTTATCATTATAGAAGCAGCAATAAGGTTTTCTTAAAACCGGATCTGAGGAGTCCGGGCCTTCGAGACCGGTTTGCTAGAGATCTGGGCCTTTGAGACTGGGCCGCAGTCTCAGCAGTTAACCTCGAGCTATAGTTTTATCAATTGATAGATGTGACGTGTACCTCTGATGTATCTAATAATATATTTAAAATAAAGAACCTATAAGCAGCTCCTTTAGAAGACTTCTTTTAATTAGATATATAATAAGTATTAATTTATAAATATAAAGAAGGAATTATTACTTTAATAGCTGCTAATAGCTCGCTAAGGAAGCTTACAGTTCCTAACGTTATATTATATATAGCTCTTACTATTAACTTTATATCCTTCTTAAAGCTGAGAAAGTGAGGCATCTAGTTAGATACAAAATTAAGAAATAACTGCTTTAAATAATCGGATGGAACCTTCCTTAGCGCTATTAATAAATAGCAGAGATGACAGGTTCTTAAATGGAGAGAGAGTTAACTAACTATAATAAGTGCTTAATAAGCACCTGCTGAGCCTCCAGCAGGCCTATATATAAACTAACTGCAGAAAAGATATAAGCATATATTATGGACTTATAGATAACCTCTTTTAGAAAATACCTTTATATAGCACTAATGGCTTAATCATCTAGCTCTAGATGCTTTCAGATGCTTAATAAATGCTTAAAGAGGCGTTAGACTTAGGATAGAAGAGCCTAAAGGACTATAAAGGATTATAACTATTAACTATAATATATATAATATAGCGAAGGCCCGCTAAATAATTAAATAGGCTTTATAAGAAGTAATAGCTAAAGTAAAACTAGATAACTATATTACTTTTAATTTCCATTTAATAACTTAAGGCTATACTAGTTATATATCAATTTAGATCTTTATAAATAGAGCTACTAATTACTTATAGAACTACTATAAAGATAATTAATTAATATCTACTTTATACTTAATAATTACTTACTTTCTTAAGATATTAGAAGTATAATACTCTATTAAGGTTAAGGTTATTAAATATAATAATAAGATTATAGATATATATCTATAGATTATAGAGTTACTAAGGAATTATAAAATACTTACTAACCCTTTAGCATTTAATATCTAAGTATAAAATGGAGGCGTAGAATAAGCAGCTGCTATCATTATTTAAAAGAGCTACACAATATATACTAAAGTAAAGCTACTTAAATACCTATAGCTAGAGTTAATAAAGGCAGCTACCTACTTATATAATTATATGCTATTAATATATAGGAACCGGAAGACTCTATATAAGCTTTTCTATAGCTAATTCCGCTCTAAAGAGACTGCAAAGCCCGACCTCTCGCACCTTCAAGCCTATAGCTATAAGGCCTTCACTCTTATAGCAAACGCATAGCTATGAAGGAACCAGCTATGAAGATAGTTACTACGAGCTTAAATTAGCTTTCTAATTAGCTATATATTAAGCAATTCCTTTAGAATGTGGAATCCATTATAAAAGGAGGTCTTTACTACCTAAAATATTATATTTAATAAATGGCAATTATTTAATAGATACTTAGAAAGCCTTTAAGATAATTTACTAAAAGAAGACCTTAAGGCTATCTAGAAGTGAATCTAGAAGCTACTATTAATATAAAAATATATAGACCAGTAGATATTACAGCTGCTAGATAATAAAGCAGATACGATTTAAGATAGGTTAGAAGATAGTCACTTCACTAAACACTTAGTAAGTAATTAGAAATAAGAGGAGCCTAAAGAAATATCAGAAGGGTATATAATAGCTAAGTTTAAGTTACTTTCTACTTCCCTATAGTTACTACCTACTGCATTCTTCTATACCTTAGCTACTAGTCTTAATATAAAAAGGCATAAGGAGGGAGAGGTAGATAATGAAATTAGTTATAGAAAGGTTAGTAAATAGCTAGCGAAATAAAGGATCTCCTTTAAGGCAGCATTTCTAGCTAGGAGACTCTAATTACTGAAACACCGCATAAGCAACCGCCGAGCGGTCTATAGTAGCTTAGCTAGCTTCATTAGATCATTTAATGGAGGAAGTGTTACTTGCCCTTAGATTGAACTGGATGTAGAAAAGTAAGAAGCCTAGCGGAATAGAACGAGCTCTATAGTTATTATAGAAAAGCGAGAAGCCTAATAAAATAAAATAAGCTCTATACCTAGGGAGGAAAGGTAGCTTATTGTTAGTATATATTGGCGACTATTAAAGCCACTTTCTAGCTTATATATAAAGAGATTAAGTTATCTATATTAGAATGTAATATTTATAGCTGAGAAGGCATATCTATAGAGTTATATAGAGTTATAATTGTAGATTAAAGTTGCTAAATCTATAGCTAAAGGTCGTAAGGTGCTTAACTGCTACTAGGTCTATATTTATAAGCTTAATAAATATAGTAGATTCCTGAAGATTAAAGCATGCCTTATAGTATATAGTAATTAATAAGCAATCAATAACTAAGAAATCTATATAGTAACTCTAGCTAGTATATCATTTAGAACTCTTATAGCTCTAGATAACTGATTTAACTATAATATATTATAATATAATATAATTAATGCCTTTATATAACGTATTCCACAAGCGAGGCGACCGCACAAGCGAGCCGATCATTCAGATTTACACCTTAAATGGCAATTCTAAGAAAATTATAAAAATTTCAAACCAGGTTTAAAATAGCAACAATTTTGAAATAAGGTTAATTAAATACGAAATTATAAAAGAGAATTTTCCTAAATTTTATTTATTTTTATTTATAGAGTTATTAAAAAAAGGCTTATTTACACTGTGTTTTTTCTGATTCTTATAAATAGAAAGCTTGATAAATTAATTAAAAATCTTGAAAAAATACTGCCTTGTGACTTTTCTAAAAAGATATTTAAAAGATATTTTCTTATATTTTTAATAATTTTATAGCCTATTTTAGAAAATCACATATTGCTATTTTTGGCTGTACAGTATAGTGATTGGCTCGCTTGTGCGATCGGCTCGCTTGTGGAATACGTTATATGAAGCTAGATAAAGAGATCTATATAGAGATACTAAGAGGATATTAAAAGCTAGAGATAATTTTAAAGCTGTAGAAAGCTCTCTATAGTTTTAGATAATTGCCTCTTTTATAGTAAAAACACTTTAAGAAGGGTTTACTACTAGCGGGCTTTCGCTAAGTGCTAGGCGAGGACTATTACTAGCTTTATAGAAATATTATCTTCTTCTTCTATATAGATAACTGCGTCCTCTGCTTTTTAAGGTAGGTCAAACCCTAAGTAATAGTACTAATAGAAGACTTATAGAAGACCTATTATCTAAAAGGAAGCAAGCCTCTATAGTAGTTCCTAGGAATTGAAGTAATTTAAAACTGTAGAAACTGTCACCTATAGCTCTTACAGTCCTCCTATATTAATAAGATCCACTAACTGCTTACTAATTATATACTAAAACTATAAATGAAGACTTCTATAACATAAGAAGAACTATTACTCTATAAAGAGATCGCTAGCTCTAGAAGTATTAATCTTTATTAATGCAAAGTTGGAACGATTATATATGCAGCTATAATAACTTAACTAGATGTAGCGTTTATAGCAAGCTAGCTAGCTAGATTTAACTAGAACCTAGGGCTACAGCACTATTAAGCAGCTAATTAAGCCCTTTAATACCTTATTAAAATATGCAGTCTTTCCTTTAAATATAGCACGATCCCTAGATATAAAGAAGATAGCTTATAAGTAGTATTTAATATAAGTTTTATAAATAACTCAGTAAATCATTAGAGCTCATAAGCCTTTATTATAAAGCTATTTAAAGAAATTATATTATAAAAAGTAAATAAATAGAATATAGTTATAATATTAATAACTAAAGCTAAGCTACTTACTTTATCTTAAATAGCTAAGGAAGCCCTATTTATAAGTAGACTTATTTTAGCATTAAAAATTAATTTATCTTTACTAACTACTTACTAAGTAACTGCCTCACCCTTAAGAGTTACTATTAAATATAATAATAAATAGACTATTTAATTTATTATAATAAAGCTTATATAGCTAAGGACGAAGTTATAGCATATTAATATTTACAACTACTCGCTTAAGTAAAAGATATTAAAGGAAAAGATTAAAGTAATCTACACTTTATTAATATAATTACTTATAGATAGCTTAATAAAGAGCTTATTAAGAGAGGCATTTACTAAATTCACCTAGCAGCTTAAGCTAGCAGACCTCTTTAATTAATTAAAATAACTAAGGAAAAATAAAGAATGTAGCTTAATAGCAATGCCCTCAAGCTAAAGGGGCGTATTAAATTGAATTATATATAGAGGATTAAATCAGGTGGTCATATAGTGATAGCCAGTCTCTGCTAGGTATAGCCCAAATAGGAAGGCGGTTAGGGAAGCCTATAACCCCTGATCACCGCCGCAATAGCTTAGAAAGGGAGACACAGACAATACACATATGATTAAGTCATCCAAGTGCCATGCTAGCTTTCTGACAATATATATATATCGCCTAGTAAAGCGCAGGCATTTTCTAGCTATAGCCTCATTAATAAGAGGCTAGATAAGTAACTTAAAATATACAACGCTTTTAGATTTAAGGAATATTAAAATAGTCTTCTTAAAACAGTTTAAGCCAGCTTCTTTAATTAAGTCCTTAATTTAGATATAAGGGTCCTATCTTATTACTAACATTATATGAGACCTTTTATTATAATTGCCTAGCAGAAGCTTAATAAATACTGTATTAAGCTAAGGGAGTTTTCATTATTTACTATATTTATCATTTTACACCTAGCTCGTAAGATGAGTTTCCTTAAGAGGAACTGGGCTTTAGAAGAGCAGCGTATATAAGTAAAAGATGCTGAGATAGGTCTATCAGACTGTCTTAACGAGTGGTATTGCTATAACTAGCTAATTGATAGCAGCAGATAAATAGCAAAAGGCAGTTGCATGGAGTGCAATATTGTCATTTATGCTATAGAGAATATCTAATAATAGAATTTTTAAATAATAGGTGAAAAGCAGAAGAGCTCGAGTAATAGTAATTAGTAGTGAACTCAAGTGCTATTTATAGCTAGGACTATGAGAAAACTGAGGATCCGATCGAGCGGTAGATGGCTCACTAGGGGGCATTCCCGGTGCTCAGCTAGCTGGCTCTTCTTGATATACTTGCTATTCTGGCGATTGAAACTGATTGTGAGAGGGATTTCAGCCTTGCTATGTTGACGTTTATGTCGCAGAGACTTTTGATGAGTGTGGAAACCTTGGAGAGGCTGCAGTGCCCAAAACAGGAACTGATCCTTATCCTTGTCTGTCTACACAGCCAAGCTATTCAGGGTCAGGTTTTAAGGTGGCTTTAACTTCGACTTCGACTTCGACTTACAGCAATCTCGCTCACCCCCTCTGGCGCTATACCCTTCCACTCCGACGCCCCCAGCCCAAGCGGCAGGTCAGGGCCTTCAAAATTACCCCAAGTGGTGCCCCGCTGGCAAGCGTGCCTCTTGCTAACGTGGTGAGCGGTCGAATATAGATCGTATACACGGCCATCAGCTGCCCCATCTACGCAGGCAGAAAGCGTCGGACCACCTTAGAGAAGTTAATATAGGCTAGGGACTTGTGGTACTGTATCATGAGCATGACCTCTCTGTCAATGACAAAGACGCTCTGGTCCTGGTTGATGCCATTTATTAAGCACAGTTCTATGATCTCCTTGCCCTAGCCTGGCTGGCCACTGGCGAAGTGCGTGAGCGCAAGTAGGGGCTCCTCGAACTTCCTCACTATCTTCAGATACTTGTAGATGCCGAACTATTTCCACTAGCCCTGTTGAGAGAGTAGGCTCTGTAAATCACAAACCACAGCCGCTAACATGTACCCACCCGTCCAGCACTGTCGGATTACATCTCCACCCTGGCTAGCTTCCAACACTGGAAATTTGGCGTTGTTAAAACGAAGTCGCACCTCCTCCTCATCGTCAATAGGATCTAAATACGGAAAGAGCTTGTGGCCTGTAATCATAGAATTGATAGCCGCTCCCAGAGCAAAAACATATATCTTCTGGTCGCAATACTCCGGGTCATCTCGTGGCATTGATGATAAAATGTTGACTGCTGCCCCCTCCCCCGTCAAGGTCAGCGTTTCCATCAGGGGACAGGACTTTTTTTCAAAATCGCTTAACTTGATGTCGAGGTTAGGGTCCAAAAGGAGGTTCCCCCAAAGTAATGTCACAATGGATAGCATTCTTTGAATGGATAAAGGCGATCCCTTCGACCGCTTGCAATGACCATTGAGTCCGGCAGCAACACGTCCTCGACAGGTCAAACAGCATCATCTAGGACTATTTGAGTCTTGGATTAGGACTCGTTTCAGGATCCAACCGCAAGTATCTGTCGACTGAGCCATTAGATATGTACCCAAGCAGAAGCCCCTGTTTATGGCTTCCTTTGAAGCAGATCACCCTTTCATGAGATTCTATTGTCTCGAAGATCTTTTTGCAACTTCAAGACCCCTCAAGGAAGCCTGTCAGATTTCTCTTCAGTAAAACAGAATGCCCCATTAAATTTCAAAGTTGCTCAAAAGCAAACCAATGTTATTTAACATAATCCTGAAATAACCTAAGAACATCATTCTGGCCTTCTCCCTCCGCAGCCAAAATTGGCGTCAGACCTTCATCATCGGCCTCGTGTGGGTTTTCCCCGGCTTTCGATGACATGCGGACAATATCAACATAGCCGTTATACGCAGCAAACCAGATAACGTTACGTCCCGAGGAATAGCTCGTACATTTATAGTCCGCTCGTCTCGAGGAGCTTCCTCGTGATGTCCACATGGCTGTGACTCGCCGTCTTCCAGAGTGGAGTGCGGCCGCGAGAATCAGGAAAGTTGAGCTGGATTCGATCTTGGGCGAGTAAGAGGCTGACGATTTCAACGCTCCCTTAGACAACAGAGGTGTGCAAGGCGGAACTGAAATCCCCTCCTCGTGCGTTCGGGTCAATCCCGTTCGCAATCGACTTCTGAACCATATCGAAATCACCCTTTTCCACTGCCTGGTGAAACTCCTTTGTGCACGCAGCCTTTCTGAGGATACTTCTCACCGCGTCTTCCACCTTGACCTATCCCCAAGGTTGGTAATGGTGACTGAAGACCTGGCCTAGAGCCTGTTCTCCGCCGTTGTAAGCAGCGCCCCAGATGGTGCTTCCATAGTCACTGGCTTTAACAGTTGGATCTTCTCCGTTATCAAGCAATATCTGCACCATTGTTTCGTGACCTTGGAAACCAGCTGCTCCTCAGGCGGTTCCGTGTTCGCCACAACTCATGTTGACATTCGTCCCGTGTTGGAGAAGGGTCCGGAAGACGGCCTCGTCTCCCTTGTAAGCACCAGCCTGCAAAGAAGCGCCATGCCTCCCGAACTTCTCATTGATATTGGCGCCGACATCGAGCAGCGTCGCGATGAGCTTTACGCTGCAGTAAGAAGAAGACGCCGCCGTTTGTAGAGGATTGCCGTAGTTGCCACCTCTATCATTTACGTCAGACCCTCGTTAGATGAGCAGGTTGACAATAATTATGTTTCCTGTCCAGGCGGCAGCAGTGAGGGGTTTTCCAAAACTTCCCCCGCTAATGCGAACATCTGCTCCAAAGCTGAGAAGTATCTCCACCATCTGTCCATACCCCATCGCTGCAGCGGCCTGGATGAGCGTGCCGAATCGACCCCCGACAACGTTGATATCACCACCTTGTGTGAGGTAGTGCTCTACGCATTTGGTCATGTCATGCTCGGCAGCCAAATGAATCAAGGTAGCTTTGGTGCCATGGGGCTTGTGAAAACAAGTCTTGTGATCCAAATCAGACAGGTACCTCCAGACGGGAAAAGCCTCTTCCATGCGCTGGTATAAATGAGACGGCAGGACACCCCCGTTAACGTGATTGCCTCAGCCTCTCTGATATGCTCAAAGATGAAGTGCAATAAGTTGTAGAGGAAAGGATGGAGGCGGTAAAGTTGTTTCAAGAGGTCGACCGATTTATTTACGCCGAGGACTAGCGGCTCAGTGTTCGTCTGCACCACAAGTCGCAGTTCGGCTGTGTTCAAGCAGTTAATGCATGACTCGGTAATGTGACGATGACCACGTCGAAGAGCTTCAGGTGCTGGGAAAGCCGCGATTAACTCGAGACCGCCGCGATTCAGTAAGAAAATCTTGACAGTCCCATGCACAAAATGCATTGCGGGCTTGTTGCTTCGATCAAAAAACTGCCAAGCATATGCCGTTTTGATGACCGTGTGAATTCTCGACTCTGTCAACCCTACCGTACGAGCCTTGACAAAGAGACTCATCTGATGATCGCTCTCGATGAGCGACAAGCTAGATTCAGCTTCGGCTTGTGATTTGTACTTGGTATCCTGGAACGCGAGTGCATAGCGTAACTCTGCAAGTGTGATTGGCCTGGCGACGCAAAGAATCCATTCTAGCATCTGCTGCGATTCCATCGGTTGTCTTGATCTGACAGTCTCCAATGTTTTCTCAAACACAACTCCCAGCTCATCGGGAATATCTTCGACCATCTGCTGCATCTTTTTTTATCGATTCCCCATCGTCATTGGCCTCGATGATTTCCCCCACGATGAGGACAACCCACAGAAACACGCCCAGCTTGCACAGTTATGTACTGTTTGAGCTGGGCGGTGTGACGACAATCCAATATTGGTTCCAATTTTTCATCAATGTAACATTCAATGTCGTCCCGGTTGTGCGTGTCGGTAAAGAGCCCGACATGGTCATCCACCTTGATGTGAGGATAATATCGGCTGGAATAGCAAATCCTGACCAGCAGCTTGTTTCGAAAGGCGGTGGCGCGGAAGAACTCAAACAACTCAAAGAGCTCGCCTGTTTCTCAAGCCGCGTTTGTTCTAACTCTTCGCACTCACGACGAAACTTATCCACAATCTTGCACAGTTCGCCACCAACCTGTTTGTATCCTGGGTCATCTCTAACCATGAAACGGCAAATACCGAAGTGGTTGGCGTTTATATGTTCGGCATGTTCCTTCAGATCATCCAAAGATGACGAGAAGTCTAGGACAATATGTTATTCAGCTCGTCAGCCTTGACGAATAGGAGATCGATATGGTGTCAGGTTGACAATCTTGCCGTACACTCTGTTGTAACTTTTGTAAGACTGGCTTTCTTGAAAGGTTCTCACAAGGAATTCTTCCTGACGCCATTGTCGCATAAAGGCCTCCCTGGAAATCTCAAGCTCTGTACTGTCGAAACGTAGAGCACGAATGTTCTTGTCGTTTTTATCAAACCCGCAAACTGCAACAAGTCTCCTCAGTGCCTCTCCCATGGACGCGACGGCGCTGCCACGATGTAGTGTCCCCAAGAAGAATATCCCTTTCGTCGAGTTTTGGACGTCAATTAACCCGGCATCTTCGTCTACGGCAGCTAGACGAAGCAGCTACAAAGCGATTAGGGGCTTCATGGTGATAAATATAACAGATGAAAATTAACATTAGAAGGCTAGACAGCTTACCTCTTTGACAAGAATTCATATTATCAAATGGTTAGATCCACATATGCTTCCCCTCAACACAAGCTTGGTCTAAAGGTTTCTAGCAGCAGAAACAAGCGGTCCTCAGATTCATGGAGGCACTTACCTCCTAGAAAGTGCGCAACAAATGTCACAAATCGGCCTCACTAGAGGTTTGAAATCAGCTTATTCAAAACGTTTCCTCATGTAGGTTCAATACACACTAACACAATTCAACCTATTTCGCGCAAGTACATATAATAGGTCCCTGGAGTGCCCAAAAATACTGCTCTGATTTGCCGGTCCATCGAAAATCCGGGTTATCTTAGAGTCATACCCAAATGTCATAATTCGACACGTAGGGCAGTCCTCTGATAACAGATGTAGGGATCAGAAAACGCCGGAACCAGGCTGGGAATCATATGAGGGGCCGCTATCGGCAGGTTGATTTCGAGCTAGTCGCGCAGCGAGTCACTTCCATATGCTTTTCTTAGGGTGTTCGCTAGAACTGGCTGCTGTTTCGGGGAGGTGGGCTGTCTAGGTTTTTATCGGGTGCCCTTGAAGTCCGTGTACGAAGATAATACTTGGCACGTATATGATTAGACGGGTTCGTTTAAGACTAATTCGTTGGTTTCTTACCCGGCAAAAGGTACCTCGTTCTGGGGGCTGTGTAGAACATTGAGACCAGTGTCTATGTCGAGAGTACCCTGGCCTCTTTGGCTCTTGAGTGCTTTCAGGGAGATCTATTGTAGTGGATTGAATGACAACTTGGTACTGAAAAGAGGACGAGAGGGAGGTTTATATTGCTATCTGAATAAGTAGGAAGCCATAGTCGGAGTTGTTTTGGGGCGGAGGATATCAGGCCATCATTCGGGCAGGTGACGGGTGTGTGCCCCGTCTGGGCACAAGTAAACGATTGGATCACCTTGAGGAACCCTAGTCAGAAGCAAGGGGGCCTCAATCTTTGCCTGTATAATTTATTGGGCAGTGCCGACCATCAGCTGCCTGTGAAACTGTTATCATCGTGCGTGGCCAGACGTGTTTATAGATTTGCAAAGCCCATGTAAGCCCACGCAATCCAGCGGTGCGTAAATTCAGGCGGAGGGGATGTGACGTGTGCTTCAAGTCACCTGTCATACACTTTCTTCCTTTCTCTCATCTGCTGGGGATCATGGGGTGGGGGTGTGGGCAAGGCTAGGTCTAAAAACAATACACCCTCGAGCGGTACTTTTTTCTATTGCGCGGCGGCCTTGCGTATCTGCTGTGACTACAAAAGCAAATCAAAAACGCCATCCAGCTCGCCTTGGGCCGAAAATGGCTTGTCCTTGGGGCCGCGGACCATGGGGAGACGATATCTGAGCAGCCTAGGCCAGGCATTCACAGAGAGCAAATGGACCGACCCCAAGGACTTCATATCTCCCCGTCTCGCCCGGCCCTTCAACTCACCCAGTCCCAAGATTAGCAAAACCGTTCCTGTGATGACTGCAAGCTGAACAATCTCCATTCTGCTTTTCAAGTGGTTAGAGGTTTCCTGGGCAGCGCTCTCTGGTAACGTTTGCCAGAAGACCCTTTCCATTGGTTTAAAGATAATTCGGTCCACGACACTGATGCCCTGAGTGTTGCCGGATTCATCGAGGAAGATGTTCGTGGGGTTGAGGTCTGGATGAGAGATGACACCCGGCAGCTCCTTGAGGCGACTGGATACAGCGATGAGGTTTTTATACGAGGGTTAGGGTTAGGGTTTGCACATGGCATCTTGGTCATCAAGACACAGGAAACATGCTCGGTCAGCAGTAGCTCATGCTCAACCGTCTCAATAGATGGTGCACCATCTCTAAGAAATCTTCTCCCCGCGGCAAAAGTCTTGATATCGAGTGGTACAATCCTGAATTGGATGATGACGGCGTCCTCACCCTCCAGGGCAACCTCGAGAGTGATGCTGGCAGTCCCTTGTAGTGGAACCAGCTTGGAGGTGACGATTTTGCGGGTGTGATAACGTGTGGCGATCTCTTCTGCCAGCTTCCGCTGCTTCTCCTCCGTGGTGACGCATTCTGGAAGCTGAATCCCCATTTTGATTTAGGATAGTTGCCGAAAGCCTACCCCGCTGATGCTTTTGAGTCTGAAAAGCAAGCAGCATAAAATGGAAGCAGAAAGGATTAAAACAGTCACACGGCTACAAAGTGCTACATGTGGTATCATTAGGCAGACAGGTAATCGTCGGCATCAGCCCTAATATGCGCGAAGACTAGGCCGTGTTAGACCGCTAAATAGTGAATATACCTAATTGAAGAGTGCAGGCGATGTATCTGTATTGTTTCGTTTCGGCAGATGAAGGTGGCACCGCTTTGTCCGCCACAAAGGCCGAACTAAAAGCCCAAACTTTTGTTCCCATGCAGTGTAAAGGCGTCATTATATTACTCTCTTGCGTCAGATGAGCCTGTGAGATGATATTAATTGGCAGAAAGTGCGCCACATCGATAGAACACGAGTCATAAAGCAGGGAATCACAGCACGTTGCTCAATTAGTGTGGTAAAGGGTAATTAAAAACTAGACGCCATTGGTGGCCTCGTCAAGAACGAGGCGAGCCGGATAAGTCAATGTGTTATACAAGTTATAAAGAGGGAAATCTCAGCAGATTGATCACTTCGCGTAGCATAGGTAAGTAAAAACTAGACGCCGTCAGTGGCCTCTTCGAAAATGAGATGAGCGGCGTGTGGAAGAGGTTTTCAATCGCAACACTCAGCAGGTTTCAGTGCTGCCTTAACGCTGCTGTGTGACATCAGGGTGATGGAGTCAAAAGAAAAGAGGCTCCGAGACGTATAGCTTTGCGAGCGCACTGTGTCTGTGACCTGACTGTATAGGGACTTTGCTTCAGCGTTCTTATACTTGCCAGGTTGAGGGCAGAAGCTGACCCATCCAGCAAGATATTAGCCTATGGCAGCGTCAAGGTATTCCAGGCGAAGTGTCAGGATTTGAATGAGGATGGGTATATTCTGACTATAGACGTAGATCTGTCCACTGAGGTCTACACCAGGGCATACCAGTATGACAATATGCTTTGGCAATATCCTTGATATCATCATGCTGGGGCTAGGCGAGCCACATGACCGTCTTGTGTGTGCTACAAATCATGTGCCTGCCAAGAACCTGGAAAAGGTTTTGATCGTCAGCTTGAGGAAAGTCTAGTGATGACTGATGAGGGGACATCAGGAACAAGTAGGGACGAGCCAGAAGCGAGCTTTCTATCCAAGAAGCCCTTGCTGGTAACAAAGGAACCCGGTGCGCCAAGCTCCCCTTGGCCCCGGACAGAATGCGCGAGATCGTGTTGGGATCCTACCCAGCTGCAGGGCCTAGATCTAGACAACAACACGAGAGATGTCGCACTACCTGTACACTAGGTGAATAGTAGCAAGAGTAGATTTCTAAGAATGGCCCCATTTCTACACATCTTAATGAGATTCGGCATATAACCTAGATAGCCGCTGGACCTAGGGGGTTGGTGCTATTGTCAGGGATAGTGGCTTAGCAGCGCGTAAGAGTTACGTGGCCCATATTCATCACACGTAGGGGGGATTGTGATACTCGTTACATGTGGTATCTGGAATCAAGAGCTCACTTAATAAACTCAAATTGCGCGGCTGGGTATGTGGCTGGAGGGAACGCGCTTCCGTTGGTACAGAACTGATAGGGAGGTCATACCATGGCTGGGTCAGAAATTGGTGCCCTGCTTCTCTGCCAATCAAGTTCAGTTAGTGGAAGTCGACTAGCCAAATCAGGTAGTTTTGATGATTGAACTGGCTGAGCTAAACCAAGCCACAGACCAACCAGCCACTCCCATCCCTGCGTCTACAAAGCACGTGGTAATAAATTCTCGAGCTACCAAGTTAGGACATGACTAGATAACAAACCGAATCGGGTAATCTTGATGATTCAGCTCACTAGCAGTGGTAAAACAAGCTACTGTACAGAGAGGCGCAGCCACTCTTAGGGCAGTATCCCTATCTGAAAATACAGCAGACTACAATCGACATGGCTATTTATAACTTAATTCCAAGTATTGTCTTTTCTATTCGTATGATGGCTTGGGAACCAGGGAGTGCTGAGGCAGACTACACTGCCCATGAACTATGGGCAATTTGGAGCTTTTCGAGATATAAAAACCGAGCCTGTCGCTTTGCTTATTACATGTTCACTATCAACACACTTTCACTACACGCTTGTCTACAACACTCATCATCTTCATTTAAAATCATCCACCCTCCGCCTAAACCACCCATGGATACTACCACAGGCCGAAACATGTCTGAAGATGAATTCGAATCCTGTTTGAAAGCCGAGCCTGGGTCCTCGGGGCATAATCTGTCGCCCACCGATCCAGATAGTCCCATGAGCTGGCCACTCCTCAAAAAGGTCTATGTATCTGCCGTCTCTTTTGCCTTTGTTTTTGTTATGTAAGTAGCACCGAACCCATAATGGACACGGACAAGCACTCATCAAATTAGCATGTACGGAACAACAACATATACTGCCGCTATCAATGCCGTTCCAGCCGCGTTTGGTGTATCGAAGCACACTGCCCTCCTCGGCTTCGCCATGCCCTTTTATGGTGTCTTCTTCGCACCCATCTACACACCACATCTCTCGGAAAGATACGGACGACGACCCATCTACTTTACTAGTTTCCCTCTCTTCGCTCTTTGCGTGGTCGTCATCGGTCTGGCCTCAAACATTTCCGTCTTGCTTGCCTTCCGTTTCCTCGCTGGACTCTTCGGCGGACCATGCCTGGTTCTTATCGAAGGGACATTCGCTGATGTCTGGTCTGCACACAAGACCGTAACGTATTACTCCTTCCTAACGCTCGCATCGTACTCAGGAGCCGCTCTAGGTAGGGCTGATTTCTTAAGTTCTTTGCCTATCCTCCACACTAATATATATGATTGCAGGTCCAATTATTGGCGGCTTCGTTTTTGCGGCCAAAGGTCCAGCATGGCTGTCCTGGGTGACACTACTATTTGCCACGAGCGCAATGGCATTTGGTGCTTTCATGCCTGAAACGTACGGCCGAGAAATCTTGAGGACTCGCATTCGCTATAACAGGAGCGGCATCAGGCTGCCTTGTGCACAGAGCGGAGTCACCATTTCCGAGATGGCGCGCACCACTTTCCTTACTCCCCTCAAGATGCTTTTCGCTGAGCCTTTGGTGATTCTCATCACCCTCTATCTTGGACTCAACTTTGCCGTGCTGTTTCAATGGTTCATTTCAGTACCTGCCGCATTGAATGCAGCTTACGGGTTCGACGTCAAGCAGGCCGGGCTTGCCTTCCTCTCGGCTCTTTCGGGCGTGGTGCTCGCGATGGTGTCCTCTAGCTCTCTGGAGGCTTTCTTCTCCAAACCAGCAAAGCATGGCATGGATTCCATCGAGAAGCGCCTCATTCCTGCAATGTTTGGGTCATTCTTCGTTACTGGCTCTCTCTTCTGGGTTGCGTTCACAGCCAAACCGACCTTTCATTACTTGGTCCCCATCTGTGGCACCGCTTTCTATGTCTGGGGTAATGCCATGATTCTCATTTCTTTCATCTCTTACCTCTTCGATGCTTACCCTCCTGCTGGAACGCTGTCCGCACTTACAACAGCAGCGTGTTTCCGAGTTGCTTGCGCTGGTATCATCCCTCTCTTCATTCTTGATATGCTAAAGGACCTTGACGGAGACTGGACATTTACTATATTTGGCATTCTCTCCGCCATCATGAGCACATTTCCTTTCATTCTCTATTGGTTTGGTCTATCATGGCGCACGAAGAGCAGGTATAGTGCAGGGTTCATGTCTGCCTCAATGACGGAAGAGACTATGATGTGAATCCTTTAATAGGGAATGGTTAGGCGATAATAGGTTAAGGCTCCTTAATAAATGAAGGCTTCTGCATTTAAAACAGATATCGCCTATCTAACTATATACGTAAACTCTAACCAGGGCTCGCTTGTCCCACACCATGCAGTGAACAGCTTCGCAGCAAGTACAAGCGTAGACCCTGCTTGTTTGTTAGGGCTACTAGGTGAAGCCCAGCACTTCAGCTCGTCCCTCAGCTTAAGGCGAAGTCTGCCTCCTCCTGCAGGCGACACCTGCCATTGGGTGCTTTGCCGCCGCTCATGCAACCCACAACCGAATTGCCCGGCGATATACCATCCGTAAAAATGCCGAAGCCGCGTCGCTTAACGCGATCCGTTCGCTGACATGGACTGAACGGACTATCTTCTGCTGGTTCTCAGGTAAACAGTGGCTTGCGCTCGGTCGCCAATACACCCCTCCTTCTTTATTTCCCTCCCCTTCTCTAATTTAGTAAAGATATTGTATTTATTGTAAAAATATATCATTGTATATAATTATAAAAATATGTCACTATATACAATAGCCCGTTCGATAATACAAGTTCACATTTATTTTAGATATAAATTAAGATATATACATTCATATTGTAAAAGAGAGTAAGGTTCTTTAAAAGATAGAAATAACATATCTTACCTTAGTATATATAACTAGATAAATATACTAAGAGTAGGAGGTAATTAAATGAGGTTAATAATTTAAAGAGGGAAGGAATAAAAAGAAGAAGATAAGGAGTTAAAGCAAAATAAGGGGAGAAGAGATATAATGTATACATAGACTAGATCCAAGGTAATTAAATGAAATATAAGAGATGCGGTATATATATAGATGACCGCATAGTATATAAAGGCCAGAAAAGTGGCAATTTAATAAATTACATATATAACTGCATATAGTAGGGCAGTATGAGCGAACTGCATTATAAAGGTGCGTAGTGAGGTTATGATAGAAGGGAGAGATGATTGTGACCAAGACTTTTGGTTGGATGGAGAGATGATTGTGAGCAAGGCTTTCGGTAGGATAGAGAGACCTTAGAAGTAGTTTGGGATTTTGGAATGCTTGTTTATATAATGCGAACAGGGGTCGCTAGTCACGTAGGTGAGGGTATTTGGAAGTTATAGAAAGGGGGTTGATTTCTCTATCTTACGGTCGTGGGCGCGGGATCGTAGGGGTCCCGGTCCACGTAACTGAGGAGGCCTGATGCCTCAGGCCGGACCCTGAGCTTGAGGCTCAGGATCCGTCTTTCCGCATCATTATATGTCAAATACGTAATTCATGGGGACATTGATAGCACGCACCTGGAAGGAGGAACCAAGGTTAACCCAAAAAAGAAAGCAAGAAGAGCAACAGTATTCGCAGGCCCAGCACACAAGCCTAGGACGACAGCAACTCAAAAGCGCATAAGGTTTCTGCCGTCATGCATGCCTCCCTACCCTAACGAACCCTTTGGGATGCTTCAACCAGCTGGAAAAGCAAGATCTTGGGAAAGGTTAAATGCTCACGCTTGATTCTGTATATGGATCAATCGTGTGATAGCCTCGGCATTGAGGTGGGAGTAAGCATCCACGAGTGAACACACACAGAAGGCCTTCGACTCCGAGAGTTTGGGTCACGAATACAACAAATGAGTGGCCTGAGCGATAATGAAATGTCTTTGAAGCTCAAATGCGAAAAGTCAATATTATCAGATGACCAGCCACAATTCCCGCACCGTCTTCTGATCCTCAACCATTGTGACTCAATGGGCAACCGTGCTATTTTGACTCTGTGGCAGCAACTTGTCCACCTTGAGGCTCACCTTGAGGGAGTAGAATGGCTCGAACACACGTGATCCAATGTACCCCCGTCCACAATTCGAGTTACGTACAGCGTGTTGATGACAGTAGGCTAATGTGGCGGGTTGTGGGATAGCAAGCGCGCTCACCTCGGTGACTGTCGCTACGGCTAAGATCGACGGGCTTAACGTTTCAACAGCACGCTAGACGCTAAGATTATTCCAATGTCATACATGAGCCTTTTTCCATTCTTTTTCTTCTTCTTCTTCTTCTTTCCGCATTAAATCGGCGGAAAATGAGGGTTAATTGGGGCAGTTAAGGGCAAGAGATTGATTTATATCATCATTATCACCCTTGAGTGTGTATATGTAATCCACCCACGACTCCTCGAAGAAACTCGTTCAAGTACGGCAAGGCTGGCTTGGAGTGCCGTTCAGTACGTGGTTACCTTGGCGGTCAGGCCCAGACACTGTCCACTGATCAAAGCACACGAAGACGCACGCACGCATACATAGGTAGTAGATGGAATTATCGTCTACGGTAAAACAACAAGGCGGGTCTCGAAGCCGTCTAATTAGGCAGCTCATCATAGTTGAACTCGAGGTCCTCGGCGTGGCGAAGCAGAGTGCTTACGAGGGCGAGGAACTGGATGACGTCCTCGTCGTTGTCATCGCGCCAGCCGTTGCGAGCGCTCGTGACCCAGTCGCGGACCCAGCGCTGGGTGTAGCTAACGGTGGCCTGCAGCTGGTCGCGGAAGAACTCGTCCCACGCGGAGACGACGTAGTCGGGGGTGCCGGTGCGCTGGTAGTGGAAGTCATCCAGCCGCCGCAGCTCGTCCCGGATGTCGAAGTTGATGGACCGGATGCGGTTCCAGACGACCGGGTCGCGCATGTAGTTGATGGCAATGATGGCCTGGCGGTTGTGTATGTGAGCAAATGATACTATGGGGTGATGTATGTGTGTGTGTGTGTGTGTGTGTATTTGTGTGTGAATGCTAATTGTCAAGGGAAACTCACGTTGCGGACGTTTTGGGCAAAGACGCCGTTGCGGACGTCGCGCAGGTCCCGCGACATGACGTCCTCCGTCATCCAAGGATTCAGCCAGTTGGCCGTGTTATCCTGTCTCCAAAGCTATTTTGGTAATTACAAAATCAGTCTCAAACCGCTTTGCTTGTGCCATATATTACTTACAGCCATCTTAACGAGGTTCAGACCGCCTGCGGTGAAGACTGCATGCTGGGTGTTGGCCCTGCTCCCAAAAGCATTGAACAGTCTCCGGAGCAGCTCCAGCAGGTTCACGCCGCCGACAGCCAGGGGCGGGTTGGGCATCTAGCTCTGGAGCGAGTCTGTCAGCAGCAGGCTGGACGCGGTCGTTCTCATCCGGGCCCCCGAGGGCAGAGTGCCGTGGGAGTAGTGGGTGAAGAACCGGGCCAGGGTGTTTTGTTCTATTTCGTGTTCATCTGCTTCATAATCAATCTCTATTACCCAGAGGGGCGGTGTGGGAAACAAGTTAGGAGCCATGACTTACAGTGAAAACCTGGGTTGCCCTTTGTCCACGTCGAGACCTGCGGATCGACTTCGAAGCACCGGTCTCGAGGGTACAGGTATACATTGTTCCAGACGGAGTGGTTGGCATACCAGAAGTTGTTGGTGGCAGGGTAGTACTATAAGAAGACAGAGATGCGTCAGTTTCAGCTTGCCATCTTTGTCGAGCAGCACGCGCCATGGGCAGGGAAAGCAGCACAGATTCACTCACCTCTTCACTCTCAACTCGGATCACTGTGCCGTCGCGCAGCCTGATATAGTACGGGCGTCATGCACCAGGGGTGGCCCTGATGGAGAGGATACCCTCCTCCTCCTCCTCTTCCCTACAGGTCATCTCCTCTCCCCGTTTAGTAATCGCCGTACTTCCATAGGCGTCATCGGGCTCGCTATCCTCCGACACGCACCAGTCGCCACCTCTGGGACAGCAGGCGTCCGAGTCGCACTCGCAGTCGTCCGTCGTGCTGCCACCGACCCAGTCGTTGAACTCGCTCACGTGGCATGTGACGAGGTACGCCAACTGGTCGTAGCCGTATCGCACCACCGCCTTCGTATCCTTGATTCAGGCCTTGAGTTTGGACCACGTGAGGTTCTCGTGCTTGGCGGGCACCTGGGCGTCCCAGATCTTGATCTGTCATACGCTCGCCGTCGCGAGATGCAGTGCGTAGACCAGGTTCTTGATCTCGTCCTGCTCGAAGCTGCCGAAACTGCTCTGGCGCCTCTCGAGGGACGTGGTCAGCTCCTGGTAAGCCGAGCGGTAGACGCTGGGGCCGGCATGTGCGTGCTGAGAGGGAGTCGATAGGTCTCTCATATGCCTCCGCAGGTGCTACACCATCCTCTTAGCCGTCTCGGAGTCCTGGGGAGGTAGGATGGGCTCCGATGAGTTAACTTCCCTGGCAGTCAGAGAAGAAGTCCACGTCCAGCCACCACCGTCCTCAGAGCAAATGGGCTCGGCCAGGAACGACTCGAGGGCGTCGCAGAGGATCTCGTTCTGCGAAGTGTCTCGCTTCTCGACGGTTTGGTGCTTAGAGATGCAGCACTTGGCCCTGGCGCCGCGGGCGCACTCGAAGTCGCCGTCCTTATTCCAGTATGCGTCCATGGCGACGCGCACGCAGTCTCTCAGGCACCCGCTGCAGCAGTATTTATCGTCGTCTTTGCCGGGGCCGAGGTTGTCGTACCACTGGCAGTCGTCCCACTTGTTGTCTTCCTGCTTGCAGCACAGCTTGCGCTCCTAGATCTTAACCGTGCCGTCTCCGTAGGGGTGGTTCCAGATCTCGACGTTGCAGACGGCGTTGCCGCTGCCGCTGGGGGATCGAGCGACCTCGGCCCGGCCGCTGCTGCAGGATCCAGACATGCACATGGGCGCCCCAGTCCAGCCGCACTGGTCGTGGAGCTCCATGCTGGTCTTGCCCGTGGTGCAGCATACGGCCTGGTACTTGCTGTTATTGTAGTGCGTCTTGAGAGAGCCGAACTCGACGGTGCCGTCTGGACACGTCGGGTCGCATTTGCCGTTATTGTGCTACCACCAGCCGCAGGTTGGAGGGTCATCGGCCGGGCAGCACAGCTCGTGCACAGTAGGATCCGTCGACCATATACTCATTATCGCGAGCCTCGTCGTCTTTGCGCATCATGCGGACCCAGCCGGAGGGACAAGACTCGCCGCAGTTAGTCGACTTGCACTGCGGATGCTTCGTGGTGAGAGTGCGCATTTCGGCGTCGTCGCCCGTCTCGAAGAACATAGCTGGGAGCGAGGTGAACTTGCGAGCGGCCGCCTTGCCGATAGCCTTGGAGTACGTGCCGTCCGATACATCCTGTGAGACGGCCCAGTCCATGATACCGCTCATGCATTGTTTGCGGGCAAAGTCGGCTTTCATCTACAAGGTGTCTTCGTCATCGTAGGCAACCCACTAGTTGGTGTCAAACGTCAGAATCTTGACCGCCGCCTCCTCGTTGAGGATAGGCTTTCCGCCGGTCCTCTCCATGACGCCCACGATCTCGGACTGGATCATGACGCTAATCTCGTTGCTGCAGCGCTGGCGAGGAGCACCGGACTCGTACATGCAGCCCGGGGCGAGACAGTCGGAGCTGGTGGCCGTGAAGGCACGGCCGTAGAAGCCGGTGCCCAGCACGACCTTGTTAGGGTTAATGTTATTTCTCCAGAGGAGGTCCATGGCCTGCTTGATCTCCGTGAGGTTGGTGTGTGCGTTAAGGTACGGGCCGACCCATTTGTTGCCCTTATCCCAAGTTCCATAGAGATCGTAGCTCATACTGAAATAGCCATTAGTCATAATATTCCAATTGCCTGAAGAGATATACATCGGCATTGGATATCAGAAAGGTTCATACTTGTTGAAGAAATCGACGTGCTTCTCAAGGTTGACAATGTCAAAATGCTTCAAGTACCCTATTCAGATCGGGTATCAGTAAGGCCACGTCCAATGGTCGACGGTCATAGTCGAATCACTTACACATGGACGCCGGAAGCGTCAAGCTCACCTCATCCCTTCCGGTGGACTTGAGGGCCTTCTTGAGGTTGGCGATGAACTTGGGGAAGTCCTCAAAGTCCTCCTCGCGGCCGCTCCAGCCGTCGGCTGCGGGGTATTCCCAGTCGAGGTCAACGCCGTCAAAGCCGTACGTGGACATCATGCTGACGAGCGAATTGATGAAGGCCTTCTGGGCCGAGTCGGAACGCGCAATGTCAGAGAAGGTGGCCGTTGGGCCGGGGTCGTTAAACGGTCAGCCGCCGATGGCAACCAGGACCTTGAGGTCTGGGTCGCGCTCCTTGAGGGACGTCAGGCGGCGGTACAGCAGGGTGTCGGTGGAAGAGGCCGGTCGGACTTCGAAGGTGTCAGGGTCGACGGTAGCAAAGGCGAAGTTCAGGTGCATGTAGACGCCGGTTAGGATTTGCTCCGGCATAAAGGGATTGCAGGGACGGCGGGCAGTCCAGCCCTCGTAATAGCCGACGACACGTTCAAGCGTATGGCTGTCGCACTGGGGCCGGCCGACTTCCTTGTCGCCACAGAACCTTGGAAAGCGTCAGTTACATGTCTCTGTCTATACAAGGTAGGAAGATATCAAGCGTTGATGGCGAGAAGGGGGGGGGTAAACATGCTCTTCGGTCCAGCCACAGAAGCCATGCTTCGAACAGCAGACGTTCAGGGGGCACTTGGACTTCTCGACAAACTCGGAGCCGAAGCCGCCAGGGTCGCACTCAGCGAGGCGGTCGCAGTTGTTAGGCAGACATCCTCGTGGCAGTCTTTCCAGAGCGCGCCAGTGTTAGCCATTATTCCCAAGCATCTTCCAAGGACCTGGCGAAGGAGGGACAGAAAACGCACAGTCTTTGCCATAGCCGCAGAAGCCAAACTTGGAGCAGCCGCCAGCCTTGCAGGGGGTGGAAGCGCTGCACTCCGGGTCCTGCGCGAGGACAAAGCCAGCGAGAAGGAGAAAAATGAGGGCGAGTAGGCCGAGGCGGCCGAGCGGACTTGCGAGAGCTTTCATGGCGCGAGAGGTTGGAAAACCAAGACAGTTGACGGAGTGAGAGGCAGAGGGGGACACACGCCTACCCGGCCATTGTGAGAAGAAGGAGACAGGGTAAAAAAGACCATGCGCCTACTACTAAGTATTATCATGTCTTGCACCGCGCCCCATCATCTTTCGCCTTGCCGTCTTGGCCGGGCAGCCCAAGGCGAGTTGGAGAAGTCACGTTGTGGGCGGCCAAGGTGAGCGGGTGAGGTGAGACCAGGGTGAGGTCATTGTGGACACGCTGCTGTGTCCGGTCTCTCATATCGCTCAAATTGGATGCGATCCAAGGCAAACGCCGATTCGAGGAAACATTACCGTCGACGTTGTCAGTAATGTTTTATCAATGTCGTCCGGGAGGAGGCGAGACATCCACATGGCAGGCCCAGCCACCTACGCCATTCTTCGGCGCCTCGGGGCTTTCCAAAACAGACAGCCGAGTTGTCAAGACCTCTTATTTTGTGAGGCGTCTGATTGGATGTATGTATGTTCTTGATTGCATCAGATCCCCGCTCTAAGTCCCTCTACATCCTTTATGCAGAAGTAGCTAAAAGGATATTGCTATAGTAGTTATATGCTATATATATGCCTAGCTACCTAAATATATATCGTGATATACCCCCTTAGCTGAGGCTATTTCTAAGGACTTAGCTACTTTATAACTTGTCTTTTGGGTTTCTGCCCTCCTTAATATCTGAGTCTTGCCTCCTTATTAGGGCTATTGCCTTCCTTCTGGCTGTGTGTTTTTATAATCTAGTCCTTTATAGCTTCCATTTGCTATTTTAGGGCAATTTAATTTAAAATATCCTCTATTTAAAGTATTTTAAATGAATGTTATATGCTATTATTTAAGTAGGGCCTTTGTTATTCTATTTATAATTATCTTTAATATTAAGATTTAGCTAAATTTAACTCTCTTCTCTTTATATTTCTATTATAATTAATATTAATAAATATCTATATATTAATGCTTTATAGTTAACTTAGCTAATTCTTTAGTTAAAAGCCTAATTATTTAAGTATTATTGCATTTAATATAGAATGGTTTATTAATTTAAACTTCTAGCTCCTTAAGAATTCTACTTATAAAGATAGCTTTTTTAGCTATTTAAGATAAAGTAAGCAATTTAGCTTTAGTACTTAATATAGTAATAGTAGATTATTTTATTACTTTTTAAGTAATTAGTTCTTTAAATAACGTATATAATAAGCGAGTCGGAAATACAAGCGAGTCGGAAATACAAGCGAGTCAGAAATTACAAAATACACCTTAAAATGAAATTTTAGAAAAGTTCTTAAAAAGTCAAACTAGGTCTAAAATAACTAAAATTTCAAACCTGGCTTATTTACAATATATCTTATTTTTAAGAATTTTTTTAAGCTATATATACTTATAGCGCTAGTAATGTAAAATTCGCACTGTTTTTTTTACTATTTTTACTTATAGTAAGCTTAATAAATTTTTAAAATTCTTTAAAAAAATACTATCTTATAACTCTTTTTCTAATTTATTTTAAAAATGTGTTTTTAGATCTTAATAAATTTTATATCTAGTTTTAAGAAATTTAAAATTACTTATTTTAGCTGCATAGTACGCTTTCTGACTCGCTTGTATTTCCGACTCGCTTATTATATACGTTATATCTAGAAGCTCAGTTTACTATAATCTATATTAATATATAGCTTTTATAACTGGGTTTAATTAAGTAGAAGTCTAGAGCTATTTACTCTTCTAGCGCTGCCCTTATATTAGCTTCTTAAGGAGCATAGTAGACTACTTAGTAAGCCTTCACTATACTATAAGCATTATAATTAATAGTTATAATCCTTTAAGAGCCTTAGGGTTTATCTAGCTTCAGCTATATACCTCAAGGTATATTTATAAAGTGCCTAAGGATATCTAGGCCTAGGTAGCTGAGTTACTAGTACTATATATATAAATCCCCTTTAAGAGGCCTCTATTAGATTTATAAAGTATATTTTTAAATATAGCGTAGAGTTAGCAAGTAGTTAGTAAGTAGTGCCTAAAGAGCTAGTAACTCCTCCTCCCTAGTCTATATTTTAGAATCTGTTATTTATAGATCTCTTCGATCTTTCTTAAGTGGCTGCTATTAGCTTTATATAGGCAGTTATTGCTAGGTCTTATATTTTACTAAAACCTCTATTTCTTTAACTATAAGAAGGATACTAGGTTTAATATAAAGGCTTTATAGAAAGTAATATTAAATAGCTGGAGAGTTCTTAGTGAACTATTAATAGATTATAAAGTTATTATAGTATCTCTATAGCTATTGTATTAAGCAGGGGGACAAGCAAAACCACCACCTGAAGTGACTGGACGTGAAGTTGTGTGAGAGGTAGAGAGAGGAGGGAGGGCAGATAAAGTCAGCAAAACAAATCGTCAAGATTGGCCAACTAGGTCGCAATGAGGCATCTAATAAGAAAACAAAGTAGGCATATCAATTAATTAAATTAAGATAAATCTAAGGACATTAAAATCATTATAATAGGGTCAGTAAATCAGAAGTAAAGAAGGTGTTACTTCTATATCTAAGTTTGAGTGGTCTTTAGCATTTTATATCAGGTGGCTAATCCGGCTGCAGCCGGCTCCTTCCTAGCTAGGCAATTAAAATCGGGGCATCATTAACCTAATTAATTAAAATCCTCCCGAGGTATAGCTGCAGGCCCTCAGCTCCGACATATTCCTCTCCACGCAGTTAGCGCTTTATATCTGCAAGCAATAGCAACCGCGGATAATTAAAAGAAAAAGGGGCTCCTAAAGTAGATAATAAGTAAGCAATAAAATATAAATATATAAAAGGTATATATCCCTTTACAATTAATTAACTAAAACCGTAAACCTAAACTAAATCCAGCTTAAAGACTATAGAATATAACTCTATAGAAAGGTAAAGTTATATTAATAAGTTATTGAAATCGTATTCCTGGGACAGTTTATATCTAGTTAACTAGGTAATATAAACTCATCTGTTAGGTTTAACTGAGAGGAGGCTACTTTTATAGAGTGTAAGGAGTGTGAGGAGTGTTTAATTAACTATTCTCTTTAGACCGTTCCCAGACTGGCGTAAGGGCAGAGAGATTTATAGATGTAGATACTGAGGTGGATAGAATGGAGAGAGACGGGCTGGGTCGTAAGGGAAGTTATATAGCCCTTTTCTCATAGTTAGCGATATACTTAGCCCTCAAGGGTCTTATTAGAGGGGGAGGAGCTAAGTAGTTGTATAAGGTGTCTGTAATAAAGTCTTATTATAATAAGGAGATTAACCTATTAGGAATAAAGGTAGTAAACTTGCTTATTTAATTAATTTATTATATTATGTAATTATAGATAAAGTATAGTTTTAGTATTTAAGTAGTAAAAGAGGTTATAATATATACTGGAGTTATTAAGTCGTTTTTATAGACTTCAGTAGCTGCAGCTCTAGTGACTTAAGAATTAATATAAATATCTATAATACTATTAATTAAAGGGCAGTTAGCTATAACCTTCTTATAATTATTTAATTAAATGATCTTACTATCCTCCTTCTTCTTAAGTAATGCATTCTTAATAGAAAGTTCCGCTATATCATTTTTATATTTTTTATCACTAGCATTAGTAGTAGGCTATTTATAGACTCTTTCACTAGCTTTTATAGTTAGCTTTACTTTTAGCTTTAAAGTTTAAAGAGGGGCTACCTCCTTTAGAGAAGGTACTAAGCAGTCAGGTATATTAAGTTAATTAATTAGAGGAGCTGAAGATAGCAGGATCGGGGAATGAAGAGGGATGGAATTACTTAATCTAGATAAGGCAACTTTAGTTAGCTTATTAATTGCAATAAAGGATGACCTAAAGGGAGCGGCATCTTTAGATAGTTTAAGTATATAAGGTAAAGAAGGGAGAAGTATTTAAATGAAGTACTATTTAATATAAGGGGTTAGGTCTGCTATAAGGGTGTTGATTTCTTCCTGAGGCACTCCTAAGCTATATTAAATAGTAGCGGACTTATTAAGGAGATCTAGGGTCTTAATAACGGTGTAGCTAGTGGGCTTAGTCTGATAGCAGCGAAAAGACATCTCTGGGGACTTTGTAACTGAAAGATGGGTATCCTTAGTCCAGTTTCTAGCTATTGGCCTATTAGACTACTTAATTAACTGGTATCCGCCCTGCCTAGTGAAAGTGACCTTAGGTCTAGTAGATAACGGGCCTTAAATGGGGAGATAGATGAAGTTAGAGCTAGTAAGTGCAGCAGGGTAACTGTAGTTAGTAAATATGACATTTCTAAACTCTATTTTATCTCAGATAGCAGTAGTGATCTATGCTTTAATGCAGTTCTAGCTAGTAGAAAGTATAGCTTTTAAGGCTGAAAGCTTTTAATTTAATAGTTCTATAAGCTAGTTACGCTAAGCGATAGAGTATTCCACTTAAAAGTCCCTATTAAAGCTCCTAAGGTAAATAGTAGTTAGTTATATATAAGAGTGCACTTTTAGATAGTTATAACTAGCTATAGAGCGCAGGTTTAAAAAGACTAGATAAACTGTTAGATAGCTGCATTTATATCCGCCAAGCTGATTAAAGACTGGTGGGCAGAATATATTAAAGTTATAGAGATAGCTTATAGCGGAGAGAATTTATTAGAAGGCATATATAATAGCCTTCTATTAATTCCAGAGGTCATGCCCTAATAGAGTGTTATAGTAGAATAGTTAACTATAACGGCGATTGAAGATATAAGAGCTCTAGTGATAGTTTCTAAAGTTAACTAAATTAATAATAAACCTTCAATCTATAAAGAGGCGCTTTATACCTAGGAGTATCTTACCCCTTTCATTTAATAAAGTATATTTAATAACTAAATTAGCAGGCCTAATTAAGGGAATTAATTAATTAACTAGATTTGCATTTTTCTTTATTAGATTTTGCTTAAGGAGGGGCTTAGTAGCTATAGTAATGACAGATCTAGTGATAACTATATCTTCTAAACTGTAGGTAACTATAGATAAGAGAGCAGTTAGACCACCTGCCCCAGCTTAATTGCTATTATATAGGTCCTTATAAAGGTCCTAGAGCTAGTGAAGGTGCTTTTGCTATAAGATGTAATAGAGTAATGCTCCTTTATTATAGGCAGGTTAATATAGGGATGTTTCTAGGAACTTGAGAGCGCTGAAATCGGCATATATATCGATAGATTGAGGATCTTATTGCGCTAACCACACTATCTGAGGCTGGAATAGGGCTGGCTATTTTATAACTATTTCCTAAAGGCTTTTTATAAAGTTAGTTTTAGAATAGTAGTAGAACTAGTTAATTCCATAGTTAGTAACTATAATTTCATAACTTCAAAAGTTATTAGCTTTTAGTAAGAAGTAGGTAGAGTCATTATTAACCTAGGCATTGATATAAAGGCTAGTTAATATAGGCGCAGCTAGAGCTTTACCTTTCAACTTAGTAGATAGAGCTTTTAATATAACGATTAAGCAGCTAGTTAAAATAGTAAAGGGGAGGAAAGGGAACTTAATAAGCAGTAAGTAAGGTATTTAATTAAATAGAAGCAGTGTTTTAAGAGACTAAGTAGTAATGTAAAGGCATTTAGCTTTAATTAAAATGGGGATTTTGTAGTTAGTGGTATCTGCTATAGAGAGTTGTAAACGGGGAGATAAGAGCTGTAATATAGCAGAATATTGGTTTTAAGAAGGGTAAGTGGCTTTTGGGTTAATAGTAAAGGGGATTAGTTAATTGAATAGAAAGAAAGCTCATTAGGCAGCGCAGCTGCAGAGGAAAGAGATTAAGCAACTTATATATATTCCTAAGGAGGATGTATATATAATGAAGAGCTGGGAGTGTAGAGAGTAAGGAAGGTGACTTTTTATAGTGCCTGAGTTATTTGTTCTAGAGGCAGCTATAGTGATTTATTAATAAATAAATGATACTCTACTTAATTAAGTAGCTTTATAACATTTTAAGTATTTAAGTGATTTACTTTAAAAGAATAAATAGAGTTAATCTTTATGCTCCTTATTCTCCAGTCTTATTATAAAGGGCTCCTCTTCCTTCTCTTCTTCTCCTTCATCTATCTCCTAACTGAGTTTTCTACTTAATTAATCTAATTAATATATCTTCTTCTAACTTTCACCTCTCTAACGTTACTAGCGTCTATTGGGATGCTCTCCCTAATTTATATCTCTTTACTACAAGCTAGATAATAAATGATGAATTTAGCGCTCATTCTAGCTCCACTTAAAATAACTATTATAAAACTCTCTTATCTACGAAGGAGCTTAAGGATTCTCACTACCTCTTAGTAAGTCTGCTTATCTATTGTAACTATTTAATTTAATAATTCTTTAGTTTAAGAAATACTTTTCTATTTAAATTTGCTTCTAAATGGCTTTTAACTATAGCAGCTTACCTCTCTTTATTAAGATCGCGCTATAGGGCGAACTTAATGACACTTATATAATTAAGTAATACCTCTATTAGTAAGTTAGCGCTAAGCTTTATAGTAATAAGGTGCTTATAGCTTTAATGTAATATCTCTTCAATCAATTTATATAAGCGGTATATATTCTAGCTGATTTTAGCCACCCTTATGGGTATTTTATTAAGGAGCTTCTCCGCTACCTTAAGTATATAAAGGCACTTATAGTAGCCTTCCTTAGCTATTAAAATCCCTTAATATATTAATATTATATTTAATTAAGTACTTCTAACTACTTAATATCTAATAAGTACTTTATATAGCTATTCTACGCCTATTAATCAATTCCTGGATATATAAATAATAAGTGTGCTAACTGCATCTAGAATACTAATGCTAATTGCAAGTAGTTATCTCTTAAGGGCTATTTAGCACCTAAAGCTAGGTTTAGAACTTCTCTAGATTTATTATTTAATAAGGAATGCTCTTATAATCCGCTAACTTAAGGTATAAGTATTCTTAATTATAAATCTTACCTATATATCTCCTATAAGTATCCCTTAGTATAGGAAGATAAATCTTAATGCAAGCATGCTGCTAACTAGGTAAAGGTTTACTCCAATTAAAATAAGGCAATTAAATAATCAGTTTCCTTTCTTAATAGCTTAAATAATTGTAAGGGTTGGGGCAGCATGCCCAAGCCCCACAAAGACCCATTGCCGGTTGAGGCAAAAGATCAAGCGATTCCGAGTAGCTAGCGTTACTCAATCGTGCTGCACATCTAATGATAAGGCTAGTCCCGGCCGAGGTCTCTCCTCGCCGCTAACTCTTACAATAATTTAGATTGCTATTTCTTATCTTTTATATTTTATAATGTCTTTCTATTTATAATTCACTAAGGGGCTGCCTCCTCAATCTATAGCATCTCCTCTTTAAATTAGGTCCTTCTAGACTATGTTTCTAGTTAATTAATTAGTTGCCATTCTTATAGTTATATTCACTTAGTATTTTAAAATAAAGGGGCTAGATTATAGATGCTTTATCTTTAGGATAAAAGATATTATTTTTAAAAGAAAAGACTATAGGTAGTGGTTATTTTTATATCCTTTTTTATATCACTACCCCTCTTTAATAATAATAAAAATAAAGCAACTAGCCTTATTATTATTTACCTCTCCAGTTAAAGGGCCCTAAACTGCTTCCTTTATACTTAATTATAGTATATAAAGCGAACTTCTAGTTAGCAGTCATTTTCTTTAATAAAGTCTTTAGGATATTACTTATTTTAAGCAGGTTCTTCTAGAGATTTATCCTCTATGAGGTTTACTATCCCATCTAGAACTATTTAATTAACTAATTTCTATTATAGTTAGTTATAAAAGAGCTGCTTATAGCGTAAAGATAAGTCCTCTTTAGAATTCTACTAACTATCCTTATTCTATCTCAAGACCTTAAGATATTTACTATAGCAGGTGACTTTAAGCTTGATCCCTTCTATAGTTTCTAAGTGATACCAGCCTTTCTTAGAAGTGACCTTAATTCTATAGAGACCTAGCTATCTTGGCCTGAACTTAGCAGCTGTAGAAAGGTCCTTCTTCTTAAGATAGTTATATCTTAAGACTACATCTCCCTTCTTTAGCGAAGTTAACCTCATTGCCCTTAGGAAGCCTTTATTAATATTATCTATATATTTCTTTTTAAACTTAGCTGCCTTTTATCTAGCTATCTCTATGTCATCATCTAGGAAAGATAGGATCTGACTTCTAGCTGTAATCATTTAATTAGATGTTTATATATCGTCTCATTAGATCAACCTCCATATAGAGGCGTCGCCTTCCATAGGGAGGCCGAGCTTAAACCTATATATTAGGTATGATGGAGTATACCTATATAAGGCTCTTGAAGTAATCCTATTAGTAAATAGAATTGCAGATAAATAAATGGACTATTTTCTAGTTCTTATGGAGTCCGTTTTCTTAATGTAGGACGTAATATTGCTATAGTCTGATTTAATTAACCCGTTTGCTTTAGGGTTGTATATAGATATATATATATAGTGGGTTCCTAGGTTCTTTAGGATTTAAGTAAGGCCCTCTTAGCATTTTAATCTATTATTAATTATAGTAATAAGTAGAATGCTAAAGCAAGATATAATGTCCTTAAGAAAGGAACGTATTACTAAAGCGGTTAAAGACTTTAAAGTAATAGCTTTTACCTATTCCATAAAATCACATCTAGCCTCCATAAGATACTTCTTTCCTTTAAATTCCTTAAGATGTTAAGCATCTATATGGATTTTTATTATTAAGTGATGAAGGCAGGTAGAGACTATTAGTTCTCATTGCTATTAAGTATTATGGATTTGATATAGTTTATAGATTAGGATGGCTTTATCTATATCTTTATATAGGTTTAGTTAGTAATAGCGTTCTTTTAAAAGCTATATAGTCTTTTTATAACTGCAGTAATTATGTTCTTTATAATAATATCTAATTAAATGCTTTTAAGTGGCGGTATTATTTATAATAAGCTTGGGGTCTTTGTTTAGATGATGTAGCAGTTACTATAGAGTCCCTTTATTTAGGAAGAACTTCTTAGCTCTAAGTTGTAGATAAGTATATGCTTTATTTATTAAGCCATCCAGTTGTTGCTATATCTATAGGAACTTCTTTAGAGTCTTTAATTCACTAGTATATTTAGATTTTAAGGGAATTAAATTAACTAAAAGGATCTCTAAGATAGTTATAATATAGATTATAATTATATTTAACTGCTTATTAATAAAGTCTTTAATATCTTCCTTAATAACTTTATCTATTTAATTAGATAGTTTTAAAGCCTTTTGTAATAAGCTGTCTGTGATAGTATTCTTAATGCTAGAGATATAGCGCACTATGAAATTGAAGAAAAGTATATAATTATTCCACCTATTAACTAGAGCGCTAGGCATATCTGTCCCATGCCTATTAAGCTAATAGATAAGAATTTAAGTATTAGTTTCTAAAGTAAAGTATATTTTATATAAATATATATATAAATATTTAATTAAAAGCAGTACTATATAGCACTCTCTTTTTATAGCATTATAATTTTACTCACTTTAAGTTCAGGAATCTAATTTAAATTTAATAAAATGACATTTGCCCTTAATAACTTATATAAGGATGCAACTCCAGCTTAAAAGGCTAGCATTAACTATAAGAATTACCTCCTTATAACCTAGCAATAGATCTAAGGAGATTAAGATCGGGGCTGATAGTAATTTATCCTTTAGTAACTACATAGCCTTAGCTTAAGCATTACCTTAAATAAACTCAGCCTCCTTCTTAAGTAAATTTATTAAAGGCTTTATAATAATAGCATAGCTGGCAACCTAGATCCTATAGTAGCCTATGATGCTTAGAAAAGATCGGACCTCTGCATTTAAGCTGTAATAAGTCTACTTAGTAATTTTAATAACCTTAGCTATATTAAAAGAGCGTCTATAGGTCTTATAAAGGTATTTAATAATAAAAGCAGTTTTCTTATAGAACTGGGATTTTAGTATAGAAATTATATAATCTACTAGCTTAATATTTAGCAGCGTCTGGTCTAGGTTAATTAAATGCTTATAGATATATCTATAAATGCTTAAAAGGACTTCTTTATTATTAAAGGTTTTAGTTAAACCCTTTATAACTATATTATTAAAGAAAGTAGTATAGATATCCAGTATTAAATTAAATAAAATGTAGGTAATGATATAAGTAAACTGGGCTATTAAATTAGTAGCTCCTTAGAGCAGCATATGTATATATAGCAGGCCTAGAGGGGTTATAAAGGTTATTAAATTGCAACTTTCTAGCGCCAGGCTGACTTAGTTATATCTAAAGAAGAAGTTTAATAATAATAATATTTAGCACATCGCTATATCAGCAGAGAAGTCTTCTATGCCTAGAGGGCTGAGACTATTATAAATAGTGACTTTATTAATCTTTATAGCTAAATTAATTAACTGGATTCTGCTATCCTTTTTAGCAACTAGTATGAAGGGGTTGCAGTAGGACCTATGACCTTCCTTAAGGATGCCTCTTTAAAGTTATTAATAGAGCAGTTTAATAACCTTTTTTCATAAGCCTAGGGGTATCGGTATGCTCCTAGCTTACCAGGCTTTATATAGCATAACTTTAATAACTTATAGAGAGATGACTATTAGATTAACCTTACTACAGTCCTTAAAATCCTATATTAAAGCCACTTTTCAATTAAATTAAATAGTAGTTAAAATATCTTATTTTTCAGTAGATAGTTCATTGTTTATTTAATTAACTATTTGCAATAGCCTGTCTATTATTAACTGGCTTCCTTTCTTTAGAATGGAGAATTTTAGCATTAAGAAGTTAATATACTTTATCCCTTCTATTATTAAAGATACAACTTCTACTATCTTCTTTAATTTCCAGTGGGGATCTCCCTTAAGGACTGAACTATCTAATAGTAAGTTATTAATTAAGTGGATTTTAACTTTTTTACATTTATAAAGAGTGTTTATTTTAATTTCTTAAAATTCCCAGCCAGGCAGCTGATACTTTTGCCTCTTTTCCTTCTATATAAAGTATTTTAATCTTTTTAATTCTTCTTATGCCTTATTAATAGCTATAGTATATTACTTAACTATTTCGAAGGTAAGGATATAGATAACTTCTATAAAGTCCTTATAAAAAAGTAACTAGCTTTCCTTAAAAATATCATCCCCCTCTAATAAAAAGTTATCTATTTCCTAAACTATAAGGGAGTTAGCTAAAATTAGCATTCTACTTAGCACCTCGCCCTTCTAGGCGTGGTGCATTATAGTAGATTGAGCTAGCAGCTGGGGTAATAATATAGATATTATTAAGTTAAAGGTATATTAAGAGTTCCTTTTAGGTAATTAAATAGTTAAAGGTAAGGTGGCTTACTTTAATAAACGGCATCCCTAGGATAAAGGGAACTGTAATATCGTCTATAGGCGTTATATATAGTTAGACTGACATGTAGGCATTCCTAAGGAATAATTCAGTCTGCGTTTCTCTAACTATAGAGACCTTTCCGCTATTAAAGCAGTAGTAGCTATACTAATAGGAGAAAGTGTAAAACTGTAATATTTAAACCATTTCTATATAATCAGATTCCCTTTAGATCTAGTATTAATAAGGGCTTTAATAGCAGGCCCTAATTGCACTTTTAGTTAAATAACTAAGCGCAGGGTATTCTACTTATAGAAAATAGTTAAGCTGATTATTAATAAAATGGAGTTTATAGCTACTTTAGTAATTAGTTAATTAACTTAACTTTCTAATAGCTTAAAGAAATATAAAGGATTATTAATTAATTTGATATTTCTATCTTTATCTTTATAAAGTACTTATCCTCTATTTAGCTTATTATCCTAAGACTTAGAAGTGGTTTTTATATAGAACTAGGTGGATAATTATTCATTAGATAGAGAAGCTATATAGATGTAGAGGTTAGGCATTATTTAATTAAATAGATAGTTGCCTAGCTTTAGAAATTCCTTAGGGCTGGTATAGAACTGGAGGTTTCTAACTGCATCTATATAAAGGCACTATCTATATGGGGTTTTCTTGTTATTAATAACTATAAACGCTTTATTATATAAATCAGCTCTTAAGGCAATTGTAGCAGTTTTAAATTCTATATAGTTTATAGATAAGTAGTCTAAATCTTTCCTTAAAGATCTAAAAGCGGCTTAGTAGATTTCCTCTTCTTTAAGCTTATCTTCTAAATGTAAAGTGATAGTATATATTAGGAACTTCCTTTTTAGCTTATAAATAGAGTCTATAATACCTTTATCTATAAATTTAATACCTTCTACTTATTTAACTATAATAGAATATATATTTAAAAGGGCCCTCCCTAGGTTAGGATCTACTAGTTTTAAGAATATCATAAATAGGAGAGTATATTTCATCCCTTTTACATTTTAAAGAGCAGTTGCAGCCAGGCTATAGCAAGGGTCGCCTGCTTTATAGAGGTTTATATAATTGAATTCTTCTTTAAATCTCATTTAATTAACTAGTTTACTTCTACTGAAGACTGTTTCTAGCTTTAGGAGTTACTTAGTTAGCATTATAATAGGAACTGGATTGCCTCTAGTATCTCTTTACTATTTATTATTATAAGCCTAGATAGAGATAATTTATTAAAGTTCTTCTTTATTAGAATTTAATTTATTAAGTTCTTTAATAGAGTATAAGGGTTTAATTAAATTGATCTTAAGTATTAGTTTTATTAAGTAGATAGCTAGGTGCTTTTAGTAGTCTTTAGGCTTATCTTCTATATAGGTAGTAATGAAGATTAAGTTTATTTAAATAGCTGGTTTTATAAGATTTATAAAGGTAATTATAGAGGTAGCTATTTAATTAACTAGTTTTAATATATATAAGATGAATTTATTAAATAGATCCTGCTTTAATCTTTAGATAGTTTAATTATATATTAGCTTAATTAATAACTTAATATTTACTAACTAAGGGGTATACTTAGGGTCTATAATATATATTATAATAATAACTAGGAGGCGCCAGATATAGAATTTATATTAAAAAGCAGCAACTAGCTAAGGGAGTAGCTAAAAGCTATTTATTAACTCTAGCTAATAAATATCTACTTTTGAGTTATAACTTATATAACCTTACTTAAGGTTATATTTATATAATTTATATTAATCTAGATAGTATCCTAAGTATTAATAATATTAATATAATCTCATTTTACTAAAGGATAATATTATATAGATCTAGATAGAGGATTTATTATTAAATTAATTAAATAGATTAAAAGTAATATAATTAATTAAAATTTATTTTATTACTTTATTATAGCATTTCCGGTTTTCCTCTCTATAGAGCATAGACTTAATACCATCGAATTTAAACTTATTCATTTCCTCTATAGTAGCTAACTGGATTTATAAAGCTTTAAAGCCAGCCTTAAGATTAGGCACTAGATCTCAAGCGGTAGGAGCTTATATCAGTAGAGGCGCTTTGCTAATCGCTGGGAATAACATTAGTGCCTAAGGGGCTAGAGTAGCAGAATGGGCGCTCTAAAAGGCAGCTGGTTTAAATGGCATTAACGCTAGGAATGAAACCAGTGGTAGAACTAGTTAATTAAATAGAAATGGAGAGCTTCTTTTAGCTATAATGGCGATATCAGTATCTAGGTAAGTAATAATAAGTTTATAAAGTTCACTATATTTCATACCTGCTAGCTTCTGTGGGCTCTTGTTGCTTCTTATATATATAGACTGCATAAGATTTGTAGGAAGTATATAGTAGAGAGCCTAAAACTGAAGCAAGTTATCTATATTCATTGGATTAACTGCAGCCACTATATAAAAGTGCTGTAAAAGCAGCTATTATATTATATTTAGGTTAAGAGTATCTAATAGCTAAGTAGCATTTAGATGGCTTAAAGTTATTTATGAAGTCTCTTTCTAGTTATAATCCTAGGGACTGAAGTAGATAATAAGATTCCTCTTAACTATCTATTAGTTGAAGTTCCTAATAGCAGTTATAATATTAGACTTTACTTTATTAGCTATATAGAAGTAGATAAATTAAATAGGCCAGTCTTTCTTAAGAATCTTTTCAGCTTATATACTAATTATAAATGCATCAATATATATAGTGATATTAGTTCTATTAAACTTATGCCTTAAGCTAGAAGATTGAAGCTGTAATTATAAGTAGATATAATCTGCTACTTATAAAATATCTATATTAGAGAGTATAGGTATTTCTAGAGTTATGACTGCTAATATAGGCATTAGTAGATTTATAGTAGTGTCTGCTAATACCTCTAAGGAGGATAGTGGTTTTTAAACTTGCTTTCTCTTATATATGCTTCTGGGCTGGGTTAAATAACCTAGTGAAGGCAATTATTTTAAAAGCAGTTAATTAACTGGTTTAGATATTTATATATATATAGAAGGTTTAAGTGAAATGGAATCGCTAGTATCACTTATCTTATATAGCGAGTCCTATTATATAAAAAAGAATAATATATCTATATACCCTAGGGATGCAACTGCCGCAACTAGCCTCATTTATATTAATAGCTATATAACTAAAAGTATAATAAGAACTAGTATATAGCTGGGAAGCTATATTAGTTTAAGTAGCCGAGTTCTATTAATATTAATGCCTTTATAGCAGATTGTTAAAAGGGAATAACTTAGCTTCATTTAATTAACTAGTTGGAATGGTCTAGATTTAGTCTAGGCCTTAACTTAAGGGTCTCTTCAATCCTTTTTACTTATCTTTACTTTTATTAATCCCTTTATTAGCTCCCTTAGTATATCATTAGTATTATAAAGCGCATTAAGAAATGCATAATAGGAATCTATCCTAAATTAATAAAATAAATAAATAAATAATAAGATTAATATTTCTGCTATTAGCTAGATTAATTAATCTAACTGATGATACTATATATTCTTTAGGAGGATACTGAGTGAGGTTGTTTTTTAAGGTTAAATAAATGCCTCTATAGAAACTGCCCTTTAGTCCCTTCTTCTTACCTAATCACTTACCTTAACATTTAAAATAGTCTTTACCATAGCTTAGAAGTGCTATTGCTTATTTAATTGATTAATTGATTGCTGAAATTAATTAATTAACTATATTAGCAGCTTATTGCTCCACCGTAACCTCTAAATATATTAGGCAGGGGATAAGTAAAACCACTACCTAAAGTAACTGGATATAAGGTTATATAAGAGGTAGAGAGAGGAGGGAGGGTAGATAAAGTTAATAAAACAAATCGTTAAGATTAGCTAACTGGGTTACAATGAGGCATCTGATAAGAAAATAAAGTAGGTATATTAATTAATTAAATTAAGATAAATTCAATAACATTAAAATCATTATAATAGAGTTAGTAAATTAGGAGCAAAGAAGGTGTTGATTCTATATTTAAGTCTAAGTGGTCTCTAGCATTTTATATTAGGTGGCTAATCCAGCTGCAGCTGGCTCCTTCCTAGCTAGGCAATTAAAATCGGGGCATCATTGACCCGACTAATTAAAATCCTCCTGAGGTATAGCTGCAGGCCCTCAGCCCCGATATACTATTAATTAGAACTAGCTCTATTTCTAACTATAGAAAATCTCTTATTAAAGCTATTTTAAAGTTATATATCTATATAGTATTTTTAAAGATAACGTACATGATAAGCGAGCCGACCGCACAAGCGAGCCGATCACTATACTGTACAGCTAAAAATAGCAATATCAGATTTTCTAAAATAGGCTATATAATTATTAAAAATATAAAAGAAATATTTTTAGATATCTTATTAAAAAGTCATAAGACAGTATTTTATAAAGATTTTTAATTAATTTATTAAGCTTTCTATTTATAAAAATCAGAAAAAATACAGTATAAATAAGCTTTTTCTTTATAACTCTATAAATTAAAATAAATAAAATTTAGGAAAATTTTATTTTATAATTTCGCATTTAATTAACCCTATTCTAAAATTGCAGTTATTTTAGGCCTGGTTTGGAATTTTTTTAATTTTTTTAGAATTGCGATTTAAGGTGTAAATCTGAATGATCGGCTCGCTTGTGCAGTCGGCTCGCTTATCATGTACGTTATATATTAATACTTTAAAGTTAAGAAGGTAACTCTTCTATAATAGGTAGAATTTAGCGACTATTAAGCAGGTATTTATTAATACCTTTCTTTAATAAAAGCTCAGTATTTAGCATCATTATAACTTACTTAAGATAAGCTTCTTTATTTAGTTTATAACTTTATTGACGTTCTTTTTAATATATTCCTTAACTAAAGCCTCTGCTACTATATTCAAGCACTACCCTTCTAGATATAGCTTTAAAAACATATAGTAACACTTAGTAAGAAAGTGATAAATATTTAAATAAGCTGGGCATTTAATATTTATATTATTAATAGCGCTATGCAGTTATAGCCTCATTCTTCAGTCTCTTACTGACGGCTTGCTAGCTTGCCTTTAATATATATAGAAGGCTTCTAAAGTGACCTTTCTACAGTATAGGGTTTTTAGGCTGTTAGTAATCGCCTAGCAAATAGCCCCTATTACTTTTATAAGTAATAAAGTATTTAAAATAGCTTTATTTATCTTTATAGCATTATAGGCATTAATTTATAATTCAAGAAGTATGCCTCTTGATACCTTAACTAGTTCCTTAAATTACTAGCTTGCCTCTATTGCTTTCTAAAGCTTAATTACTTAAGCTTCTTAAATTACATTTTCCTAAAGAATAAGCTATTCTTCTATACCTTTAACATATGTGATAAGCGAGTGTCCCAGACAAGCGAGTGTCCCATAAATTTTAACCTTTAAGACAGGATCGAAGATAAAAACATAACAACGCATTCAATCAATCTAGTTTAATCGCTATACTCTTATCCAGACGTCTCAATAATAACCTCACAGATTCTCGCATTATAACCGGTCTTTCCGCACGTTCCACAGCGCCTTTCCCTCAGTTGCGCTAACCCTCCTCAGCCACCACTTCTCGACAATTCGGCCTCTATCTGCGTATTGATATCCATCTAATCAATCGCTTCCCTCCCCTCATCTAGAGTCATCTTCCCTCTATTCTGCAGGCGGGTTCTTTTTGCTCTGCGCCGCTTGCTAAGGGCCTCATTTAACTGTCGAAGGATCTGCATCTCAGACTTTAATAATGCTATCTCATGCATTATTGCCTTCATTCCCTTAGTCAATGACTTAACAGCTTCAAGAATAGATACCGGGGAGCTACTCTGATGCCTCCTAATTCGTCTTTTAAGGTATTCAGACTGAGAGCTAGCCTCGAGGACTGTCTTAGGGGTCTTTGAGACCCAAGGGTCCGGGAGGCTGGCCTCCTCCTCGACAGGCATTGGAGTCCGTAGCTGCACATCAAGCTTTGATATGACACTTTCCGGGTCCAAAGGAACAAGTCCGGCTCCTCTAAAACCTCCCTTGATATTGCTTTTTGTTATAGTAGCCTGATAGGTAGTATAAAAGGCTAGGAAGAACTTAGTCTTTAAAACGTGGGTTATAGAGCATTTAATTAACTACTTAATTTCTCGACTGTAGGCTTTCTTAAGCGGCCTAAAGCACCCGACATTAAGAGGCTGAAGCAGATGAGATGAATGAGGCGGCATATAAAGCGTAATGATCTGATTCTCCTCACAATATTTCTCAAAGTCAACGGAGTGGTGACTTTTATGCCCATCGAGGATCAGAAGATGATAGCGACCGATCAATCGATCCTTTATATGCCGATCAAAGTGCTTTAGCCACTTAAGACCTATCTCGTTATCAGTCTAGCCATTTTGAGTCATGGCGATAGCCCAATCGCCCGGGAGGTTGCTTTCTTAGTACTAACTAGCGAAGTGATATTGGCCCACAACCACGATAAACGGCTGGATTGCCCAGCCTTCCGCATTAATCGACTGGATAACTATAACCCATTCCCGGTTTCCAGGCTGGACTGATTTCAGATTTCCACGCCTTTCTGCGCCTGTAATAACCATTCCGCTTGCAATAACGCCCATCATAAAGCCAGTCTCATCGAAGTTATAGATATCACCTAGGTTAATACCATATTTCGCGATTATATTCTCCACGAGCCTGAACCAATCGCAAATAATAGTTAGATCTTCGCATTTAGCCCTCTGATAGTCATATTTATAAAAAAAACGCATCTTAAGCTCTTTATATCGCTTGATGAAGTTAGAAGCCTAGCGCTTGCCAATAGGTGATGCATCGCAGTCGGCGAGCAGTCAGTTAGCCATTTCTTTAACACCACGCAGTCGTGGGGGAAACCCTCGCAAATCCAGGTCGAGAATGAACTGAATAATGATCTATTCCTCTAGATCAGACAGCTTACGTAATTTAGTGATAGTATCGCGTTGAGAAAGAATGCCCTTCTGTCGGCGACCAAGCTTTTTTTTATAGACTTAGTAGATTGATGTGGCGCATTAAATGCTTAGTTTTGGGTCATTTTGAAGGGCTTGAAGAGTAAGAAGGATATTTGCCTCTTCATTTAATTGAGACATCTTGGATAGTTAAGATATTAATGATCGAATGAAAAGTGAAGAGGTTGAAAGATTTATGGGACACTCGCTTATCCGGGACACTCGCTTATTACATACGTTATATATTATTATTTAATATTAATATAGTTTTATTAGTAACTTATAGAGGGTTTAGCAAGCCTTATAGATCTATTAGATATATTAGAGGTATATATTATATCTATTAATTAATAAAACTATAGCCCAGTGTTAACTGCTGAAACTGCAGCCCGGTCTCAAAGGCCGAGATCTCTAGTAAACCAGTTTCAAAGGCCCGGACTTCTTAAATCCAGTTTTAAGAAAGCCTTATTACTGCTTCTATAATAATAAAGGCATCTATATATATATAAAGGCTGCTATAAGTCCTTTATTAAGAAAGGGGGCAGAGAATATATTATAGTTTATTTTTATATTTAATAATTAAAAGTCTTACTACCTTAATCCATTATATTTATATCTTAAAGAACCTCTCTTTTTTATTTATTATATTATATAGAAATTTCTAAAAAGAAGGTCTTATAGCTACTTTTATAAAACCTAGAAACTTGCTAAACTGGGAGTATAAATTCTATTTTGAAATTAACCTTCTAAGTCTATAAAAGCATTTTAAAAGGAAGATTTTCTTTAAAAAGTAGCTCAGTTTCTTAAATATTAAAAGATACAAATATATTAAGATAATAGCAATATAATAGACCATTTAATTAGAAATACCTAAGACTTAAGTAACTAATGTAAATAATATATAGAAGATAACTAATAAAATATAATCTCTATCTAACTTAATTAAATAAGGTTAAAAGAGCTTTTAATAAGATCTCTCTTTATATTAACTTTAAAAAAAGTTATTAAAAAGATAGAGAAAGTCTTTAGAAACCCTCTAAAACTAAGTTATTAAAACTATCTCTTTTAATTAAATCTAGACTTATTATTAGCTACATAAGTCAATTTATAAATAGCATTATAATCTCCATACTTAGTGCAGGAGGTTAGAAGTAAATAAAGTATAAGATACTTAAAATATATATTTAACCTTTATAAAAATACCTCTAGACTATAACTTAAGTAATTAAATAGTTAGAAAAGTAGAAGGAAGCCTTAGCTAAAGGATAGTAATAAAAGGTCCTTAAGACTCTCTTTTATAGCTCCTAGATATATAACTTCCTTAATATCTCTTTATACCTTCTCCCTACTTAGATAGCAGCTTATAAAATTAGCTAATAAAACCTGATTTAAGAAGAATTCTTTATCTATTGAGATTTAGTAAATGCCTTCTAAAATAAGCTTAAAATGCAGAGGCCTTATAGGGCCTAGGTTATATAGAGAAAACCTCCTAAGGTGCATTCTCTATAAGCTTCACTAAGGAGGACCCGTAAGATAATAAACTAGAGAATGTTTATATTATTAAAGGCTAGTACTATTTTATAAACAAGAGAGGGAAAAGAATAAAGCGCTAGAGGCTTCTTAAGAAATAGAATAAATCCCTAATATATAGCTTACTTTATATTCTTAAGAAATGCTTCTATATTCTTTTTAAATATAACTTAAAAAAGGTTTAAGCCTTAAGAAGAATTTTAAATAAAGGTAAAAGAAGTCCTTAAAGAAAACCTAGACCTTTAAGTATAAGTAAAAGCTTTTATTTAAAAGAAATACAAGACCCTATTAAAACTAGCTATTAAAGAAACCTTAATTAATAACTCTATAGCTAGCTTATTACTAAAGTTAATACTGCATTTACTGCTTAAAGTAATAACTATCTTTTATAAAAATCTCAAATTCTAAACTCTAAAATAATAATTTTAATTATAAATAACTTTAATTAATTAATTAATCTTTAGCTAGCTCTTTTAAATAAATTTATCTAGTTAAATATCTAAAAGTTATTAATTTTAAAATATAAAATAATAATAATTAAACTAATAAAAACTTAAGCTTTACTACTTAAAGATATAGCTTACTATTTCTAACTCCTTGTAATTTTAATCTCCTTATATTAGCTATAGAAAAAAGGACTCTATTAAGATAATAGCTATAATCTAATGACCTTCTGCTATTTCAATTAGATAGTCGCCTGCTTAATTAAAGACCTATATAATTAATATATTATTAAATACTAACTAGTAGAGATAACTCCAGCGGTTTAAGCAGCCTATAAGTTCACTACTTATATTAAGAGGGCTCTTTTAGTAGAAGAAGCTATTTGCTAATATAACTACCTAGAGCATCTAAAACTGCAAGCTTATAAACATCTAGTCTTAGCATCTTAAGGGGTGTGAATTTAAGGATTAATAATAGTTAAATATAATGCCTATAGTCTATTAAAGATTAAAAAATAAGTTAAATAGGCTTTAAGGCAGTCTAGCTAGATAGCTGGTAAATATATTTCTATTAATTTCTATAACTATAAAGAAGGGATAGGTAACTATACTTTATAGATATTACTTACCTGCTAATTAACTAGTTATATTTGGAATTACTACTTTATATTTTAGATAATAGAGGCTATTATTGCAGTCTTTAAGTCCTTCTTTAAATATCTAGAAGTTTAAAATAATATTAAGGTTAAAGTTATTAAATATAATAATGAAATTATAAAGGTTAAACTATAAGTTAGAAATTTCCTATAAAATAGAGCTATTATTATTAAGCCTTTTATACTATATAGCTAAGCTTAAAACAGCGGCGCTAAATGCTTAGAAGATATAATTAAGGATAAGGAAAGAGCTATATAAATAGATGCCAAGCTCCCTCATCAGCTATAGCTAGAAATTAGCAAAACAGCAGTTTATTTATATAACTAAATGCTAAACTATAAATTAAGCTAAAAGATACTATATAATTAATTATATACTATAATAACTAGAGCTAGAGAAATTCTACAATTAATAAAAGAGCCTAACTAAATATATCTAAAAGCATTTAGCTTTAAGGCCTATATTATAACCTTTGAGATATAATAAAAATTTAACTGCAAAATGCAGCTTAAGCTAAAAGAATAAATCAGCTTCTTAATTAAATATAGATCCTTAAATATCTATAGAATCTAGGTCTCTATAATTAACTAAATAGTAAGCACTTAAGATATCATTTTTAATAAAGATAAAGGCTATAATAAAGACTGGGAAAACTTTAAGGACAACCTCTTAAAGGCAGACCTAGAAGAAATTCTATAAATAATATCTCTTTAATAAGATAAATTAATTAATTAGTTAGAGAGTGAAGACTATATTAAGGTGGATTTTCCTAAAGAGGAAGACTTAGATAAATTTATAGAGAATTATTTTATAATAGCGATTAATAAAATCTTATAAATAAAAAGAGCAGAATATAAAGACTCCCTGACGCCTCTAGATATACCGCAATCTACTTTATCTATATAATTACCTTAAAATATATTAAAATAAGGGAATAAAATGATTATATAGTAGGCAGCTTTTCTAGCTAGTATTAAATCTCCTCTATAAATCTTAATAAAATAGAAGATCTATTAAGAAGTAAAGGTATATAGAAATACACTACCTCTAGTACTAATAAAGTATTAAGATCTTATAAAATATCTATTAAAAACCATCTTTTAAAAGGCTAATGAAATTTATCTTTAAAGTTATAAGGAAATGAGGTTATAAACTGAGATTTAAGCTAAGGACCCGTAAGTATGTAATTAACAAGTTCTAGGCTATATATAGATATATATCTATAAAATAGATAAATACCATTAGTTTTAAAAATATAAGGTATAGCTAGTGGTATAAGGAAACTAGTAAGTAAAAGGATAGCTATAATATATATATATAGCTACTTTAGTTAAAAGGTCCTTCCAGACCTTAATAGCTATTATAGTAAAGTTTAATTTAGAAATAGTTTAATATAATATAGTTAATGCATTTATATATGCCTTAATTAATTAAGATATCTTTATATAGATGCCTTTAGGCTATAAGAAGGCAGGAACTATCCTAAAGCTTAATAAAGCTCTATATAAACTGAGAGTCTCTCCCTTATTATAGTAAAAGGAGCTTTCTAAGACCCTCTTAAAGCTAAGCTATAAGCCAGTTCTATATAAGCCTTGCTGCTTTAAAAAGGAAGGAATCCTCTTTTTTATATATATTGATAATTTCATTCTAGCCTATAGAAAGGCATAAGAAAATAAAGCTAAGGACTTAATTAAATAACTCCAATTAAAATATAAACTAATAGGTAGCAACTCCATATAATAGTTCCTTAGAATAGAAGTTATATAGAACCAATCTATAAAGAATATCTAGCTATCTTAAGCAGCCTATATTAAGAAAATTATATACCTAGCTAATAAAGAAATAGCTATAATATTAATAATATAGCTAGAGCTCCAGCCTATAATAAGACTAGTAACTCTAATAGAAATTTAATAAAACTAATATAAGATTGAATTAATCCTCTATATTGCAGTTAATACCTGACTTAATATAGCCTTTACTATCTCTAGATTAGCTAGATTCCTTATAAATCTAAATTAAATATACTAAGGAGTAGCTAACTACATCATCCACTACCTTATATATATAAAGAATCTAGCTCTATCCTTTAGAGGGCCCAGCGGTCTTAGCATTGCTAATAATGCCTCTTTTATTAATAATATAACTAATTAGAAGAGCTTATAGATATATACAATTAAGCTATTTAATAGACTAATTAAAAAGAGAGCTAGCAAATAAGACATAGTTATAATATTAATAATAGAAGCAGAGCTCCTAGCTCTAGTATAAGCAGCTAAGGAGTCTCTCTTTATAAGCTAACTACTTAAGGAGCTGATAGTTTAACTAAATGACTTAACTATCTAAATTAACTGCAATAACACTTAGACTATTAATTTTATAATAGCTAAGATAGCTACTTTAAGGAGCAAGTTATAAAGTATTAATATCTATAATTACTAACTTAAATAGGAGGTTTAAAGAGGGAAAGTTTAAGTTAAATATATTACATTAATAGATATAGTTACAGATAGGCTAATGAAAGCACTACTAGCCAGAAAATAGAACTGCTTTTTATATTAACTTAAATTAAAAGACATTAAGAAGAGGCTCTAGAAGGATAAAGAAGGACTTTAGATTTAATAAGAAGTCATTAAATCTAAGGGGGTATATTAAATATATTAAAGGTATATATTATATCTATCAATTAATGAAACTATAGCTCAGTGTTAACTGCTGAAACTGCAGCCCAGTCTTAAAGGCCTAGATCTCTAGTAAACCGGTCTTAAAGGCCTAGACTTCTTAAATCCAGTTTTAAAAAACCTTATTGCTGCTTCTATAATAATAAGGGCATCTCTATATATATAAAGGCTACTATAAGTTCTTTATTAAAAAAGGGAGCAGAGAATACATTATAGTTTACTTTTATATTTAATAACATCCTTTCATCTTATATTTAAGTAAACTTATTCTATAGAGACTTTGTTTAATTAGCTAGAGATATCTCAGTTATATAGTTTTATTAATATAGAGAAATAGAAATACTCTCTTTAATCCAGTTTTAGACTATATCAAGGCTCTTCTTTATAGCTTTATACTACTTTATATAGTATTTATAGTTAGGCCACATTATGGTATAAATTTAGAGGCCTTTATTAATTAAGTCAGTTATTTTAGAGGCTTAGAGGGCTAAATCCTTACTAAATGCTAAGTGAGGGTCCTCTAAATTAGCCTATATTCCTAAAGCTACAATGATTATACCAGTATCAGTAGAGCTAGAGGTAGAGGCTTCAGTATTTACAGCTATTGCAGCCTCTTTTCAGCGGCGAAATATAGCAATATCTAGAGGAATCAGCTTCTTCAGTAAAAGCGTAGGTTTATCAGTTTTTACTAAATCAATATATTCCCAAAGGTCTTAATTAAGGGCTTTTATCTTCAGTGCTAAGAACTAAGGGATCTAGTTATTACTAGTAGCTAGCTTAATAAAGGTGTAAGAGTTAGGCCCTTAGAGGAGCTGTAGATCCTTATTGCAGATAAGGATAGCATGTAATAGAACCTAGATCAGCTACGCAGCGAGAGCTCGCAGAGCACTCGCTAAGTAAACGCTTATATATATATCAATATCTACCTTCCGGACACTTATGCAATACCTTAATAGACCAACCCTTATAATTCGTTCACTTCTATATCCTAGCGGATTATCAGCGCATTATATAAGATAGAAAGAGTTATACTATATATTCCAGGAGGTTCTATATATATAGCAAGCGAACCCTATATAGAGAACGAATAGCAAATGGGAAATACTGCAGTAGATGCAATCTCTAGCTTAAGGGAGGAGTTAATTGATGGAATAAACAGATCCCCAATTAATAAATATAACCTCACTAACTAAATTAATAAATATAACCTTACTGACTCAATTAATTAATTAATATAAGATGAAGGTATAGATAGATGATATTACCTATTGAATGAGGAGAACTACTATATAGATCTATATATAAAGTTACCTACTCTAGCATCTATTAAATAACACTTAAGGCATAAATAGCTAATAATAGATTAATAACTAATTGCTAAAGAAGAAAATAGTGAAATGCGCTCTTTTATTACGATAATAATAAAATAATAAAAGGAGGATAGGAAATTTTAAGAAAAACTGCTAGAATAACTTGCCTAAGGAATGTGAAAGAAAAGTCCTAAGAAATATAAGAGACTACCTCACTACCCTTACGCAGTCCTAAATAAAGAGGCCACTAGCATCTAGATAGATAACTGGATTTAAGCTATATTTATAGTAAATAGTTACTAAAAGTCTACTGAAGAATATTAAAAGGTTATATAATTAATAACTAAGCTATCTATAACTTTATAAATAGAATGGAGAGAACACTTTAGAAATTAGAAATACCCTATATAGAAATAGTTTACCTCCTTTCTATAGAAACTCTATATTAACTTAAAATAGAGAGAAGTAGAACTTTATAAAGAACTCTATATCTTTTAATAGACTGGTGAGTAGTTACTATAAAAGTACTTCATTATATAGAGATCACTTCACTTATTATTAAAGATACTAAACCCAGAAAATAACTATATACTAGCACTATAATGTTACTATAGTCTCTAGAATAAAGTAAAAAGAGAGATCTAAAAGATAAAGATCGATATTCTATATATAAGAGAGCTAGCTTAAGAGGCATAATAACTATGGAATTCTTTTACCCACTCTAAAGAGACTCCACAACTATATAGCAAGAAGAGAGGCAACCTAAACGGAACCCAGGAAGGACCACGCAAGGCACACCATCCAAAGTCATCAAACTCTCCGCAAGACCGCCCCTATATACCACGAGAAGGCCGAGGCTCCTTCAGGGCTAGAGGAAGGGGGAACTATTCTAGCTAACATCGACCGAACGGTTACTGACCGAGCGGTTACTAACCGAACGGCGATAGCTTGACGAAACCCACATACCAATAAGAACAATAATAACGGGACCCACATAACCGGGTTACGGCGAACACGCGCCGAATGTACACCAACTGCGACAACAGATGCAGTAGCAATCGCACCTGACTTACGCCTCGGGACGAGGCTTAAGGGGGGAGAGGATAATTGTAAGAGTTAGGCCCTTAGAGGAGCTGTAGGTCCTTATTGTAGATAAGGACAGCACGTGATAGGACCTAGATCAGCCACGCGGCGAGAGCTCGCAGAGCACTCGCCAAGTGAACGCTTATATACACACCAATACCTACCTTCCGGACACTTATGCAACACCCTGACAGACCAACCCTTACAAAAGGTAGCTAAAGTCATCATCGCCAATAGGTTAGCAAATAGTTAGCAATCTAGATAAAAGAGGTATATAAGTAGTAGAGGCATAGAGCCCATATTTAACTATTAATTGTCAGATAGCTTATATAACCATTTGGTGACCTTGAATATATGTGTGTTATGTATCTCTTCACTATAGCTCCCGCCCCTTGAGGTCCGGGAGGTATAGCTTTCCCTTGCTTCCTGTTGTGAGGTCAGCGATATGTATTGGGTTGAGTTGACTAGGCTAGCTAGGCGACGCTATTCCGGGCCGTAAGGGCCCTGGTTGCCTGAGGCCACAACCGCGGGACCCGCGGCTGTGGGCTACGTTCAACACCACCCCTCAGCCGGGCCTACAACGGCAAGATGAATCCATCGTGATACCGTGTGCCTTCCTTTCCCTCGGGTTCCTTGGTGTTTTCTGCCTATCTGATGCTATTGGTGACCTCGATTTTCTCACAGGGATCGCAGCCGTAGTTGCACGAGGAATTTCTCATGGTTTACGGCTCCCAACGCCTTCATCAGCCCGTCCGCGATCATCTCGTCCGTCCATACCTGCTGAAGATCAAAATATCCCTCCTCGGTCTTCTGTATGACCCATTTGAACCTGATATCGATATGCCGTGTTCTGGCGGCATTCCTCTTGTTTAGGACTGCAAGCCGGGCGTTCTAGCTGTCTGTATATAGCACCTACGGCGTAAGCTGCTTAAAGCCGGCTTCTCGAAGCACCTGTGTAATCCAGAGCAGGGACATTCCCGCAGGGGTCAGGTTTATGAACTCTGCTTCTGTTGACGATGTTATAACTATCGTCTATTTCTTTAATTTCCAAAAGATCGGCCCATCACCTACGAATACGATATGCCCTGCTGAGGAATAACGGATCTCTCAGTTATCTGCGAAGGAAGCGTCTATATAGATTCGGGGCTTGAGGTCGTAGATATTATATTTCCCTCCTAGAATAAGGGCCAAAATCGTTATGCTGCTAAGGTAGCGGAGGAGGTGTTTGAAGACTTTCTCATGATGCTCGGAAGGGCCGGAATTTGCCTCACTTAGCTTCTGGCTCATAAACGTTATATCGGGCCTCATGCCTATAGAGAGATAGTTAGAGCTACCCGTCCTTTAAAGCCACTCGGTCTGAGGCATCACGGGTTTTTCATCTCTCCAATCTGACGGGATCTCGAGTTTCTACAGCTACGGGGTCTTAGCCGGCTTAAGTATGCCATCAGAGAATTTAGTGATCATTTTCTCAATGAATTTAGTTTAGTAGATAAAAATATATCGATTTTCACAGTCTCATAATATCTAAAGGCTGAGGAATTCCTTTATCTCTTTAAGTTACTTAATTTCGAACTTTTAGTTAATTTCTTATATTATAGCTTCCACCTGTCTCTTCGTAGCTGCTGCCACTATTATATCGTTAATATAGAGTATTAAAAGCATGCTATCATCACGCCTGAAAATATAAGTCTTTATAAATAGAGGCATAAAGCTAAGGGCAGTCAGCTCTTCTATAGCAGTCTTAAACCACTAAGTAGATAATATCAGGAGGCTGTAGAGGGCGCGGTTAAGGCAGCAGACTCTACCTATACTATCTTCATAGTTATATAGCTATCTTATATATATAACTTTCCTAGCCTTGGCGTTGAGGAATGCAGTGGTGATATCTGCTTATGCAGTTTCATAATCCAAGATTGTAACTAACGCACAAAATAGCCTCACAGAAGCTATATATATAACTACAGCATAGAGCTTACTAACAGCATAGTCTCCTCTTTCCTAATCACCTCAGACGACCCAACAGGCCCTTACATAGGGATCCTTGCCTTCTAGATACTTTATATTATATACCCACTTGCCATCCAGGGCGTGGGCTCCCTAAGGCAACTCGACGAGATCCCAGACGCCTTTTTCTTTAAGACTTCGGATTTAGCATTCCTCAGCCGGTTTCCATATATCATAATAGTCATCTCTCTTCACAGCTTATTTCTAGGTCTTTAGGACCGTTTTTACATCCTCTATAGTCTCTTAAGTTGCTTACAACGTCATAAAGACATAATGATATTCTTAGGGTCTGAATTCGTCCTATTCTCTATACGCTGATATAAGTAAAGTAAAGCCGTTATGCAGTTTCTTATAGTCCGTTCTCATAGGCTTTCTAATGACTCGGTCTGAGGGCGGCAGCAGCGGCTTCAGCTGCCTTTTATAACTAGTAGTTATAGCTTCAGGATCGTAAACAATGATACAGTTAGATATAGATTCTTTAAGGATTTCAGGCCTCTCTTCAAGTTGCCTAGAGTTGCTGTAGTTCAGGGCATTACTGAGGCCGTGTTCTATTATTTAGAACAGTCGCTCCAGTAATAGAGAGTCAATTTCTTCCTCCTCTTACTGCCGCCGTTATAGTAATAGCGAGGGTGATGGTATCAATAGGCGAGGAGTCTTATGATGACTTCCCTCGTCACCGTTGCCAGGTTCATTGCCTTTTTCTTATATTTCTGCCTCTTTCTTTAAGTTTCTAGGTATTTCCTTTTCTCTCTTAGCTAACTGCTATATACTTTCTATAACTTCCTTCGTTAGAGCGGTTACTGGGGGGTTTATGAGAAGGACTCTACTATCATCTGTGAATTCAGGGTCAATTAATATAGCTTCTAAGTCAGGGACTTCTAAGTCATTTCTTCAGTTAGGATATTGCTCCTAAAAGCGCATATCTCGTGCTTTAATGACTTTCTGCTCATTAAGTAGCTAAATCTTATAGATATAGCCTCTCATGCTCTATAGGCTGACTAGTATGCCCTTCTTAGCTCTCGTAGCTATCTTTTAAGAGTGGATTCGCCGTTCTTCTAGCATTCTTATATATGCTATATAGCTTTAAGTTCTAATATACTTGAGATAGGGCTTATAGAGTACATTAATTATGCAGAACATCTTCTCTATTAGGGAGTCGTTATTCTTATTTAAAGAGGTTAGAAGTCTGTTATTTATATAGACGCTGGCTTCTATATAGAGAGGCTACAGTTCCTAGAGCAAATTCATCTCGATATATATGCTTCTCGCAGCTTCAACTAGAGCTCTTCCGGCTCTCTCGACTTAGCCATTCTGCTCAGGTGTATACAGCGTAGACCACCTCGCTATGATGCCTTCCTTAGCTGCCCATTTCCTCATCTTCTTACTTATAAATTTACGCGTATTATTAAAGGCTAAGACCTAGATCTTATAGCCAGCACTTATGCATTTAATGGCCTCTTTCCATTTTTATAGCTTAAGAAAAGCCTCGTCTTTTATATATAGGAATATAATCTAGTGGAAGCCGGTTGCAGCATCTATGCTATAGAGACTATAGCAGTAGCTTCTATAGCTTACTAGCGTCATCTCAATGATATCTCAGAAAACGTAAGCTAGAAATGTGTTAGTGGTGACGAGAGGCGCTCTGCTAATTATAGCATCAGCTTTAGCTAGTTGACATGCCTCACAGTGATATCTCTAAATTGTTGCTAAATCGATGTCTATTCCTGCCTTCTTATATACAGTTAAGACCCAGGTTTAGCTGGCGTGGACCAACCTCCAGTACATAAAGCTATATTCAACTCTTAAGGAAGTTATATTCTTTAGAAGGGCGGCAAAGTTATAGGGATTCATAGGTTTTTCATAGCGTAAGATTGCGATGCTATGACGCTAGAAGATATCACAGACTTTCTGCTTAGTCTTCTTCATAGCTAGAATATCGTTATAGCTATCTATCACAATACCTCGTCTCCTAAGAACTCCCAGGCTCAGCATATTAGCTGCGCCATCAGGGCAGTAATACACCTCTAAAAACATAATACTACCCTCTGCTATAATAACTTTAACCATGCCTTAGCCGAGGACCTGGAGATCACCGCTATTGCTTATAGTTATCATTTCATCATCTAGGACGTCAGTTAAGAAGGTGAACCACTTCTTATTATTAAAGCAGTAGTTTAAATAGCCTGAATCGACGATAATATCATCCTAGAATATACTCTCTATAGTTATAAAAGCCGGGCTGTTGTTCCTCGTAATTTCTTCATCCTCCGGAGCCTATGTAACTGTAAGGGTTGGTCTATCAGGGTGTTGCATAAGTGTCCGGAAGGTAGGTATTGGTGTATATATAAGCGTTCACTTGGCGAGTGCTCTGCGAGCTTTCGCTGCGTGGCTGATCTAGGTCCTATTACATGCTATCTTTATCTGCGATAAGGACCCATAGCTCCTCTAAGGGCCTAACTCTTATAATTATCCTCTCCCCCTTAAGCCTCATCCCGAAGCATAAGTTAGGTGCAATTGCTATTGCATCTATTATTGCAGTTAGCATATACTTGGCGCATGTTTGCTATAACCCGGTTATGTAGGTTCCGTTGTTATTGTTCTTGTTGGTATGTGGGGCCTGGTGTTATTATTATTAGTCCGAGCGTTCGCTATGTATTTGCTAGCCGTTGCTCTATATATGATACTTGGTTTCTTCTGAGCGCTTTCTTTCTAGTGTTTTCTTTCTTTAGCTTTATATATTTCACATATCTTCATCTAGTGCGATTTCTCCTCTCTCTTATGCAAGCCTTTTTCCCTTAATCTCTCCTTCTCTTCTAAGTATTCCTTTAGTCGCTTGCCGACCACTCTTCCTGCTCTCGCTGAGTTTTCGTCGAGATATCTTTCCTCGCTGCTGCTACGTAAGTCTTATCTATATATAAATCGTAGGATGAGTTAGAATTCCCCTTTATTAATAATAAGTTCACTGGAATAGTAGATAGCGCTATTCTATGCTCCTATTATCTGGAGTAGAAATATCATTTTTATTGCTATACTTATACTTATAGTTCTTTATCTTTTTATTATATAATCTGCAAGGCTGCTAAGTAGAAATGTAGTGTAGTAAGTTTGCTATATATTCTTTAAGTATTTATTAAGTATCTAATATATTTCTAGATTCCTTCTGAGCTTGTTCTTACTGCATAATGGTATTAGAATTTCCTTAACTACTAGGATTTCTGCGACTGGGATAATGAAGATAGTAAAAGTCCTAATAGACTTAGGTGCTGGCAGATTTATAAGTCTATGAAATCTGCTGCTGCTGCTTAGCGTTATATCTTTTCATTTGCTAAAAACCCAGCAGGTGTTCGCTCTGCAGATGTCAGGTATCCTGCCCTGGCTTATTAGGAGGCTCTCTATTCTACGCAGCTTATAAAGCTACAGACTGACCATGCTATATATTTTCCTTATATCTTCACAAGTTATTAATTAACTTATGTATAGTTAGGTCTGCTTTCTAATGTATCTATAGAGGAGTTGCATAAGCGCTCCAAGTCTACTACTCCTCTTTACTATCATAAGCCTACTTAAGCTATTGCCTTCCTCTTGGCCCTTTATCGCCTTACGGTCGCCGAGTAGATGCCGGTCACTAGCGTTATCTCCGAGGGTTCCCTGTCCGCTTTTTCTGATGATTTTCATAGTGATATTAAGGCCGCCATCGAGAAGTACTAGGATAATGACGCACCCGAGCCTCCCATTCTTTTCTCTAGTGCTCCTCCTGTCCGTCGTGGCGCTGCTGGGTCTCTGTCTACTGCAGCCCCACTGACTCCTCGCCGTCCTCGTTATAAACGTCCTGCGGATATCGTTTCGGGTTCTCCTGCTCCTCCCGTAGACGATATAGAGGAGGCTGCTACTTCCACTATAGTTATCGAACCTCCGCCAGTTATTCCCCCTGTGGTTGCTGAACCTCTGCCGGTTGTTCTTTTTGTAGTTATTAAGCCTCCGCTCCATTATGGTAACTGTGCTTATTAGCTACTTAAGAAGTAAGCTCTTTATGCTTTAGTTTGGTCTCTATCTCTAGTTCTAGTTTTAGTAGTTAGTATCTATTGGGATATTATCTTATTTAATTAAGTCTCTTTAGGGTATTCAGTCTATCTTTAAATGATGCTAGCTGTTCGTTGAGCAGTTGGTGCGCTGTTGGCGTATCTTTAATCTTTATTGTTCCACTTTTTATAATTGCGTTTCCTCTGCTTATAATATTATTTAAGAGATTTCTATGCATTCTCCAGGTATTCCAATGGTTCCTAGGTATTATATTTCACTAGCTAACCTACCTATTTAATTAAGTAGAAGGTATTATCCCCTGCTTTCTTCTTAAAGATAATCTCCTCTACTTTCCACTTAAACTCCTCTTCCTCTAACTCTAGAAGATTTACTGAATGTTCGCCCTATTCTCAGTATGCTATTAGCTATAGTTCTAATAGGGCGACTAAGAATACATTATATATTCGTCAGTATTATTCTAGTAAGTAAACCTAGTAGGCTTACTTTCTGACTTATTTAGTAATAGCTACCTTAATATACTTCAGTATTAATTTTTTATTTTTAAAATGGAAATTCTATATAGATAATCCTATGATTTGTCCTTTATGGTATTCCTTTTTAATATATCTCTAGTTATATGCCTTTACTTACGCTTCTGTAGCTTGCGCTTAACTTTCCTACGCTTTAGTGCATACTTGCTGAATGTTCTCTATATGTTTAATGACTCCTTGGACTTATATCTTTAAGTGTTTTAAAGTGTAGCTCACTATCCTCAGGTGGTAGCTATATAGTGCTTAGATTAGTGAAATACCGATAGTGCTATACTGACTGTTATTATAGGCAAACTCAGCTTCTGGTAGCTATGCTGTCTACCTTTCTGGAGCATTGCCTGAGAATATATGGAGGTATTTCTTAAGTAGCTAGTTGGTTCTTTCTGTTTAGCTATCTGTTTGCGGGTGGTATGCAGTAGATAGTTGGCGACAGGTTGCCCATTCTTTTATGAAGTCTGCTTAGAATTGGCTTATGAGTAATTTATCTCTATTACTGATGATGCCTTCTGGTATGCTAAATTTGCATTCCACTTGCTTATAGAGGATTTATGCTAATTATGGAGTAGTTATTGTCTTTCGGTATGGAATGAATAACGTATATTTGGTTATGTAATATATGATAATTAGGATTGCGTTATGCTCTTCGCTGTCTGCTTGTGCGCTACTTAGCAAGCCGGTGATGAAGTCCATTGAAATCTCTTGGAATGGGTGTGCTGGCATTGGGAGCGGTTGTAATTTCCTATATAGTCTATGCCTTGGTGTAAACACACTGCGGCATTGCTTATATGCAATAGTATATTTAGTAATATCGTTACTAATGTTATTCCAATGGAACTTTTAGCTGATTAATTCCAGTGTTTTAGCTTTTTCTATATGACTGGCTCTTGAGTTATTATAGTGTCTATAAAGGATCTCTCTCCTTAACGTTGCTTCTGTAGGAATTATAAGTCTGCCCTTATAGAATAGGGTATCTTGTCTATTATAATAGTATAGTCCTGACTTTCCGGCTGTTTACTGAACCTTCGCTAATTATTATTAGTAGAATTGATCGTTGGCCTGCAGTCCTTAGACTAATTCTTCTAACTTGGCTGATGGTTGCAATAAAAATGCCATTTTGCCAGTTATGAGCTCCTGCATGACTTAGCGTAGGATGTATTGCTCTAGATTAATAACCCCAGCTTTAGATAAGTCCTCCTGGCTTCCGTAAGCAGCTAGCTCTCGCTAAGCGGTCTCTATATTTTCTTTAGTTATTTGGCTTTTACTCTTAGCTCTTATAACTATAGAGATTGACGCCTCTTGCGTCTGATCTTCCTCAGTGTTGTCATACTGATTCCGATTGTAGGATGAGGGTACCTGCTATTTAACTTAACTTATGGGGTTTCTTATACTCACCTGTACTATTTAGATATATGCCTTAGCGACTCCTGAAGTGCCTTTAAGGTTCCTAATCATTTAGCAAATATCTAGCAGAAGCTCTTCAACTAGATTTAACTTAGTCGCAAGAGTTGGAAGTACCTCATTATACTTTACTTCCCCTTCTATATAGTCTGGCCTGCGGAATAGCCCATCTGCTGGATTATACTTTCCGGGTCTATGTTTAATATTAAAGTCAAACGGTGCAATTCTATATACCCACCTAGCTAGCCTGCCTCTTAGGTCTCTAGCTGGTGCCTTAATCACTCCCTGAAGGGCTGCGTGATCTATTAACAGAAGGAATTTATCTGAGAGTCCTAATAGATAGTGACTCTAGTGCTCAAGGCTCTTAATAATAGCTAAGAGTTCCTATTAGCTAATGCCCTAATGTTGCTCCGTCGGAGTTAACTTGCGAAACTAATACGCTACTGGTCTCCATTGGTCTTTATGTAGTTAGGTTAAAATGCCTGAGACTGCCTTTAGAGAGGCATCTATCTCTACTCTAGTGCTTCTCACTAGGTCCTAATGTTGGAGAACGCTCGCTATGCAGAAGGCGGTTCTTAGCATCTGGAAGGCCGTCTCTTAGCTCTCTTTCTACAAGAAGTCTCTCTTCTTGTCTCCTGTCTTCAGCAGCTCCGTCATAGGTGCTGTTAGATGAGAGTATTCTGGGATGAACTTTCTATAGAAATTGCAAAATCCTAGAAATACTTGGATATCTTTAATGCTCTCTAGTGCTGGCCATTCGGCGATTATACGGACCTTGCTTAGCTCTATCTTCAATCCTTCTTAGGTAATCATATACCTAAGGAATTCAACCTCTTTCTAATAGAAGTTATATTTTAATAACTTTATATATAGTTAGAAGGTCTTTAACCTCTAGAGGACCTCTTTAATGTCCTTTATATACTATTCCCTCATCTGAGAGTATATTATAATATTATTAAGGTATATAATGTAATATATGTCTAGCAGTCTGGCGAGTGCTTGGTTAATATATGCCTGAAATGTAGCTAGAGCATTAGTTAATCCAAAAGGCATAACTATATATTTGAAGTGACTGTATCTCATGTGGAATGCCGTCTTCCACTGGTCTTCCTTCTTAATGTAAATACGGTAGTATATATCGCAAATATCGATCTTAGAGATCCATTTCGCTCCTAATAACCTATTAAGCAATTTACTAATTAGTGGCAGTAGGTAACGGTTCTTAATAGTAACTGCATTTAGATTACAGTAGTCTATATAGATTCTAATGCCTCTATCTTTCTTCAGGATGAAGAGGACTGGAGCGCCCGCTCGGCTAGTTAAGCTATTTACCTAACTGATCTCTAAGTTCTCAGCGAGATATTTATAAACGATCTTCACTTATTTCTCATTGGTGGGGTAAATCGTTCCCAATGGAGGCTCTTTGCCTAGCATCAGTTCAATTGAATATTCTACTCCTTCAAGCAGTAGCAGCTTCTTTGCTGCAGCTTCGCTAAAGATCTCCCGTTCTAACTCAAGTTTAGGCAGCAATATTCCTTCTCCCTCCTCTTCTTCTTCTCCTAGGGCGGGCATTGGCCATTCATTCGGCGCTAATATGCCGTATGTATACATTATATATGCCTTTTCGCTATTAGCAATAAGGTCTTTTATAAAAGACTCTAGGTCTTAGATCGAGATTGCTTTATAATATTACGTATTTGTATATATGTTAATGATAATGCCTTCCTAGCCTATAGCTTCTCTTAAAAGAAGTAGTTCACTTATATCTTTAGGTCGATCTGCTTCTGTAAATAGCTGTCTGATCTTTCTTATGAACCCTTGGTGGTTTAATAAGAAGAAGGTTAACTAATATACTGGTGGTGCAGGTTGGATCTTTCTATTAAAGCTCGCAAGCTTTAGCGCTCGCCAGTCTGATGTGGGCTGGAGGCCCAATTTTTGCATGAGGCTCTTGCTAATGAGGCTTACTTATGTAGCAGTATCTATATTGACTGAGATCGTATATTCGTCATACGCTTGGAGAACGATCGCTTGTCCTCAGGCGATTGATCCAACTGGCATTAGATGCGGTTTAGGCGCAGGGCTTGCGTCTCTCGTCCCTATGCCCGATCGTTTTCTGACGAGTCCATTTCTTCGGCGTGGCCTCTAATGTTTTACACCTGGGCTGGTCTATCTCTCCCTTTATTCTGCAGGTTATAGAGTTTCTTCCTTTCATTACAGTTTATAGTATAGTGGCCTATCTTACTATAATTGAAATATTAAATTGGGGAGTTGTCTCTAGGTTTCGTTAAGCTATTGCTATTCAGTTAGTAACTGCTCGGTTGGTAATTATTTAGTTGATATTAGCTGGAATAGTTCCCCCTTCCTCTAGCCCTGAAGGAGCCTCGGCCTTCTCGTGGTGTATAGGGGCGGTTTTGCGGAGAGTTCGATGACTCTGGATGGTATGCCTTATGTGGCCCTTCCTGGGTTCCGTTTGGGTTGCCTCTCTTTTTGCTATATAGTTATAGAGTCTCTTTAGAGTGGGTAAAAGAATTCTATAGTTATTATGCCTCTTGAGCTAGCTCTCTTATATATAGAATATCGATCTTCATCTTTTGGATTTCTCTTTTCACTTTATTCTAGAGACTATAGTAATATTGTAATGCTAGTATATAGTCGTTCTCTAGGTTTAATGTCTTTAATGATAAGTGAAGTAATCTCTATATAGTAAAGTACTTTTATAGTAATTGCTTGCCGATCTATCGGAGGATGTAGAGTTCTTTATAAAGTTCTACTTCCCTCTATTTTAGGTCAATATAGAGTTTCTATAGGAAGGAGGTAAACTGTTCTTATGTAAGGTATTTTCAATTCCTAAAGTGTTTTCTTCATTCTGTCTATAAAGTTGTAGATAGCTTGGTTGTTGACTATATGACTTTCTGGTGTTCTTTAGTGGACTTTCGGTAACTGTTTATTATAAATATAGCTTGAATTTAGTTATCTATCTAGACGCCAGTGGCCTCTTCATTTAGAACTGCATAAGGGTAGTGAGGCGGTCTTTTATATTCCTTAGGACTTTTCTTTCGTATTCCTTAAGTGAGTTATTCTAGCAGTTTTTTTTGGAATTTTCTATCCTCCTCCCGTTATTTTATCATTATCGTGACGAAGGAGCGCATTTCGCTATTTTCTTCTTCAGCGATCGGTCGCCGGTCTATCGTCGGCTGTTTATGCCTTAGGTGTTGTCTGATAGACGCTGGAGTAGGTGACTTTGCATATGGGTCTATATAGTAGTTCTCTTCATTCAGTGGGTAGTATCGTCTATCTATACCCTTATTTTATATTAATCAATCGATTGGGTCGGTAGGGTTATATTTGTTGACTTGGTTGGTGAGGTTGTATTCATTGATTGGGGATCTGTTTATTCCCTCGATCGACTTCTCCCTTAAGCTAGGGATTGCGTCTGCTGTAGTATTTCCCATTTGCCATTCGTTCCCTATATGGGGTTCGCTCGCTGCGCATGCGGAACCTCCTAGAACGTATAGTATAACTCTTCCCATTTTATATAACGCGCTAACAATCCGCTAGGATGTAGAAGTGAATGAATTATAAGGGTTGGTCTATTAGGGTGTTGCATAAGTGTTCGGAAGGTAGGTATTGGTATATATATAAGCGTTCACTTGGCAAGTGCTCTGCGAGCTTTCGCCGCGTGGCTGATCTAGGTCCTATTACGTACTGTCCTTATCTGCAATAAAGACCCACAGCTCCTCTAAGGGCCTAACTCTTATAATTATCCTCTCCCCCCTTAAGCCTCGTCCCGAGGCGTAAGTCAGGTGCGATTGCCACTGCATCTGTTATCGCAGTTGGTATACACTCGGCGCGTGTTCGCCGTAACCCGGTTATGTGGGTCCCGTTGTTATTGTTCTTGTTGGTATGTGGGTAACTTAACGCCGAACTGTTATATCTATGAAGTTAGCTCCGGCTGTTGCTATATCAGCGTTGCTTTGCTGTTACTATTAGTCCTGTTATCATTATCTCCTTTTCTTATAGGACTCTAGCCTCTTCTCTAGGTGATTAACCCAGCATTCTGATGCTATATGCCTCTAGCCTGACTTCATAGCAGGGCATTTATAGCACAGGTCGTCTTTTTCAGCAGACTTCACAGCAGCTGGCTTTAAAGCCATCGCGGCGGCATTATCCGCCTTTTTCATTGCTATAGAGAAGTTGCTGCTTTTCTGCTATTTCTCTATATTGGCGTGGCGGAAGAGAAAGGAAGAGATATTAAACTTCATAATCTTCATTCCCTTTTCCATATCATAGATCCAATTATTATACCAGACCTCATTAGTCTTCCTAATGCTATTAAGGGCCACAGTTATAAAGACTTCATCCAGCATCTCTAGCTATAACTTAATGTACTTCTACATATAGTATAGCTTCTTGAGGAATGCATCTAGAGATGCAAATTATGCCCTATTTAGCTTGAAGAAGGTCGTCATTATATCATATAACGCATCTTCAATAGCAATAGATACAGTCTTCCTAATACAGACCCAGGTCTCATAAGCTATATACTTTATAGTCCAGCTAGCTCTTTAAATGCATTTAAGAACATCCCCAGTTATACAGTTAATCAGATATGCCTTCGCAGACATATTGCCTTTTATCTAAGTAACTATTTCTTAGTCTCCTTCGAGAGGTTTAGTATTGCCTTCATCAATTTAAAAGTCAATTTCAAGCATTTCCAGGTTCATCCTGACTTTTACTGCCCATTCCTTATAATCCTCCATCCCCTTAAGTTTCTCTACTATTAGCATAAAGGCTATATAGTTCAAGCCGCCTATAGACAATGGATTGATAAATATCGCTATATTCCTTATAGACACAGGTACTTCTTAAGTAGATATATTTATATTTAAAGTCTTAGCTAATTTAGATTTAGATTGCATCTATAGTTATTGTTTTCTTTAAGTATATTTAAAGCGCTTAGTAGTTTAGCTTAGATGCGCGGGTTTATTATTTCAGTAGGAACTCTGCAAAAAATCCATCGTTTCTTATTAAATGAATCTAAAAAAAACTCTTATATATTGATTGATGATTAAAAAATGTTCTTCCTGAATCGCAGGTCGAATTGATATCCGGACGTTCGTATCTGTGATGTTTGAAGTTTCATAGGGAATCGTTAGTATCAGTCAGTAATCACTACTCCGATCGCGTCTTACGGCTCCGGTCTTTCTGCGCAATTGGTCGCGATAATGGTATAATAACCGGAATAAAACTATATAACTGTAAATCTGAGATCCTGGGCTTTAAATTCATATATAAATCACAATAATTGGAGATGCATAAAGCGCGAGGGGCTCATAACCTGTTGTGAGGTCAGCGATATGTATTGGGTTGAGTTGACTAGGCTAGCTAGGCGACGCTATTCCGGGCCGTAAGGGCCCTGGCTGCCTGAGGCCACAACCGCGGGACCCGCGGCTGTGGGCTACGTTCAACACTTCCTAATACGGGCTAGCCGGCCGGGGGCTCGGCGAGCCCTTTCCGAGTCGTTCCCGACAACCCCCTGTTTCACACGTGACTTCTTGGAGCCCTGGTGTTCCAACATGCCTCCAATTCAACAGATATGCCCCGACAAAGGCCTGCGTCTTCTACAAGCACTATATCATCAACAAATTCCTCCGCAGCCCCTAAGCCACTCGCTTATTGAAGATGCCGCCATCATCGGAAGATATGCCAATATAGCAGAGATACATTCAGGAACGCCCAAGCACTGCTATTCATAAAGCCAGTCATGAAAGCAGAAGAGCGACGGCCTCAACCTGCGATAACAGGCGAACTATGAAGACACGATTCGCTACTTTCATCAAGAGCTGTCGTGCCTTATTCCGGTTACCATCGTCCCAAGTGCTGTCGCCGCCGCCGCCAGAATCCGCTCGGTCATCCATTTCTTCATCTTATGACACAGACATCAATTCTGCTGCAGCGACAACGTGCTTCCATACCGGACCCTCGACGGCGGGGAATCCTTCTTGCTCCAGATGCTGCATTATAAGTCAGCGGAACGCCGCTTACTTGAAAGGAAAAGTGTCAACGCGCCCACTGCGCATACTAGTACCCCGGAAAAGACACTGTCAACGTATTGCAAGCACCGGGCTTAAATGCATGTTTTCATTCAATTAGAGCAACCCAGGGATGTGAATCGCCCTTCCAACCTCTCCTAGCTCAGCGAACGTACAATGCGCTCAACATTTCGGAAAAATCTTCCCGGTGACACTCAGCACGCTGACGCGACGGTTCCTCAACCTTATCCCCAATTCAAGACAAGAAAAGCGAAAACGCGGTGGGCTAATCGACCGCCGTGGCGCCACAGCAGTCAGCCCATGCCGAAAGGCTTATATTCCGAGACGACAAGAGGTTTCGCGCCACCACCTCTAACAGGCATGTGGCTGCAACATCTTCTCGCTGCATCTCACCCAGCCAGTGGCCGTGGTCTCTAGTCCTCCGCTTTTCCCTAAGTACCCAGTTGAAGAGAGAACACATGCCCTATAAGCTGATGCTAGTTCGAACATTTCCTCGCAATGGACATCCCTGGATTTTCCACGGGCAGGGCCATCTACCCTGCTAGTACCGCACTTGGTAGCTTGCACATATCTTATGCAGTGCTTGAGATGACAATTGTGTAAAGCCGAGCAAGACAATTTGGCCAAGGGATTGCCAGCAGACTAAGCCACGTCATAATTGCTTCATTGACAACATACAACCCGTATATTGAAGTTGTAGGTGTCCTTAGTAGCACACACTCACACTCGGAGGGAGGACTAAAGGTAAAATAATAATGAAAAAACCCAACAGTGAGAACAACAGTAGTACAGTCCGTACATGTTAGATTAAGGGTCATTACAAGTTAGAATAAGAGTCATCTCCGCCTAAAAGCCACTGCAGACGTCTTGGTACACATTCCGCTCCAGCGCCACAGCATCTGTCGGAATGTATTTGAGGTAAGTGGCGTAAGAGTACGTCCACCTGGGGTCATTCAACTCCGTCTTCCAGGTCCAGAACACCCAGCCGGCCATGCCAGGTTTCTCGTACAGCTGCTGCTGAGCGGTGAACCACTTGGTGAAGAAGGCTGCATTATTCCAGTCTACACCAGACGTCATGCTCCATTCGCCAGTAAAGGTAAAGTCTTGGCCGCTCACGACACGAGAGTCGGTGCATGCGCTGTGCATGAGCGCGTTTTGGTCGCCCGTGTTGCTCAACGCAAACCCGATGTAGTTGTGGTCGTCGAAGGCGGTGAAAGAGTCACCGGCCACGGCGCTGTTGCTGCGAGGATCGCCAGAGTCCCATTTGCTCGACATGAACTGCACGTGCAGCTTCTTGTCGCTGCCAATGCCGAGAGCAGACTCGGTGTCCCGTACCGCCTTCAGGGCACCAGGGTAAAACGTCTGGATCATGCTAGGGTCCTGGCCCGGGGCAGGGTAACGACCTCCGCCGTCGTGCCTGGATACGGGCTCGTTCAGAACCTCGATGGTGCCAACTGTCCTGTACGCATTGTTCGTGTGGATGCGGTTCGTCATCCAGGAGAGCCACTTCTCCGCGCGGCCGTAGTTGTAGTCGTTGAAGAACCCAGCAGGCTTGTTGTTCTGGCCAGTGAAGGCATCCTCCTGCTGGCCACCAGGAGCACCATGGAAGTCGATGATGACGTAGATGCCCAGCTGCGCAGCCTTTTCAACCACAGCATCGAGGTACGGGAGCATACGAGTGCCATCGGCAAAGGGCTCGCTAGCCTTGTCGACAATGTCCACGTAGGACCAGTAGCCGATGGGAATGCGAATCGTGTTGAGGCCGACATCGTGGACAGACTGGACAGTGTCTGCGTTAATCCAGTCTCTCCAGTGGTTTGCAAATTTCGTATTGCCAGCCTCCCGGCTCGATCCAATGTAGTGATTTCGCATGCAGTCAAACTCAGACGCGGAGTTGGTGCATCCCATGACGTTGTTCCATTCGTTGCTCATCATCCACGGCTCGCAGATGAGCCATCCTATAAGTCACATGTGAGCATGGTGCGTTCCATGAAGAAAACTGATGAGTAAAAATTGACCTACCACCAAAGTTGACGCCGCGGATCTTGTTAATACCGCTAGCCAGAGTTGGCTTGAAGCGCTTGCCCAGTTGCTCAAACCGAGCCGTTTGGTTAAAGGCGGCCAGGTCACGGTCCTCGGGAAGCCAGGCATGGACCGCGCTGGCGAGAAGAGCTGCACCAAAAACGGAGTACTTCATCTTGATTGCAGTTGCAGTTGCGACGATTGGTAGACAGGGAAATTCCTTACTGAACCTTCGAGATCCATAACTAGTAGGCACCTAAGATGGCCTATTTGAAGGAATTTAGTGACTTACACCTGAAGAAGAATACCGCAGTGGTACTATATCGGCCCGAAAAGATTCAATGTCAGCATGCTCAGCTGCATAAAGTCTCATTTAATAAAAGACTGAACATGCCAGGCTGTCGGCCGCCCCTAGACAGCTTGAAGCGCAGGGCTTACAGTGGATGGTCGTTGAGCCTATTATATACGGTTGGTGGCATTGCTTCTCAACCTGCTGTATCGGATTAAGTGTGGCTGTCATCCTTCCAGGGCATTGCAACTCCTCGGTTCACCGGAAACGAGGAGCACTAGACCATGTTCAGATAAATGTGGTAATAACCAAGGACCAGTATCAAAGAGATGTAGGATCGGCAATCCGGCTGAACTGATTGGGCCCACATATCTGAGAGACGGCTCCTCTTTTTTACTGCAGCTGAGTCAGCTCGACATCGTACTCTCATGGAGGAGCCGAGGCCCTCGGGCAACTTTATACAGCGGGTGCTCGATCACAGGGCCACGCTTTTCGCATACAGGGTAACTTGACTGGCTTCTAGGCCCCGCGGCCTTTCGGACCGATTGCCTCAGCCCTGAACGAAAGACGTCTGAGTAAGCAGCCGACGTTACCCTCAAAGGATCCTATACCTAGTAAGTTTCCTAGAACCAAAGAGACCCTGTGCGACCCATCGAGACGTATGACAAAGTCGGCCTCAGATAACACTCCCTCACGCACATGGGCTATTACAGATCATTCTTCGCCTTGTGGCCGGCGACTCGTCGTTTGAATGCAGCAAATGAATATTGTCTACGTAAATACCAGCGCCTAACCACTAAAAATGAAGAAAAAGTGGGCAGGATTGTAGGGAATGACATCGGATCTTTTCGTGAGCCATAAATCTGCACTCTCCGCTGCTAGACTTTGCGACTCGAAGTCGAGCATTAGGCTTGACTGCGCTCTACAATAGAACAACTGGCCTGTGACATAGTAACGCACACTATTTCGCCAATTTGTAACAATCATTCCACTAGCAGTTATTTAGATTCAGAACTAAGACTTTATATAATCATGCTGAGTAGCGGAGTGAAAGAGCGTATATAAGACAGAAACGGACTGCAAGTACGCAGGAAGGGGTAGTGCACAAACATGCATGGATTCTCCATTGAATCAGAGCTCATTGGACGAAGGGAAGACTTCATTTAGTGAGACACTTACTATGCAAATCCCACACCTGCTTTAAGCACCTGTGGCGTAGGCGAGGGGTAGCAGCTGGCGCAGATGACATGTAATAGCTATGATCGTAAGAGTGGTAATAAAGGCTAGGATAACTGGTTCAGTGACGGCAAGGGTGCAGTAGTTAAGTGTTTAAGCAACGGCGTGAGCCTCTCCAAGTTTTGGGTTGTCGCGTTCTTCAGTATTGGTGCGTCTGGTGTCCTAGGCAAGCGTTCAGAGTGGGTCGTCATAACCATATATGCATTAATGGAGGAAGATCTTAAAAGTCGGATGGAATTGAGCCAGCGTTATGTATTTAGTTGGGGAATTGCTATATGGGCATGACATTTAGCTACACGGGCATGACTCTTACACAGGCATGACATTTATAATATCTAATTAAATAGGACCCTCTTTTATTAGCACATTCAGTTCTACCAACAGCTCTAATTTATACCTAGAGTTTTCATCCCTTACTTAACTAACGTAACGCTCTCCATCAGATAATTAGCTATGCATTGCTAGTCTCCCAGCCCTCGACGATAAAAACCTTCATTATGTTCCAATCCGAGCCTCCTCATAGCTCAGAGAGCAATTCAAGACGCCGAACCCGAAGGCCTAGCCCGAGTGATTAATTACGTCCTCGAAAACGATTGCGACAGACGTAACCGGCCAGGTTCAGCCCACTACTACTTCTAGATAGACCATAATTAGCTACCAGTACCGCAATAAATTTCGACGTAACTAAGCATCCGGAGGCGAAGGAGTCGGTGGGAGATAGTTGAGAGCGATTCTGTATACCGGTTTTAAAAGAAGAGGCAGCTATCAGATAGCTTGTATGACCATTTGATGACCTTGAACATGTGTGTGTATTGTGTATCTATTCACTGTAGCTCCCGCCCCTTGAGGTCAGGGAGGTATAGCTTTCCCTTACTTCCTAATACGAGCTAGCCGGCCGGGGGCTCGGCGAGCCCTTTCTGCGTCATTTCCGACAACCCCCTGTTTCACACGTGACTTCTTGGAGCCCTGGTGTTCCAACATGCCTCCAATTTAACAGCAGCTTATTAATAACTAGAAGTTAAAATAGAAATCCCTAATAAATAGCTTAATAAATGCTTAAAAATATTCTCTAAAGAGAAAAAAGCTATTTAAAATAAACTATATAATAATAAGAGACTTAGATAAAGTAGTAACATATATAATAAGCATGCAGCGCATCTAAGTGTAAGAGTTAGGCCCTTAGAGGAGCTGTGGGGCTTTATTATAAATAAGTGTCAAATATGAGAGTGAACTGTGATGTATTCTCTGTCTTCGTTTAACAGAGGGCTTGCAGCGGCCTTTATATACAGAGATGCCCTTATCATCATAGAAGCAGCAATAAGGTTTTCTTAAAACCGGATCTGAGGAGTCCGGGCCTTCGAGACCAGTTTGCTAGAGATCCGGGCCTTTGAGACCGGGCCGCAGTCTCAGCAGTTAACCTCGGGCCATAGTCTCATCAATTGATAGATGTGACGTGTACCTCTGACGTATCTGACAATAAGGCTATTATGTAATAGAACCTAGATTAGCTACGCAGCGAGAGCTTGTAGAGCACTTACTAAGTGAATGCTTATATATATACTAATACCTACCTTCTGAACACTTATATAATACCTTAATAAACTAACCCTTATAATTCATTTATTTCTATATTTTAGCGGATTATTAGTGCATTATATAAGATGGAAAGAGTTATATTATATATTCTAGGAGGTTCTATATACGCAGCAAGCGAACCCTATATAGGGAATAAATAGCAAATAGGAAATACTATAGTGAATGCAATCCCTAGCTTAAGGGAGGAGTTAATTGAGGAAATAAATAGACCTCTAATTAATAAATATAACCTTACTAACTTAATTAATTAATTAATATAAAATAAAGATATAAATAGATAATACTACTTATTAAATGAGGAGAATTACTATATAGATCTATATATAAAGTCACCTACTTTAGCATCTATTAGATAATACCTAAGGTATAAATAGCTGATAATAGACTGGCGACTAATTACTAAAGAAGAAAATAGCGAAATGCACTCCCTTATTATAATAATAATAAAATAACAGAAGGAGGATAGGAAATTTTAAGAAAAACTATTAAAATAACTTACCTAAGGAAAGTAAAAGAAAAGTTCTAAGGAATATAAGAAACTACTTTACTACCCTTATGCAATCCTAAATAAAGAGGCTACTAGCATTTAAATAAATAACTAAATTCAAGCTATATTTATAGTAAATAGTTATTAAAAGTCTACTAACGTGCATGATAAGTGAGTGGGCTAAACAAGTGAGTGGGCCAATCCAGTTTTACACCTTAAAGTGCGATTTTTAAGAAATCTCTTAAAAATCTAAACTAGGCTTAAAATATATATAATTTAAGAAATAAGTCTATTAATTTCATTATAATATTATGAAATTTTCTTATATTTTTTAAAAAAATATTTATAAAGTTATTTAAGAAAATCTTATTTGCACTGTTTTTTTTCTTATTTTTATTTTTAAAAAGATAAATCAATTTTTCAAAATTCTAGAAAAAATGTTATCTAATGACTTTTTTATTAAAATATCTTGATTTAATTCCCTAAAACTGCTACGTTTATATAGCTGATTTTAGAAAATTGAAAATTATAACTTTTAGCTGTATAGTATAAGTGGCCCACTCACTTGTTTGGCCCACTCACTTATCATACACGTTAAAGAATATTAAAAGGTTATATAGTTAATAATTAAGCTATTTATAACTTTATAAATAAAATGGAGAGAATACTTTAGAAATTAGAAATACTTTATATAGAAATAGTTTATCTCCTTTCTATAGAAACTCTATATTAACTTAAAATAGAGGGAAGTAGAACTCTATAAAGAACTTTATATCTTTTAATAAATCAGTAAGCAGTTACTATAAAAGTACTTTACTATATAGAGATTACTTTACTTATTATTAAAGATATTAAACTTAGAAAATAACTATATATTAGTATTATAATATTACTATAATCTCTAAAATAAAGTAAAAAGAGAGATTTAAAAGATAAAGATCGATATTTTATATATAAGAGAGCTAGCTTAAAAGATATAATAACTATAGAATTCCTTTACTTACTTTAAAGAAACTCCATAACTATATAGTAAGAAGAGAGGCAACTTAAATAGAACTTAAGAAGGGCTATATAAGGCATATTATCTAGAGTTATTGAACTCTCCACAAGACCGCCTCTATATACTATAAGAAGGCCGAGGCTCCTTTAGGGCTAGAGGAAGGGGGAACTATTTCAGCTAATATTAACTGAATGATTATTAATTAAGCGGTTATTAATTAAATGGCAATAGCTTAATAAAACCTAGAGATAACTCCCTAATTTAATATTTTAATTATAGTAAGATAGGCTACTATATTATAAACTGTAATGAAAGGAAGAAACTCTATAACCTATAAAATAAAGGGAGAGATAGACTAGCTTAAGTTTAAAATATTAAAGGCTATTTTAAAGAAATGAATTTATTAGAAAATAATTAGATATAAAGATAAGAGATATAAGCTCTATACTTAAACTATATCTAATGTTAGTTAGATTAATTATTTAAAAATAAGTAATTCTTCTTTAAGTATATAATGAATATATAATCTTAGTTAATATAGATACTACTATATAAGTGAGCTTTATTAATAAGAGCTTAATATAAAAATTAGGCCTTTAGTTTATATTAAACTAGTGAGTACTAAAGCTTATAAGCTTTAATAGAAAGATCTAACCTATACTATTAATATATTAATTAACCTTCTTTTTATTAAACTACTAAGAGTTTATAAAAAAGATCAGATAGCTATTTATAGAAGTAAATTAACTTAAAGATATAAGTGAACTACTCCTTTTAAAAGAAGCTATAGATTAAGAAGGCATTATTATTAATATATATATAAATATATAGTATTATAAAGCAGTCTTAATTTAAGACCTAGAGTCTTTTATAAAAGACCTTATTACTAATAGTAAAAAGGCATATATAATATATATATATAGTATATTAGCGCTAAATAAATAGCTAATGCCCGCTCTAGAAGAAGAAGAAGAGGAGGGAGAAGGAATATTACTATTTAAACTTAAGTTAAAATGGAAGATCTTTAATAAAGCTATAGTAAAGAAGCTACTACTGCTTAAAGAAGTAAAATATTTAATTAAACTAATGCTAGGTAAAGAGCCTCTATTAAGAATGATTTACTTTATTAATGAGAAATAAATAAAGATTATTTATAAATATCTCACTAAGAACTTAGAGATTAATTAAATAAATAGCTTAACTAGCTAAGCAGGCGCTCTAGTTCTCTTTATTTTAAAGAAGGATAGAGGTATTAGAATCTATATAGATTATTATAGTTTAAATATAGTTATTATTAAGAACCGTTACCTACTGCTATTAATTAGTAAATTACTTAATAGATTATTAAAAGTAAAATAAATCTTTAAAATCGATATTTATAATATATATTACTGCATTTATATTAAAAAGGAAAACTAATAAAAGATAGCATTTTATATAAAATATAGTTACTTTAAATACATAGTTATGCCTTTTAAATTAACTAATGCTCTAGCTATATTTTAAGTATATATTAATTAAGTACTTATTAAACTGCTAAATATATATTATATTATATATCTTAATAATATTATAATATACTTTTAAATAAAGAAATAGTATATAAAGGATATTAAAGAGGTTCTTTAGAAGTTAAAGACCTTCTAACTATATATAAAGTTATTAAAATATACCTTCTATTAAAAAGAGATTAAATTTCTTAGGTATATAATTACTTAAGAAGGATTGAAGATAGAGCTAAGTAAGGTCTATGCAATTGCTAAATAGCTAGCGCTAGAGAGTGTTAAAGATATTTAAGTATTTCTAGGATTTTATAATTTCTATAGAAAGTTCATCTTAAAATACTTTTATCTAATAGTACCTATAATACAGCTGCTGAAGATAGGAAATAAGAAGAGAGACTTTTTATAGAAAGAAAGCTAAGAGATAGCCTTTTAAATATTAAGAACTGCCTTCTATATAGCGAGCGTTCTTTAATATTAGGACTTAGTAAAAAGCACTAGAGTAGAGATAGATGCCTCTTTAAAGGTAGTTTTAAGTATTTTAATTTAACTATATAAAGACTAATAGAAACTAGTAGTATATTAGTTTCATAAGTTAACTTTAATAAAGTAATATTAAGGCATTAGCTAATAGAAACTCTTAGTTATTATTAAGAGCCTTAAGTACTGGAGTTACTATCTATTAGGACTTTTAGATAAATTCCTCTTATTAATAAATTATATAGCCCTTTAGGGAGTAATTAAGGCACTAGCTAGAGACTTAAGAGGCAGGCTAGCTAGATAGGTATATAAAATTGCATTATTTAACTTTAATATTAAATATAGATTTAGAAAGTATAATTTAGTAAATAGACTATTTTATAGGCTAGACTATATAGAAGGGAAGTAAAGTATAATAAGGTATTTTTAACTTTTATAATTAAGTTAAATCTAGTTAAAGAGCTTCTACTAGATATTTACTAAATAATTAAGAATTTTAAAGGCACTTTAGAAGTTGCTAAGGTATATATCTAAATGATATAGGTAAGTATAAGAAACTCTATAAGTTAAGTTAAATAGTAGATACCTTCATCCTACGATTAAAATTAATATAATAATACTAAGGAAGATTAAATATAAGAGGCATCAATTTCTATAGTTATAAGAGCTAAGAGTAAAAGCTAAATAACTAAAGAAAATATAGAGACTGCTTAATGAAAGCTAGCTACTTATAGAAGCTAGGAAGACTTATCTAAAGCTAGAGTTATTAATCTAAAGTAATATATTTTATATTAAGTTATATAGAAGCTTATAACTAGTGAAATAGCATTTTTATTATAAGTATTAACTAAGTTAGAAGAATTAGTTTAAGGACTGTAAGCTAATAATTAATTCTACTAATAATAATTAGTAAGAGTTTAGTAAATAGCTAGAAAGTTAGAACTATATTATTATAATAGATAAGGTACTCTATTTTATAAGAGCAGACTTATAATTCCTATAGAAGTAATATTAAAGAGAGAGATCCTTTATAGATATTATAATAACCTAAGAGCTAATTATATAGAAAAAGCTAAAATACTGAAATTAATTAACTAAAAGTTCTATTAGAATAATATTAGTAATGATATTACTAAATATGCTATTATATATAAGTAATACTGCAGTGTGTTTATATTAAGATATAGACTATATAGGAAATTACAACTGCTTCTAATACTAATATACTTCTTTTAAGAGATTCTAATAGATTTTATTACTAGCTTGCTAAGTAGTGCGCAAGTAGATAGTGAAGAGTATAATATAATTCTAGTTATTATATATTATATAACTAAGTATATATTATTTATTTTATATTAAAAGATAATAACTACTCTATAGTTAATATAAATCCTCTATAAGTAAGTGGAATATAAATTTAGTATATTAAAAGGTATTATTAGTAATAAAGATAAGTTACTTATAAGCTAATTCTAGGTAGACTTTATAAAAGAACAGGCGATCTATTGCTAACTATCTACTATATACTACCTATAAATAAATAGCTAAATAAAAAGAACTAAATAACTACTTAAGAAATACTTCTATATATCCTTAGGTAATGCTTTAAAAAGGTAAGTAATATAGCTATTAGAAGCTAAGTTTATCTATAATAATAGTTAATATAATACTATTAGTATTTTACTAATTTAAGCATTATATAGCTACTACTTGAAGATAGTAAGCTATACTTTAGAATACTTAAAGATATAAGTTTAAGGAGTTATTAAATATATAGAAAATATTTAGTAAGTGTATACTAAGGCGTAGAAAAGTTAAGTATAAGCTATAGAAGTATAAATAAAGGTATATAATTAAAGATATATTAAAAAGGAATATTATAAAGAATAAATCATAGAATTATTTATATAGAATTTCTATTTTAAAAATAAAAAATTAATATTAAAGTATATTAAAGTAGCTATTACTAAATAAATTAAAAAGTAAATCTATTAAATTTACTTATTAAAATAATATTAATAAATATATCATATATTTTTAATTGCTCTACTAAAACTATAGCTAATGAAACAACCACAGCGGACGAAGATAACCACACCCCAATTAGATAGCTAGCCCTCACGGATGTCGGGGGCAAGCCGCAGAGGAAGGTGTCCAGCCTACTCCGACAGAGTAGGTAGCGGCTGCTAGTAGCACGACCGCGTTTGAGGTAGACAGTCCAAGGACTTCAAGATAGCTAGAAAAGTGTCTAATTAGACACTCTATCCAATGGGTCTTTAGCTGCGGAAGGTGGCAAGGCTTAAATGTCGGTTTGCAGCCTAAGAGTGTGGTGAGGGTTTGAGGTAGATAGACGCGCGACACTAGAAATGACGGAAAAGAGGATTCTTATGGCACTAGGCAAAGCAATGAGATATTAGATGAGAATGTCATTAAAAAGGGTGTTAATACAATATTAAAAGAAAAAGGCATTACCATTCCTTTACAGAAAGGTCTCATTCGCTTATAGTGTTGGTGATGATGATGTCTCTGCTGCGTCGCCTACTGCGACTAACTTCCGTTTTTGAGCTTCCTGGCCCGTAACCCCCTGGCATGATACTAAAGGCGGCCCCCGGCCCCTTCTATAATCCACAGTCTAACTCGACCCGCTTCACTAATAGTATATTGAGAATAAAGTAAATATTTAATAAATCTTCTAAAGTTAAAGGAAGAGAAGTTTAAATAAAAGATAAAGGAAATTATCTTTAAAAAGAAAGCAGAGGATAATACCTTCTACTTAATTAAATAGGTAAAATAGCTAATGAAATATAATATCTAGAAACTATTAAAATATCTAAAAAATATATAGAAATCTCTTAAATAATATTATAAATAAAGGAAATATAATTATAAAAAGTAAAATAATAAAAATTAAAGATATATTAATAATATATTAACTGCTTAATAAATAGCTAATATTATTTAAAAATAAACTAAATACTTTAAAGGAACTTAATTAAATAAAATAATATCTTAATAGATATTAACTACTAAAACTAAAACTAAAAATAGAAATTAAATTAAAATATAAAGAGCTTACTTTTTAAGTAGTTAATAAATATAGTTACTATAATGAAGTAGAGGCTTAATAACTATAAGAGAAATAACTAGCAGAGGTTCAGCAACTATAGAGGGAATAACTAGTAGAGGTTTAATAACTATAGTAGGAGCAGCAGCCTCCTTTACATTATCTACAGAAGGAGCAAGAGAATCTAAAACAATATCTATAGGATATTTATAATGAGGATAGCGAGGAGTTAGTAGAGCTGCAGTAAATAGAGACCTAGTAGCGCTATAATAGATAGGAGGAGTACTAGAGAAAAGAATAGGAGGCTTAAGTATATCATTATCTTAGTACTTCTTAATAGCAGCTTTAATATTACTATGAAAATCGTTAGGAAAAGTAGATAGAGAACTTTCGGAGATAATGCTAGTAATTAGCATCTATTTAGCAACTGTAAGGTAATGAAGGGCTAAGAGGAGGGCAATAGCTTAAGTAGGCTTATAATAGTAGAGAGGAGTAGTAAACTTAAAGTGCTTATATAACTTCTTTATAAATATATTAAAAAGCAGACTTAACTATATATAAGTTAATAAATAATTTATAAAGATATAAGGAAAATATATAGTATAATTAGTTTATAGTTTTATAAGCTATATAAAATAGAGAGTCTTTTAATAAGCTAAAGTAAAATATTTAATATTTATAAAGTGAATGCTTATTAGGTTTTTAATAAATAAAAAGATATAGCGCTATATAGTAGCAGCAGATTTTATAGACTAGTAAATCCGCTAGTGCTTAAGTTTATTAAGATTATTACTATCTTTATTATTTTATTTATAAAACTCCTAGTAATTAAGGAAATTCTAATACTATTATATAGTAGAAATGAGCTTAAAAAGAATTTAGAAATATATTAAACTTTTAATAAATACTTAAAGAATATTTAGTAAACTTACTATATTATATTTCTAGTTAGCAGCCTTATAAACTATATAATAAAAAGATAAAGAACTATAAATATAAGTATAGTAAAAGGAATAATACTTCTACTTTAGATAATAGAAGTATAAAATAGCACTATTTACTATTTTAATAAATGCATTATTAAAGAATAGAAAGTCTAGCTCATTTTACAATTTATATATAGATAGGACTTATATAGTAGTAGTGAAGAAAGACATCTTAATAAGAACTTAATGAAAGCTAGAAGAGTGGTTAGTAAGTAACTAAAGGAATATTTAAAAGAGAAGGAAAGATAGTAGAAAAAAGGCTTATATAAAAGAGAGGAGAAATTATATTAAATAAAGATATATAAAATATATAAAGCTAAAGAAAGAAAATATTAAAAAGAAAGTACTTAGTAGAAATTAAGCATTATATATAAGGTAATAGCTAATAAATATATAATAAATACTTAAATTAATAATAATAACCTTAAGCCTTATATAATAATAAAAATAATAATAACAGAACCTATATAACTAGGTTATAGAGAATATATATTAAGTATATATTAATTATAATAATAGATATAGTAGTAATGATACTAGACCTATGCTTTAGGATGAGGCTTAGGGGGGGAGAGGATAATTATAAGAGTTAGGCCCTTAGAGGAGCTATAGGGCCTTATTACAGATAAGGCCATTATATAATAGAACCTAGATCAGCTATATAGCGAGAGCTTGCAGAGCACTCGCTAAGTGAACGCTTATATATACACCAATACCTACCTTCTGGATACTTATATAACACCTTAATAGACTAACCCTTACACTAAGTATATAGTGCACTTTTTCTAAAAACTCTCATCTTTTCATTTAAATATACATTTCTTAACCACTGAATATATCATAATTAAATACTGATATAAATACCCTTTTTGCCCTTTAAGCCCTTTAAAATGACTTAAAATTAAGTATCTAACGCGCTGCTAGTATCTATAAGGTTAAGGAGCAAATGCTTTATTGCTAGCAGAAGGGCATTCAATTTCGACACAATTGGATCCCGAAATCGCATCGCCTATTTAATTTAGAGAAGGAGATCATTATTTAGTTCATTCTCAATCTAGATTTATAAGGGTTTCCCCTGCGACTGCATAATATTAAAGAAATAGCTAACTAACTGCTTGCTAACTGCAATGCATTACCTATTAATAAGCGCTAGGCTTCTGATTTTATTAGGTAATAATTAAAGCTTAAAATGCATTTTTTTAATAAATATAATTATTAAAGAGCTAAATATAAAGATCTAATTATTATTTATAATTAGCTTATATTTATAGTAAATATAATTATAAAATATAATATTATCTTTATTAATATTTATAACTTTAATAAAACTAGCTTTATAATAGGCATTATTATAAGTAGAATAGTTATTATAGATATAGAAAGGTATAGAAAGGTGAAATTAGTTTAATTTAGAAATTGAAAATGGGTTATAGTTATTTAAGCTATTAATATAAAAGGCTAGGTGATTTAGCTGTTTATTGTAGTTATAAGCTAATACTACCTCAGTAGTTAATATTAAAAAAGCAACCTCCTAGGTAATTAAGCTATTGCTATAACTTAAAATAGCTAAACTAATAATAAAATAGATCTTAAGTAGCTTAAGTACTTTAACTAGTATATAAAGGCTCAATTAACTAATTACTATTATCTTCTAATCTTTAATAAATATAAAAGTCACTATTCCATTAACTTTAAGAAATATTATAAAGAGAACTATATTATTATGCTTTATATACTGCTTTATTTATTTTACTTACTTTAGCCTCTTAATATTAAATGCTTTAAATTACTAAAAAAGGCATAACATACTTAATAAGCATGTGACGCATCCAAGTATATAACGCACTTTTCTATATACTTTAAAATTAAAACTTTAATAAAAATATAATAACGCCTTAAATCAATTAAAACTAATTGCTATACTCTTCTCTAGAAGTCTCAATTATAGCCTAATAGGTCCTTATATTATAACCGGCCTTTCTATAAGTTCTATAGCGCCTTTCCCTCAGTATCGCCGACCTCCCTCAACTACTACTTCTCAACAACTTAGCTGCTACCTATATATTAATATCTCTCTAATCCATCTCATCCCTTCCTTCATCTAAAGTTATCTTCCCTCCTTTATACAGGTGGATTCTTTTTACTTTACGCCGCTTGCTAAGAGTCTCATTTACCTATCGAAGGATCTGGTTTTTAGACTTTAATAATACTATCTAATGCATTATTACCTTCATTTCCTTAGAAAATAACTTAAGCACCTTAATAATAGATACTAGAGAGCTGCTTTAGTGCCTTCTAATTCGTCTTTTAAGGTATTTAAATTAAGAAGTGGCTTTAAAGATAGTCTTTAGTATCTTAAGCACTTAAGCATTAAGGAGGCTAGCCTCCTCCTTAATCGGTGTTGGAGTTTATAGCTATATATTAAGCTTTAATATAACATTTTCTATATTTAAGGAAATAAGTCTAGCCCCTTAAAAACCTCCCTCAATATTACTCCTTATTATAGCAGCTTTATAAGCAGTATAGAAGGCTAGGAAGAACTCAGTCTTTAAAATGTAGGTTATAGAGCATTTAATTAATTGCTTAATTACTTAACTATAGGCTGATTTAAGTAGCTTAAAGCACCTAATATTAAGAGGCTGAAGTAAATAAAATAAATAAAGCAATATATAAAGTATAATAATATCATTCTCTTTATAATATTTCTTAAAGTTAATAAAGTGGTGACTTTTATGCCTATTGAAAATTAGAAGATAATAGTAACTAATTAATCGATTCTTTATATATTAATTAAAGTACTTAAGCTACTTAAGACCCATTTCATTATCAGTTTAGCCATTTTAAGTCATTGCAATAGCTCAATTACCTAGGAGGTTGCTTTCTTAATACCAGTTAGCAAAGTAATATTAACCTATAACTACAATAAATAGCTAGATCGCCCAGCCTTCTGCATTAATTGCCTAAATAACTATAACCCATTCCCAGTTTCCAAGCTATACTGATTTCAGATTTCTACGCCTTTCTATATCTATAATAACTATTCCGATTATAATAAGGCCTATCATAAAGCCAGTCTCATTAAAGTTATAGATATTAATAAAGTTAATACTATACTTCATAATTATATTCTCCACGAGCTTAAATCAGTTACAAATAATAGTTAGATCTTCATATTTAGCCCTCTAATAGTTATATTTCTAAAAAAAACACATCTTAAGCTCTTAATATCGCCTAATGAAGTTAGAAGCCTAGCGCTTGCCGACAGGTAATGCATTGCAGTCAGCAAGCAGTCAGTTAGCCATTTCTTCAACACTACGCAGTTGCAGAGGAAATCCTCATGAATCTAGGTTAAGAATGAATTAAATAATAATCTATTCCTCTAGATCGGATAGCCGACGCAATTGGGGAATCCAATCGCGTCAAGATTAAATGCCATTCCGTCAGCGACGCAGCCTCAGCTCAGAGACTTCATAGATACTAGCAGCTTGTCGGAGACTTAGTTTTAGGTCATTTTGAAGGGCTTGAAGGGCTAGAAGGGTTCTAGCCTCAGTTTTTTGCTATAGTATACTTAGTGGTTGAGATTAAATTAATAAAGTAGAAAGTTAGGTATAGGAGGGAAAAGTGCGTCGCATACTTGGATGCGTCGCATGCTTATTAAGTATGTTATAGTTAGGAGATTAAGCATTTAATTAAATACTCTATTACCTATATTTCTAAAACTGAGTTCTTTCTAGCCTTTTATGCCGCCCGCTAAGCCGCTATTATAAAGAGTAATATTAAGGGAGGTTTTTAAGAGGCTGGACTTATTTCTTTAGACCTAGAAAATGTTATATTAAAGCTTAATATATAGCTACAGACTCCAACACCTATTAAAGAGGAGGCTAGCTTCCTTAACCCTTAGGTCTTAAAGACTCTAAAGATAGTCCTTAAAGCTAGCTCTTAGTTTAAATATATTAAAAGATAAATCAGAAGGCATTAAAGTAGCTCTTCAGCATCTATTCTTAAAGCGCTTATATCATTCTCTAAGGAAATGATAGCAATATTATATTAAATGGCATTATTGAAGTTTAAGAATCAGATCCTTCGATAGATAAATAAGATTCTTAATAAGCAATATAGAGCGAAAAGAACCTGCCTATAGAATAGAGAGAAGATAACAATAGAGGAGGGAAGGGAAGATAACTATAGAGGAGGGAAGGGAAGCAATTAATTAGATTAATATTAATATATAGATATAGGCTAAATCACTAAAAAGAGGTAGTTAAGGTAGGTTAGCGTAACTGAAGGAAAGGTGCTGTAGAATTTGTAGAAAGACTAGCTATAATGTAAGAATCTATTAGATTGTTATTAAGATATTTAAGGAAGAGTATAGCAATTAATTTTAATTAATTAAATGCTTTATTGTGTTTTTATTTAAGTCCTTATATTAAAGGTTTAGAAAAGTGCGCTGCATACTTGGATGCGCTGCATGCTTATTATATATGTTAAATAATACTATATTAATATTAGTAAGCGCTAGAAACTAGTAATGAAAAGTGCTAAAAGTAAATAATATTTAAAAACCTTTTAAATTTTAAATAAATAATTTAATTAAGAACTAGTGTAAATTATTGCTTTTATATATAAATATTTAAAAGAAAGTTAAAAAAATGAAATAACTTCTATAATAAAAAATATAAAGAGTTTTATAAATATAAAAAAGTAGTAAAATATAGTAAAATATAATCTATAAGGAATCTATATAACGTATATAATAAGCATGCGGCGCATCCAAGTATGCGGCGTATATCAATTTTCACCTTAAATTGCAATTTAAAAGAAATTGTTAAAAATTTAAACTAGGCTTAAAATAGCTAAGAATCTAGAATTAAGTTAGTTATAGAGAGTTCTATATATATAAACTTTCTTAAATTCTAATAACAACTCTAACACTAAGAAACCTTATTCACACTGTTTTTTTTCTTATTTATAATTTTAAAAAGCTAAATAAATTAGCTAAAAATCTAATAAAAATACTGTCTTATGACTTTTTTAGTTACATATCTATAATTAATTCCTTGTAGTTCCTAAGGCTATATAGCCTATTTTAGAAAATTTAATGTTTACGCTTTTAGCTGTATAGTATAAGTGCGCCGCATACTTGGATGCGCCGCATGCTTATTATATACGTTATGAAATAGCTTATATAGAGTCTTCCGGTTTCTATATATAGAGGGCATATAGTTACAGAAGTAGGTTGCTGCCTTAATTAACTCTAGCTATAGATATTTAAGTAACTCAGCTCCTGCTTATATTATATAGCTTTTTTATATAATAATTATAGTTATATACTCTGCTTCTCTATTTTAAGCTTAAGTATTTAAAGCTGAAGGCTTAGTATATATTCCGCGCTTGCTTAATAACTTAGCTACTTATAGATATGTATTAGTTATTTCATTATTATATTTAATTACCTTAATTTTAATAAAGTATTATATCTCTAGTATCTTAAGAAAGTAAGTAATTACTATATAAATAGTAGATATTAAGTAACTATTTATATAATAATTCCATAAGTACTTTATTACTCTATCTATAAGGATCTAGACTGATATATAGCCTATATAGCCTTAGGCTATTAGGTGGAAGTTAAGTGTAATTCGGTCTTCTAGCTTAGCTCTTACTATTGCCTCTTATAGAGCTCTATAGATCACTTAGCAAGCCTTCACTATACTGCATTTAGTCTAATGCCCTTTAAAGCTATTATAAAGTACTAAAGGAAGTTAGGACCTAGATAGCTAAGCTATTAGTGCTACATTAAGATATCTCCTAATAGAGGTTTTCTATAAGTCTATAATATATAGCGGGGTTTCTTCTATAATCAGTTAGCAATAAGTGCTGCTAAGCGGTCTATATGCTTTTATTAAGCGGTTAATAAAGTTAGTAACTTCTCTTTTTATTTAAGGACCTGTTGCTTAAGCCGTTTGTTAATAGCTCTGAGGAAGGACCCATCTAATCTCCTCAGATAGTTATTGCCTAGTTTAATATCTCACTACAGGTCTCGCTATCTTATCTTCAAAAATGAAATAAAGTTAACGTATATAATAAGCGAGTGCACTAACCAAGCGAATGCACTGCTTATACTATACAGCTAAAAGTTATAATTTTCAATTTTTCAAAATTAGATATATAATTCTAGGAATTTTAGGGAATTAATTTCAGATCTTTAAATAAAAGAGTCATATAATAGTACTTTTTCTAGATTTTAAAAAAAATATTTAGGCTTTTAAAAATAAAAATAAGAAAAAAAAACAGTGTAAATAAGAATTTTATAAATAACTTTATATAGAAATATTTTTAAAATCTAGGAAAATGTATTATGGTTATAGTTATATTAATAGATTTATATTCTAAGTTATAGCTACTTGAGGCCTAGTTTGAACTTTTAAGAATATTTTTAAAAATGGCGTTTTAAGGTGTAAAACGGCTTTAGTGCACTCGCCTAGTTGGTGCACTCGCTTATCATGTACGTTAATAGTAAGGAATATATATAGAGTAATGTTATAGAGTGTAAGCCTCTTTAGCAAGCTATTAGCAGCCGTTGGAGTAATAATTGCTTCTCTATATCTATTAATTGATACTTGCTTTATATCTAACTAAAAGAAGTCCTCTAGCTAGGTAGCTTAAAGGTTCTTCATTTTTATTATATTTTAAAAGATATATAGTATTACTTCTAAGTTTAAGAAAATACAGTTTCATAATAGATAGTAGTTGCCTACTACTAGAGCAGCATTTATATTATAGAAGCTAACTAGCCTTAGTTATATAGACTTTTCTAGCTTAATCTTTTAAATTTAATTAACTAAGTTATCTTCATTCTTCTTAAGCTGCTAGTTAACCTTCTTAAATATATAAGGATAATATATAAACTAGCTTGGCTTCTTCTTAAGAAAAATGTAATAATATAGTAAGAGCAGATGGAGTTAGTTATAGGTAGAGCATTTAGCTTCTTTATCCTCTTTAATGCTCTTATAGAATCTCTTCTTATTTTTTACTTATTAATTGCTTAGTAAGTGGTTGTTTTCTCCTTCTTCTAAACCCCCTCCACTAAGGAAGGCTCTATAGCTAAGTTTATTCTTCTTTAGTAGCTTCTGCTAGCTGCTGATTGCTTAGTAAATGTCTGCTATTATAAAACTAACTGCTAGTATGCTATCTTCAACCTTATTAATCTAGGTTATATTATATATATTAATTTATAACTCTATAGATGATATCTTAAGAGCTTTAGTTAAGTCTAAAAGCTATTAATCAGGCTCTATTGCCTTTTAAAAGCTAATATCCTTAGCTTTATTAATTATATTTCTTTAATATATAAGCTAATTACTTATAGCCTTATAAGTTATAATTCTTACTTAAAGTAGTTTATTAAGTATTTTATAATATATTTAATAAGCCTTCTACTTATATTCTTTTATAACTAAAGTAAACTTATTATAAATTAATAAATCTAGTAAAGTAGCATTATCTCTACTATATAATAAATATAAAATAGAGGTTTAGCTACTATATTTAAAATCCAGTTCTTTATAGTCTTTATTTTTATTTAAAAGTCTTTATAACACTTACTTAAGGGCTTATAGTTAATTTATATTATATTATATATTTATAGACCCTTCTCTATTAATTTAATAATCTACTAAGCTTAAAAAGTAATATTACTTTTAATAGAAAAGGTAGAGTCTTTATTATCTAATTAAATTATAATTACATCTATAGATAATAATAAAGTATTACCAGCAGCTAAATGCTTACTTACTGAGAATTTCTTATAGAAGTATATAATATCTATATAAGAGTTAGCAGCGAGGAGAGACCTCGGCCAGGACTAGCTTTATCATTAGATGTGCAGCACGATTGAGTAACGCTAGCTACTTGGAATCGCTTGATCTTTTGCCTCAACTGGCAATGGGTCTTTGTGGGGCTTGGGCATGCTGCTTCAACCCTTACAATCTAGAGGGTTTAATATAGTAGATATTACCTCCAGTTTCTCTATCTTTATAAAGTTAATATAATTTTAAAGGTCTTTATTTATTACTATAGTCTTTAAGGTCTTAATATATATAATAAGTAAGTAAGCTAAATAAGTAAGTAAGTTAAATAAGTAAATGAGCTAAATAAGTAAGTAAGCTAAAAATCTCTTAATTTCTTATCTTTTTAATTAATTAATTAATTCTCAATAACTAAAGATATCTTAATTAAATAAAGAGGGAAATATCCTTCTTACTCTTTAAGCCCTTTAAAATAACTTAAAATTAAGTATCTAAAGCGCTGCAAAGATCTATAATATAAATTATACTATCTTACATTACTAGCAGAAAGGCATACTATCTTAATACAATACTATCCCCAAATTACATAAGCTATTTAATCTAAAGAAGTAGATCATTATTCAGTTCATCCTTAACTTAGATTTATAAGGATTTCCTCTATAACTATATAGTATTGAAGAAATAGCTAACTAACTACTTACTAACTGCAATATATCACCTATTAGCAAGCGCTAGGCTTTTAACTTTATTAAGTAATAACTAGATTTTAAGATGCGTTTTTTTTTATAAATATAACTATTAGAGAGCTAAATATAAAGATCTAACTATTATTTATAATTAGTTCCAACGTACTTCATCAGTAAGTGGATTAAATCAGTGAGTGGATCACTTATACTATATAGCTAAAAGTAAAAATATTAGATTTTCTAAAACTAGATATATAATTAATAAAAGTTAAAAACAATTAATTGTAAACTTTATATAAAAAAGTCATAAGATGTGATTTTTTTGAAATTTTTAATTAATTTATTAAGCTTTTTATATATAAAATTAAGAAAAAATATAGTGTGAATAGGTTTTTCCTTAATAACTCTATAAATAAAAATAAATAAAATTTAATAAAATTCTTCAATATAATTTCCTACTCAATTAAGTTAATCCTAAACTTTCAGGTATTTTAGTTGTAATTTGGATTTTTAATAATTTTTCTAAAATCGCGCTTTAAGATGTAAATCTAACTCATCCACTTACTGATTTAATTCACTCACTGATGAAGTACGTTAGCTTATAGAGAATATAATTATAAAATATAGTATTAACTTAATTAATATCTATAACTTTAATAAAACTAGCTTTATAATAGGCATTATTATAAGTAAAATAGTTATTATAAATATAGATAGATATAGAAACCTAAAGTCAGTTCAGCCTGAAAACCGGAAATGAGTTATAGTTATTTAAGCAATTAATATAGAAGGCTGAGCGATTTAGCTATTTATTGTAGTTGCAGGCTAATATTACTTCACTAGCTAGTACTGAAAAAGCAACTTCCCAGGCGATTAAGCTATTATAATAACTTAAAATAGCTAGACTAATAATGAAATAAGTCTTAAGTAGTGTTAGATACGTCAGAGGCGAAAGTTGCTACCTATTGCTATCTATCGCCACGAGGCTTAGCAATCAGCTTCTAGCTGATTCTATACAGAAGAGAAAGGGTATATAAAGCTTACCCTAAAACCTCAAGATACATAAGACACATAATACACAATTTTTCACTCCAATATTTAACAATTAAGAGTCTCACTGCCTCAACCCATTTTAATATCTTTAAGAATCCCACTATTATATCTTTAATGCTATATGGAAAATCCTAGAAAGAAGGTCTTACAGCCACTTTTATAAAACCTAGGGACTTCCCGGACTGGAAGCATGAATTCCTTCTTCAGGTTGACCTTCTAGGTCTGTAACAGCACCTCAAAAAGGAAGATTTTCCTTAAAGAGGAACTAGCCTTCCTAGATATCAGAAGATGCAAATACACTAAGACAACAGCAGCACAACAGACCATTCAATCAGAAACACCTAAGACTGAAGGGACCAATTCAGATAATATATAGGAAATAACTAATGGAACATAGTCTCTGTCTGACCTAATTAAATAAGGTCAGAAGAGCTTCTAATAGGACCTCTCTTTCTATCAGCTTTAAGAAAAGTCATTAGAAAGACAGAGGAAGTCTCTAAGAACTCTCTAAGACTGGATTATCCGAACTGTCTCTCCTAGTTATATCCAGACCTATTATCAGCTGCATAAGTCGATCTACGAATGGCACTATAATCTCCATGCCCGGTGCGGGAGGTCGGAAGCAGATGAAACACGAGATGCTCAAAACATATACCTAGCCTTCATAAAAAACACCTCTAAAGACTGCAACTTAAGCACTTAAATGGTTAGAAGAGTGGGAGGAAGCCTTAGCTAAAGGATAGCAATAAAAGGTCCCTGAGACCCTCTTTTGCAGCTCCTAAGCATATGACTTTCTTAATGTCTCTTTATATAACTTCTCCCTGCCTAGACGGCAGCCTATGAAATTAGCTAACAAAACCTGATCTAAGATAAATCTCTTATCTATCGAGATCTAGCGAACGCCTTCTGGAATAAGCTCAAAAATGCAGAGGCCTTATGGGGCCCAGGTCGCATGGGAAATTTCTCCTAAGATGCATTCTCTATGAGCTTTACTAAGGAGGACCCCCAGGATGATAAACTAGAGGATGCTTATATTATTAAAGGTTAATACCGTTCTCTAAAGAAGGAAGGGTAAAGGATGAAGCGCTAGCAGCCTCTTAAAAAATAGAATAAATGCCTAGTATATGGCTTACTCTATGTCCTTAAGAAATGCTTCTATATTTTTCTAAATATAGCTTGGAGAGGGTTTAGGCCTTAAGAAAAATTTCAGATAAAGGTAAAAGAAGCCTTTAAAGAAGACTTAAATCTATAGATATAAATAAAAGCTCTTACTTAAACGAAGTTCAAGATCTAGCTAAAATAAGCTATTAAAGACACCTCTAATTAATAACTCTATAGACAGCTTATTACTAAAGTTAATGCTATATTTACTATTTAAAGCAATAACTATCCCTTATAAAACTCTTAAATTCTAAATTTAGAAATAATAATTTTAATTATAAATAACTCCAATTAACTAGCTAATCTCCAGCTAGCCCTTCTAGATAACTTCATCTAGTTAAGTAACTAAAAGTTACTAATTTTAAGATATAGAATAATAATAGTTAGGCTAATAAAAACTTAAGCTCTATTACTTAAAGATATAGCTTACTATCTCTAACTTCTTATAACTTTAGTCTCCTTATATTAGCTATAGAAGAAAGGACTCTATTAAGATAATAGATATAATTTAATAACCCTCCGTCATTTTAATTAAATAATCGCCTACTTAATTAAGGACCTATATAGTTAATACGTTATTAAATACTAACTAGCAGAGATGACCCCAGCGGTTTAAGCAGCTCATAAGTTCACCTCTTACACTAAGAGGGCTCCTTTAACAGAAGAAGCTATCTGCTGGCATAACTGCCTAGGGCATCTGGAACTGCAAGCTCTTAAATACCTTATCTTAGCATCTCAGGGGGTGCGAATTCGAGGACTAACAACAGTCAAATGTGATGCCTGTAGCCTATTAAAGATCAAGAGATAAGTCAGACGGGCTCCGAGGCAGTCTGGCTAGAGAGCCGGCGAATGCATTGCTATCGATTTTCATAACTATAAAGAAGGGATAGATAGCTATACCTCATAGATGCTACTTACTTACTAATTAACTGGTTATATTTAAGATTACTACTTTATAACTTGGATAATGGAGGCTATTATTGCAGTCTTTAAATCCTTCTTTAAATACCTAGAAGTTTAATATAATATTAAAGTTAAAGTCATCAAATATAATAATGAGATTATAGAAGTTAAACTATAAGTCAGAAACTTCCTACAGAATAGAGCTATTGTTATCAAGCCCTTAGCACTATATAGCTAAGCCTAAAACGGCGGCGCTAAACGCTTAGGGGGTGTAATTAAAGATAAGGAAAGAGCTATATAAACAGGCTCTAAGCTCCCTTATTAACTATAACTAGAAATCGGTAAAATAGCAGTTTATCTATATAACTAAATGCTAAATTATAAATCAGGCTAGAAAGCACTATATAATTAACTACATACTATAATAGCTAGAGCTAGAGGAATTCTATAACTAGTAAAACAGCCTAACTAAATACATCTAAAGGCATTTAGTTATAAAGCCTATGCCATAACTCCTAAGGCATAATAAAAGCTTAACTACAAGATGCAGCTTAAACTAAAAGGATAGATCAGCTTCTTAATTAGATATAGATCCTTAAATATCTATAGAATCTAGATCCTAATAATTAATTGGATAATCAGCACCTAAGACGTCATTTTTAATAAAGATAAAAGCTATAATGGAGACTGGGAAAACTTTAAGGATGACCTCTTAAAGGCAGACTTAGAAGAAATTACATGAATTGCATCCCTCTAACCAGTCAAACCAATTAATCAGCTAGAAGCTGAAGACTCTATTGAGGTAGCTTTTCCTAAAGAAGAAGATGAACTCACACCGAACTATCTCATAGTGGCAATTAACAAAATCTCACAGGCAAAGAGGGCAGAATATGAAGACTTCCTCACGCCTCTAGATACACCGCCATCTACTCTACTTATACAATTACCTCAAAATATATCAGAATAAGGGAATAGAACTATTATATAGCAAGCAGCTTTTTTAGCTAGAACTAAATCTCCTATATAAATCTTAATAAAATGAAAGATCTATTAAGGGGTAAAAGTATATAGAAGTGCATTACTTCTAGTACTAATGAAGCATTAAGATCTCATAGGATATCTATTGGAAAACCTCTTTTAGAAGGCTAAAGAAATTTATCTTTAAAGCTATAAGGAAATGAGGTCATAGACTGAGATCTGAGCTAAGGATCCCTCAAGCATTTAATTAACAGGTCCTAGGCTGTATATAGGTGTATATCTATAAAATAGATAAACACAGTTACTTTCAGAAATGCAAGGCCCGGCTAGTGGTGTAAGGAGACTAACAAGCAAAAGGGAAGCTGTAAGACATATATGCAGCTACCTTAGCTGGAAGGTCCTTTTAGACCTTGATAGCTATTATAGCAAAATTTAATCTAGAAATAATTCAATATGATATAGTTAATGCATTTTTATATGCCTTAATTAATTAAGATATCTTTATGCAGATGCCTTCAGGCTATAAGAAGGCAGGAACTATCCTAAAGCTTAATAAGGCTCTATATGGACTGAGAGTATCCCCCTTACTGTAGCAGAAGGAGCTTTCTAGGACCCTCTTAAAGCTGGGCTATAAGCCAGTTCCACATAAGCCTTGCTGCTTCAAAAAAGAAGGAATCCTTTTCTTTATATATATTAATAATATCATTTTAGCCTATAGGAAAACATAAGAAAATAAAGCTAAAAACCTAATTAAACAACTCCAATTAAGATATAAACTAACAAGCAGCAACCCCATATAATGGTTCCTTAGAATGGAAGTCATATAGGACCGACCTACGACTATAGTACTAATGACTCAGTTAGAGCTACAGCCTACAACAGAGTTAGCAACCCCAGCAGAAATTCAACGATACTAAAGCAAGATCGAATCAATCCTCTATATCGCAGTTAACACCCGACCTGATATAGCCTTTGCTATCTCCAGATTGGCTAGATTCCTCACCAATCTAAGTTAAATACACCAAGAAGCGGCTGACTGCATCATCCACTACCTCACATACATAAAGAACCTAGCCCTATCCTTCGGAGGGCCCGGCGGTCTCAGCATAGCTAGCGATGCCTCTTTTGCTGACAACACAACTGATCGGAAGAGCTCGCAGGCATATACCATCAAGCTGTTTAACAGACTGATCGGATGGAGAGCTAGCAAATAAGACACGGTTATAACATCAATAATAGAAGCAGAGCCCCTAGCTCTAGCACAGGCAGCTAAGGAATCTCTCTTTATAAGCTAACTACTTAAGGAGCTGATAGTTCAACTAGATGACTTAACAATCTAGATTGACTGCGATAATACTTAGACTATTAACCTTGTGACGGCTGAGATAGCTACTTTGAGGACTAAGTTGTGGCATATTAATATTCACAATCACTAGCTCAGATAGGAGTTCTAAAGAGGGAAAATTCAAGTTAAATACATCAAATCAACAGATATAGTCGCAGATAGTCTAATGAAAGCACTTCCAGCTGGAAAATGAAACTGCTTTTTATATTAACTTAAATTAGAAGACGTTAGGAAAAGGCTCCAGAAGGATGAAGAAGGGCTTCAGACTTAATGAGAAGTCATTGAATCTGAGGGGGTGTGTCAGATACGTCGGAGGCGAAAGTTGCCACCTATTGCCACCTATCGCCATGAGGCTTAGTAATCAGCTTCTAGCTGATTCTATATAGAAGAGAAAGAGTATATAAAGCTTGCTCTGAAACCTCAAGATATATAAGATATATAATATATAATTTTTCACTCCAATATTTAATAAGTAGCTTAAGTACTTTAATTAATATATAAAGAATTAATTAATTAATTACTATTATTTTCTAATTTTTAATAGATATAAAAGTTACTACTTTATTAACTTTAAGAAATATTATAAAGAAAATAATATTATTACACTTTATATACTGCTTTATTTATTTCATCTATTTTAGCCTCTTAATATTAAATGCTTTAAGCTACTTAAAATAGCCTATAGTTAAGTAATTAAGTAATTAATTAAATACTCTATAACCTACGTTTTAAAGACTAAGTTCTTTCTAGCTTTTTATATTACTTATAAAGCCGCTATAATAAGAAGTAATATTATAGAAGGTTTTTAAAGAGCTAGATTTATTTCCTTAAACCTAGAAAATATTATATTAAAGTTTAATATATAGCTACAGACTCTAATACTAGCTACAGAGGAGGTCAGCCTCCCTAACCCTTAGATCTTAAAGACCCTAAAGATAGTACTTAAAGCTAGTTTATAGTTTAAATACCTTAAAAAATAAGTAAAAAGGCATTAAAGTAGCTCTCTAATATCTATTCTTAAGGTACTTAAGTTATTTTCTAAAGGAATAAAGGCAATAATACATTAAATAGCATTATTGAAGTTTAAAAATTAAATCCTTTAATAGATAAATAAGACTCTTAGTAAGCAGCGCAGAGCAAAAAGAACCCGCCTATAGAATAGAGGGGAGATAACTGTAGATAAAGGAAGGGGTAAGATAAATTAAAGAGATATTGATATATAGGTAGTAGCTAAATTGTTAAGAAGTGGTGGTTAATAGAAGTTAGTGATACTAAGGGAAAGGCACTATAGAACTTATAGAAAGGCCGGTTATAATATAAAGATCTATTAGGCTATTATTAAGACTTCTGGAGAAGAGTATAGTAATTAGTTTTAATTAATTTAAGGTATTATTATATTTTTATTGAAGTTTTAATTTTAAATGTTAGGATTTTTAGCTCACTTACTTGTTTAGCTCACTTACTTATTATATATATTATATTAAGAGATCTAGTCTTCATTATTAATAAATTTAATTATATTAATATTAATAGTTATTATTATTCTTTAGTGAAGGATTAGGAAGCGCTTACTTGCAATTTATACTTAGATAGATATTTACTTAATAGATATATATATATATAAGACTTTTAATTATTAGAAAGCTAGCGCGGCACTTAGATGACTTAATGTATATATATTATCTGTGTTTTTTTCCTATTGCCTCTATTATAATCGCTTAAGTGTATATCTATTGACTAAAAGTGGGGGCCTCAGGTATCTGCCTCGATAGGCGGTCTTAACCCTGGAGGTCACCACATAACCACCCGATCGGATGCTTTATACATGATCCAATCTAACAGGTATAGCTTTCTCTTGCTTCCTAATACGAGCTAGCCGGCCGGGGGCTCGGCGATAACCCCCTGTTTCACACGTGACTTCGTGGAGCCCTGGTGTTCCAACATGCCTCCAATTTAACAGATCCAATCTAACAGTTCCTTCCTCATCCGCCAATGCTCTAGATTACGTTGCCCCCTCCCCCACCCCTAAAATCATCAAGCTAAAGCCAACACTGACTCGTCGGGCCTACCTCACTTGCCAAGCCGAGGGCGTTGGAAGCGGGCAAAGTGCAACACTAACGCCGTCCGGCGATAACTTCATCCCGGTCACTCAATCGCTTCTACGAGATGAGATTGTGGTTAGGTCTTTGGACTTTAGCTAAAAGACTTTTTTATGTAATTCTTAGTCACCTCTAGCTGTTGTAGAATTTTTAGTTTGTAGAAGGGAAGGCAAGGAAAGAAGAAAGAAATTACTGAATGTTACATAACGGGTTGTACCAATAGCAATAACGTACATGATAAGCATGCCGGTCAAACAAGCTTGCCGGACACTCATACTGTACAGCTAAAAGCAATAATATCAGATTTTTAAAACAGGCTATATAATTATTAAAAATATAAAAAAATCATTTTTAGATATTTAAAGAAAAAGAAAATAGTATAGTAATTTTCTTAAATTTTTAATTAGCTTATTATATATAAAATTAAGAAGGTACACAGTGCGAATAGGTTTTTTCTTAATAACTTTATTAAAAAAAATAAGTAAAATTTTATAAAAAGTTTTTATATAAGTTATTATATAATTAGCCTATATATTAAGTTTTAGATATTTTAAGTATAGTTCAGATTTTTAAGAATTTTTTAAAAATTGTAATTTAAGGTATAAAATATAAGTGACCGGTATACTTGTTTAACCGGCATGCTTATCATGTACGTTATGGGGTTATATAAATAGCACGACTCTAAATCATTTGAGGCATTTTCATGTCTGTTAGCATAGCAAATCCGTGGACTAACTATGAGACTGGTGACCCCGTCTTCTTTCATTGGAACTGAGTGTTGTTACTTTAGCTTAAGGCAGCCCGAGCCAGGATATAACTGGACGATCCTCTCGGCGAATGAGTCACCCGGCGTTACGCGGCCGCCATCCCGGTATGTCAATCTACCTACCTGTTATGCAAACTAATCGCCGGATTAACTACCTGTCAGCCAGTAGCAGAGATTAGTTGATTACCAATGTCTAGCAACTCATTTAAGTAGAGAACTAGCCCGTATTTAAGACATTATGTTGACCTGAATAACTGCTGGGATCAAAGCTAAAGATCGCATTCGATTCTGACGCAAAATCTAATCATGTCTACTCATACCATGCCCACCGATGCGGTCACCACCGTCGCCATCGCTGGCATCACTGGCAGTCTCGGCAAGCTGATCACTGAATACCTCCTGGCCAAGCCAAATGTCCGCATCCATGGGCTCTGCCGAACGCCTTCCAAGCTCCCCCAGTCACTTCGCGATGAACCCCGTCTCACCGTCTACGCCACATCCTCTACCGACATCGCCGCGCTCCGTGACGCCCTACGTGGTTCCGACGTAACCATCTGTTGTTATCTCGGTCCTTACTCCCTGATGGTTGACGGCCAGAAACTACTCATTGACGCCTGTATCGCCGAGGGCGTCCCTAGATACATTGCTGGTGACTGGTCGATGGATTTCCGGAAGCTAGAACTTGGCCAGCACCCGCCGAAGGATCCGATGAAGCTTGTGCAGGCATACCTGGAGGATAAGGAGGCCGCTGGACAGTTGAAAGCTGTCCACGTATTGAACGCATGCTTCTTAGAACGACCGTGGGTGGGAATTTGGGATCCCAAGCGTAACCTGTTCAAGTATTGGGGCACGGGAGATGAGCGATGGGAGTTCACAACATATCGGAACGCAGCCCAGTTCACCGCAGAGGTAGCGGTAGACAAGGATGCAGTTGGATGGTTCTCATGTGAGTTCTTCCAGATATCATTTCCCACGTATCTAAAAAGCACCTGCTAATTATTTACTGCATAGTCCGTGGCGATTACGTCAATATCAAAGAGATCGCCGCAGAATTCCAGACCGTCTATGGCGAAGAGCCGGGACTGGAACGACTGGGAAGCTTGGAAGATCTGTTCATGCTTATGCATCAGAAAAGGAACCAGAATCCAGACAATGCCCCAGCCTGGTTGGGTCTGTTCTACACGTACTATTCCATCAACGGCCAAACAACTTTGCCGTTACCTCTCGACAATGAACGCTACCCTGCTGTCAAGCTAGTAACTGTCAGAGATTTCTTTGCTAAGACGCCCAAGGAACGGCTTGGAAAGTTTGGGGTCTTTCAATCGTGAGAATACCAGAATCCGGCAGGAGGCATCGCGTTCGCAAGGGAAACTCACATGCGCGATGATTTAACGGCACCTAAAGTTGTTTTGCGCTGTTGTATTAGTCAACATTAAATTATGAATCAAGGTCATCGTCCGAAACACAAACTGTCTGTGACACAGTGCCTACTGAAGTAGCTAGAAAAGTGTTTCTAGTATTCTAATATATTTCGCTAAATTACAAGGAGTTTTCTAGGTCGACCAGTCCCCCCAGCACAACATCCTTTTCTCCTTCGAACTTGGCACTAGGCACCAAACCCAGTGGCCTTCGGCTTCGCCCTCCTCCATAGCCGTAGTAACTATCCAAAGCTGTTTTCAAACCAGCGACACCCAGCTGTACTAACACCCAGTCTGCCTGGCTGAGGCGAGTTTGAAGTTCCTGAACCGGAGCACTTTAAGGTTAATATTAATCTCGACTGGAGGAAGCTTGACGAATACTACAATAAGCTGGATGAGACTCCGATATATTACACCTCGGTGGCACTCCATCCCGCTTATCGTTGGGGTTATTTCGAGACGGTGTAGTCTAGACGGCCGATGTGGATTTCCAAAGCGAAAGATGCAGTACAGTCTGTTTGGAACAGAGGATACAAGACATTGGAAATTTCTACGGAGGATAATGGCAAACCAGCCGCAAAGCGTCAGCAGACCAGTACTATTCTCCTTTTGAGCGATATAAGGATGAAGCTCGGATACGTCCTTGCGAAGAAAGGGACTCTGATAACGCAGACGACGAGTATGTCAGGTGTCAGAAGGACGTGTTACCTACGGATAGCCAGGTTCGGGATCCGCTCGAGTATTGGCATGCGCAGCGGTTTAAGTACCCTAGGCTGTGACGAATGGCGGTGGATTTAATGACGGTTCAGGCGATGAGCGCTGAGTGCGAGAGGCTATTCTCGGGGACAGGCCGCATGGTGACGCTTCTTCGGGGTCAGCTGGAGGCAAGTACCGTTGCTATTTGCCAGGTGCTGCGGTCATGGCTGCAAGCGGGCATCGTGGAGGAAGTTGATCCTATGCTGTTAGACAAAGCGGGTGATACAATAGGTGAGAAGTCAGTTCGATAATGGCTTAGGGGTTTGCCAATGCAGATGCAGGAGGAGGAGGCAGGGTGAGAGTAGGCTTGCGTTGGGCTGTTGGGTACCAAGCTGGCGGTGAAGGTAGGACTACGCGGCATGGGCGCTGGTCAACCATCAACGCAACCCTAGCCAACTCAATATTGGGCCTGCGTTAATTAACTCAACGGAGGAACACCTTATTCAGCAGTCAACCCAACCAATTGAAGGCTGAGGTTGAGTGGGTTGCGCTGATCGAGAACGGAAACCGTACGTGCTCTCCCTCAGGTGTTTGAAGAGGGAGTACACCGAGCACGGGATCGAGGTTGTGAACAAGAGGGAGGCGAACATCCCCACCATCACACTCGACGTCCTGATGGAGAGGCTCTACCTGATGAGGGACGTGCAGATGAACTGGTACCGGCACGGGTACAGGGACGTGAACAAAACCAGCCTAGGATCACGGTCCGACGCCGAGTATGAACACGGACGTAAGCGTACACGAGGATGCAACACTGGCTACGAGAAGGAAAATCTACCCGTATACCCGACAAATCATCTTAGCGTTGGAACTAGCAGCTGTAGAAACTGCCCGTGACAGGAATAGATGGAATGCAGCCATATGCAACTTTCTTCATGGCGGGGTTGCTACGTCTAAAAGGAATCCTTCGGAGGCTGTCCCGCATTCAGCAATGTTAATTGTCCCGATGTCCGCATTCAGTAATGTCAACTGCCCCGATGTCCACATCCAGCAATATCGGCCTCTATTATTCTGCTTGTTGCCATAGCCCGGTGATTCTCTACGCTGGAGTTATTTACGAAGGGGTGTGATTTAAGTGTCCCATTCCCTTCGTCCGATGACTTATGCTGTTACGCATGGATAATGGTTACTGGAAGTGTCGGCCTGCAGTCCCACGCTGAGGTGGCTCTGCCGTGGTCCGGTTTGCTCGCCACCACTTCCTGAACCCAGAAAAGCATGCATGCTACCTACCTGGTTTAACAAATCCATGTAACTCATCACTAGTGAGTGCTGCTACGGCCTAAAACTTGTACAATTGCGGGCTTTGTTCCAAGGATCAAGCCATCTTCTAACTTGCTCAGTTATGAAAAGGCTACCAAAAGGGTGTTGGAATACCTGGGCTTAACAAGCGGAATAATTACAGCCCCTCTCGGAAGGGTTAACCGACAATCCGCTGCGAGGTGCTCCTGTCTTCCGAGCTGGAGCTTTGGATGCTACGCACTCATTTCCAGGCAATATAAAAGTTCATCAGTGTCCTTGGCATCTGGATCTGCGTAGAGCGTAGAGACATCATCTACTAAGTTTATGCCTCAGAGGGAAAACATCATGTATACATCGTTCGTTCTCTCGATTGCCTTTCTGGGGCTCGTTGATACCTCGTTGCAACAGCCATGTGCAGCGCAATGGTAAGAGAGATCGATTCTCGCCAGCTATCAAATCAGAAAGCTAATATACTACAGGACCCAGTGCGGAGGGAGGGGCTGGACGGGGGCAACTTGTTGCGAGTCTGGCTCGGGTTGCATCTACACGAATGAGTACTATTCTCAGTGTATCCCTGGTTCCGAAGTGCGTTGATATCTCCGGCCCTACACCCTCTAGACCTTGTCTGATGATCTTCTCAGTCTAACCCCAGCACGAGCACCGCGAGCAAGTCCACGGCCACCTCGATGGCCACTGGATCTACCTCATCAGTTTATACAACAACCGACACCGTAGTGGTGGCGGCGCACTCACAGTCTGCTTATCCCAGCGTCGATGGCAGCACATGCGGCTCATGGACCCTCGTCGACAATGTATGCTGCCCTCGCTACTGCTCTAACCAGGACACGTCCGAAAGCTGTAGTTCGAGCTGCACTGGCTCTTGCGTGACGCCGCCATCTGCCGACTGCAAATCTGGCGCTATTTTCAACGAGGTTCATCATGTTTCTAACAATGAGGCCTGGCACTACAGTGTGAGCATCGACTAGGGCTGTGTGTGCTGCTCTCAATACTAATTTCCTTCAGCGTTCGACCCATTTTGGTTTAACAAGCGGCGGGGCCTGCGGCTTCGGCTTGTATGGGCTGTGCACAAAAGGCAGCTCGACAGCCAGCTGGACAGATCCAATGCTGGGAAGCACCTGTGACGCCTTCTGCACGGCATATCCCATATTGTGCCAAGACCCCACAAACACGACCTTACGAGGCAACTTTGCTGCACCGAACGGTGACTACTACACGCAAGTCAGTAATGTCTGACAATCGAGTTTCTTAATTTGGAGCTAACAAGGATAGTTCTGGTCCTCTTTAGTCGGCGGCACGGACAACTATCTGTCCTGTGGCGAATGCTTCGAATTAGTTCACACAAAAGCGGACGGCACTGATTATGCAGTTGGCGAGGCTGGATACACAGATCCTATTGTTCTCGAAGTCGTCGACAGCTGCCCCTGTAGTGCTAACTCCAAGTGGTGCTGTGAGTATGCTCGTTTAATGGCCCCCTTTATATCAATCTGCGGGTCTAACGAGAAGGGAAAACCCCAGGCGGTCCTGGCGCTGATCACTGCGGTGAAATTGATTTCAAGTACGGGTGCCCTCTCCCATCTGACAGCATCCACCTAGACCTCTCCGACATTGCCATGGGTCGGCTGCAGGGTAAAGGCAGCCTCACCGCAGGCGTGATTCCGACACGCTATAAACGGGTGCCTTGTCCTAAGCCGGGCAACGTGTATCTCTGGCTGCGTGACGGCGGCGGGCCGTATTATTTCGCACTCACAGCGGTAAACACGAACGGACCCGGCAGCGTCACCAAGATTGAGATCAAGGCTGCGGGCTCCGATCAATGGGTCGCTCTAGTCCATGATCCCAACTACACTTCTAGCCGACCACAGGAGAGATATGGCTCCTGGACAGTGCCAAGCGGGACTGGGCCATTCAATGTCCCAATTGCGATGCGGTTAACTAGCCCGACCGGGCAACAGATCGTCAACAATGCTGCAATTAAAAGCTTTACAGCCCCGACCATCGCCCCTGCGGGCTTCTATTACATCGATTTCGGTGCACAGTTTACTAACGTTTGATATATTGACTGTATAGCTGCCAGTTTGTTAGTGCAAGGAGACACTCACTTGACTGGAACGCCGGAGCCCTAGGGCCGTAAGACTGAATTAGCAGAACCGCGCAATGCTAGAAGTTCAAGTGGAATTTTTATAGGGAACTAAATCTATTAAATCTATTAAATTACTATTTTCTATAAACCTCCCTAGTTCTGTTAGTTATATAAATGATAATACGCATCTGAAATTTTCATTTTTACACTTATTATCTGAAGGAGTTTTCTTACACTTATTACCTAAAGGAGTCTTCTATTCTATAGTTAATATTAACTTCTATTATTGAGGGAAGTCGAGGGGTTCAGGTTATAGGTAATGATTTAAGCCTTATATAGAATATGTAAATCGGGCTCCTGCTAAGCTTGAGTTTAAAGGGACTTGGTAAAATTAATATATGCAGTTAATAGAGATATTTTATTTCATTAAAATTTAAATACATCAGTATATATAGCAATACTGAGATTAAAAGATAGAAAAGAGTATAACTAATAAAGTAATATTAAAAAATTGGTATTTTCTTACTATTAATTAAGAAATATATAATAGAAGACATTAATATATAGTATAGCATAGGATGAAGCTTTATATAAAAGCTGAGCTTTAGCCTCTATAAAGAAAATAATAAAAGAGATGGGTTAGAATTTTATAAAAGTGGAAACTGCATTTATTTAAATGTAAATACACTATGCAAATAGTACTTTAATTAAGTGCTTATAAAATGAAATAATATTCTTTAACTTATAGAGTTTATAAAGGGTTTAAATACTAATTTAATTTCTATTATAAATATGCGCTTAATATTCCCCCCTTTAGCTAGGTGCATAAGCTGTAATATAACTAGCTAGTGACCTATTGAAGACAGCGTTACTAAGTATATAGCTGAAAATAAAGCTTAGAGTTCTATACCTTCTTATAGAATGTATCCAGCTTAAGGCAACCTAGTAGTATAGAGCTAGTGAAACAACTACAGCGGATGAAAATAACCACACCTCAATTAGATAGCTAGCTCTTATAGATATTAGAGGCGAGTTACTAAGGAAGGTATCCAGTTTACTTCAATAGAGTAGGTAGCGGCAGCTAGTAGTATAACTGCATTAAAGGTAGACAGTCCAAGGACTTTAAAATAGCTAGAAAAGTATCTAAGTAAATACTTTATCTAATGAGTCTTTAACTGCAGAAGGTAGTAAGGCTTAAATATCGGGTTATAGCTTAAGAGTATAGTAAAGGTTTAAGATAGATAGATATATAATATTAAAAAGGAAGGAAAAGAGGATTTTTATGATAATAAATAAGGCAATAATATATTAAAAGAGGATATTATTAAAAAGAGAATTAATATAATATTAAAAGAGAAGGATATTATTATTACTTCACTAGAAGGTCTCGTTTTATTATAGTGTTAATAATAATAATAACATATATAATAAGCGAATGTCCCAAACAAGCGAGTCCCACCTATATTATATAGCTAAAAGTACATATTTCAGATTTTCTAAAACGGGCTATTTAATTAGTAAATTTCTAAAGAATTAATTTTAAACTTCTAAGAAAAAAGATTATAAAATACTATTTTCTTTATATTTCTAACTAATTTATTAAGCTAGTTATACATAAAAATATTAAAAAAAAACAGTGCGAATTTCATACTACTAGCGCTATAGGTATATATAGCTTAAGAAAATTCATAGAGATAGAATATTTTATAATTAAGCTATATTTAAAACTACAGCTATGTTAGAGTTAGTTTAAGTTTTTAAGAATTATTTTAAAAGCGCGATTTAAGGTGAAAATTTAAGTAACACTCGCTTGTCTGGGACATTCGCTTATCATGTACGTTATCTCTAGTATATTATTTACTCTAACTAACTTCCGTTTTTAAACTTCCCAGCCTATAGCTCTATAACGTATATAATAAGCGAGTCGGAAATACAAGCGAGTCGGAAAGCGTACTATGCAGCTAAAATAAGTAATTTTAGATTTCTTAAAACTAGATATAAAATTTATTAAGATCTAAAAACACATTTTTAAAATAAATTAGAAAAAGAGTTATAAGATAGTATTTTTTTAAAGAATTTTAAAAATTTATTAAGCTTACTATAAGTAAAAATAGTAAAAAAAACAGTGCGAATTTTATATTACTAGCGCTATAAGTATATATAGCTTAAAAAAATTCTTAAAAATAAGATATATTGTAAATAAGCCAGGTTTGAAATTTTAGTTATTTTAGACCTAGTTTGACTTTTTAAGAATTTTTCTAAAATTTCATTTTAAGGTGTATTTTGTAAATTCCGACCCGCTTGTATTTCCGACTCGCTTGTATTTCCGACTCGCTTGTATTTCCGACTCGCTTGTATTTCCGACTCGCTTATCATATACGTTAGCTATTATTAAATAAGTTAAAAAGCAAGCTTATTAAATTTACTTATTAAAATAATACTAATAAATATATAGTATATTCTCAGTTGCTTTACTAGAACTATAGCTAATAGCATGCTGAAAATAGAGCTAGGTAATGCAGAGACCTAATAAAGATACTACTAATATACCCGATGATTCAACCAAGCTTAATTCTGAGAAAGGGACCTGGTGCGACCCCTCGTGCCATATTGGCGATTGCGTATATAGGAACAGAATGAGCAGTTAAGTGACTAAGATTAATCTACTGCTAAGTGGGCATGGTTTGAAATGGGGCTTTTGCGACCAGTGGGATGGAAAGCGAGCTGGATCAGCGCTCCAAAGACAGGACCCCCACGCGACGATAAGCCGATATATTTACAACACTATCGACCTTCTCGATGACTGAACACACTCTCGAGGCTACATCATGGCCTGTGGCTCGTACAAGTTGTTTGTCTATGGTTGCAACGTCACTTGAAGTGCCCTTGTGCCGAGATGGACTCCGTTTGACAGTTTCGCCGAGTATCAAACCTACCATCTGGTTCTGCATCTCCAGACCGGCAGAAACGTCGTGAGCCCGTCATGGTTCCTTGGACTTTGTACTTGTGCTATGGTGACTTGGAAATCCTCAACCAGCAGTTCGACAGTATGAAACACTAGGTCGACCACCTAGAGACGAGGGCGCGAGGGCACCCAGGTTGGCGGAGATGGTTGAGCGGAAGTACCGGGGACTTGGAGAGGCATGTCTTGGATACTGGATTCCATTGGGGTGAGTGGCCCAGAGCGGAGGCATTGCCCCGGTCAGTCCTGCGACTCTTGCTGCCCAGTTCCCACTTCCCATATATAGACTTTTCTGATCCATGAGGGGTTGGTCGCTTAGTCTTGAGTTTTACATGACATGTAACAATTACCGATAGCCATGCGCTGCCATAGACTGGGTACGTATAGCGGTGGCTATAGGCTTCTTGAAAAAGCAACCGAGCAAGCCAACCATTGGTTCTTTACAGTTTCAAGACCTCCGTCGTATGTTTAGACGAGACATGTTACCACTCAAACCTTTAAAATGGGGCAAGCATGTCGCCATCGAACTTGGCTAGCACGAAAGCACCGGACATTGACCAAGAGGAGACTGGTACACTTGGACCATGTAACGTTGGGCGGAATAGCTACATTGTAACCCAATCAGGGGATGGAACTTTATATGTTCATCTTAGTCCATCCACTCCACTCTTTGATGGGCGAGACATGGTGAGAACTCGGACGCATCGAGGTGCCATGGGGAATTTTCTGTTTGCATTGTTGACAAAGTATCTGCTCCCGCGTAGAACAACCGTCATGGCGACCGAAAACGCCCCCATCGACAGCGCCAGCGACAGAGATCAAGGTGTCAAGCATGTGTTTCTCGGAGTCGAGCAGCATGTCGCTTCAGAAGAGCATGCGAAGCCCCTGCCGCGATTCACTCGCTGGTATCGCAGTCCCCTGTTCAACGTCATCATCGTCGGATTAATCTCCTTCACTCAGCCCGGTATCTGGAATGCTCTTAACAGTCAGTCACTTCCAGTTATCCATGATCAAATACTGACTGGGCTTAGACACTGGCGCCGGTGGTCAGCAAGAGCCATACCTCGTCAATGGAGCCAACTCTCTCACATTCGGTATCATGGTCTTTGGCTGCTCCCTGTTTGGAATTCTTGCCAACAAAATCGGTCTCAAGACTGTTCTCATTCTCGGCACCCTGGGCTACGCTCCTTACTCGGCGGCTCTTTACGCCAACAACCGCTACGGGGTCGAATGGTTCGTTCTTTTTGGGGGTGCCACTTGTGGAATTGCGGCGTCCGCATTATGGGCGTCTGAAGGGGCTATTGCTCTAGGATACGCTGATGTCAAGGATCGCGGAAAGTTCAGTAAGTGCATACTCCTCCCTGTGGTGATCTAAACTGACCCCGATAGCCGGCATCTGGCTCGGACTACGTGAACTAGGTCAACTCATCGGCTCTTCTATCCAACTGTCTCTCAACGTCAAGTCAGGACAGCGAGGTCGTGTTGGATATACCACCTATCTTGTTCTCATCGCTCTTCAATGCCTTGGTCTTCCCCTTGCTCTTCTGATATCACCACCGGAAAAAGTTATCCGTCCTGATGGCTCAAAACTCCCACATACCAAGACGAATAAGAGCGTCAAGGACCAGTTCAAGAAGTGGTTTGCGCTCTTGAAGCGAAAGCAATTTTACCTCCTCGTTCCCATTCTTGTTGGCTTCAACTGGAACAGCACGTACCTTGGCATATACCTTGTCAACTACTTCTCCGTCCGCTCCCGTGCTCTGGCCTCGTTGACTTCCGGCATCGCCGCCACCTTTGCCAACATTTTCTGGGGATGGTTCTTTGATCTCCAGACTCTTAGTCGACCACAGCTCGCTAGAATCACGTGGTTCTTCTTGGGGATTTTCATGACCGCATTATTCGGTTGGCAGTTTGCCATGGAGTTAGAGTATCGCAAGGCTGATCCTCCTGTCACCTTGGACTGGGATCGATCCGGATTTGGTCGTGGCTTTGCTGTTCAGGTTCTTCTTCGGTATGGTTGCTCTCTTAACGTCCCGAGGATCTGGCTGACAACAGCAGCTTCATGAACGAGTCTCACTACATGTTTGTGTACTGGCTCCTCGGAACCTTCTTTGACGATGTCGAGACTCTTACCCTCAGCGTTTCTCTCGTTCGATCATTCGAATCTCTTGGATCATGCCTAGCTTTCGGTGTTGGTGCCGCCAAGGTTGCTCCTCTCACCAACCTCATCGTAGCGTTCGCCATGTTTTGCATCTCACTCCCGTCGACCTCGTTCGCCGTCTTCCTTGTGCCTGAGCGCCCTAGCGATCATGTGCTTGGAAAGGATGACAATTCTTCGGAGTAAGACGGTTCAAAATACGAGCATTGCTACTGCGAGGCAGAAGAGACAAATGGTTCGCTAAATTGTAGGTTTCTTAAGCAGTAAAAAGGTCGAGGAGAGGAGTCATTCGTAGTAGGTATCTGCTTTCATGTAGAAAAAAAGCGACATAGGCTTGATATAAACACTGGAAACACGATGCCCATCTTGATGAAAGGATGTGGAGAGGATTCGGCTTGTCGACTAGCCGAGGTATCTAATCCGGAGGTACGGAGTCGTTTGGAGCTGGAGATAGGAACTCACGGCTTGGGTGAGGACCCACCCGAACAGCGACATGTCTGTTCTCGGGAGGAGGCCGCGACTGGCCCTGAGACGAAGGAGATGATTATAGAATTTCCGACATGTGCGAGTTCCCGACGCGTAACCTGACGCTGTCAATGTCCTATGTATGTGTCAGTGAAAAGATGCAACTCATTAATCAAATATGCCAACCTCGAATAGACTAAAAAGCAGCTCTGCAGCAAGCGTGTCATCTCTCATCGCGAAAGTCTGGTCCTGTAGGTTGGAATGCAGGGAGAGTAAAACCTCCTGATAGAGACTGCGGGCTCTGACCTGGAGAGGCAGTGATTTTGAGTGATGGAACAGACATAAGTGTGCAACCGCTTGCATGGATGTCTTGAACCAAGACTCTGCCGGTGCATTGCGGTACAGACTGCGAAGGAATTCAAGATGCCCCGGGGCTGAGGACTCTGGGGAAGCTGAGAGAACCATGCTGATCAAAGAAATAGCCAACGGCCACATCCTCCTAGTTGAGCCCTGGGGGCTAGTAAAGGATACCCACGGTGTCTGTATCTTGCAGTATGCATGAAGGGGAGTGGATGTTAATTCCTGAAAGAGCTGGCACCTGAAGAATCCTCGGTGCCGTCTTCCGAGCCTATTCTTGCTGTTCTCTCTCCTCTAGCTCTCATCACGGCGCGACGAGCTCAGAAATTCTTAAATGAAGTGATGAGGTTGTTGGAATAGCCTGGACATTTTGCTCTTTCGAAGCGGAAACTCACCTTTTTGATCGGGAAAGAGAGCTGTAGCGATAGCTGATTGGTAGAGTTGGCCCACCCAAGAGGCCTCGAGCTCGTCATACAATGGTTAGTGTCTCCCATTGATAAACCTGGCCGTACTGGGTATTTGTGGAAGGGAATCAGTGTGTTGTACGAAGTAAATTGTTGATGCTCTGAATGGGTATTCAAAGCAAAACAAGTTATATTGGCAGCTGAGGCAGCGAGAATCCGTAGAAGTGCAAATGAACCTGTCTATGTATCGGAAGAGGCATCACGGCGGGCAATTACACCGTAACACATACGCCATAATATCGAGTGTTTTGGGTCTTTCTAAATTGTGCACTCTAATGCTTACTTCCGCACTTCCCACTGGGACCGGCAACGAACAAAATGGAATATCACCGGTGGTGTTTACTCTGTACCCAGTAAACTTACCCTCGAGCTCCTGGCTCGCTCCTGCAACCAGGTAGGGAGACCATGGGTTCTAGATGATGGGCTGTAGCATCGAGTTAAGAACAACTGGGTGCTGGCTCCGTAAGGACTAGAGCAAAAATCGCGTTGAGCACATATCCTGGATCTAGAACTGTATCCGTGAACTCTTTTCTATTGACGGCCTCCTCGAAATAAGCTGTACGGATCCATATGGGGTGCACAACGCTGCGTTGCCTGGTCGGCATCATTATCGAGAGCCGAGTTTGCAGTAATATGCCTTGTCGCATCTCGAGGGGCGTTGTGCATGTACTTCAGCTCCTGAGTCAAGCCTTCGTGAAAAGCTAAAACAGACGCCTTAGAGTAACTGTCATCGACGTTGGAAGCCACCGTGACATAGCCAGCCATACTAGCAGTCATGATGACGTGGCCGTAGTTCTGTCTAATCATCCAAGGCAGAAACTCCTTTACCAAAAAGAATTGAGCAAATGTATTGACTGCGGAATCTTCTAATTGCATTGAGGAGGCTTAAAATAGCAGCAATTGAGAGCTCTTTTTGAATAAATGGTGAGCCTAGACTGTAGCTCAATTGGGCGATGCCACAGAGAGATAGGTTGTTGAGTTTTGTCGTTACCATCGATCCTTTGGGCTAAAGAATGGGCTAAAGAATAGAACCAATTTAATTTCAGGATGTAATGTGTTTATTTATACACCATGTTTATCACTTCACCGGCCCCTCTCGAAGCTAGTATCTGAAGAAATGATGGGCTGATCAAACCCCTCCAACAGCCACTAGAGTATGTATTTCATGCTACGACCATGAGGGGAGACTGGACCATAGAACGACTAGGTAGTCATTCCTGTTGCCTGTCACTGAGTGCATGTAATGACATAGATGGCTGGGCTTTGTATAGCACTCGTCCATTAGTAAGGCTCAGTGACTGAAACCATATTTCACTAGATTACTTGCATTCTAAGAAGAACTCATGTTAGAGGTCTCCTCTTTTAGTGAAAGGGGCGCGAACTCTCGATTGCTAGAGCTATAGTATGCGAGCCCCAACTATGCACCTTAGGTGTTGCTGTGGAAGTTCTCAAAACGCAGATAGCTGCCTGAGAGCTAGATCTCCTTGCTCCTGAAACGCTGGCTTTCGGGAAGCAGCTGAAATGCTTGGCATTCCTAATTTGGATGTAAATGGATGGTTTCATTAGTGGGTGGCTTTTGATTTTGCGGTGACTTGAACGGTTGAAAGTACCTGGGGCGCTATGAGATACTCCTTCGCAAGGAAAATGGCAGCAGATGACGAATCGAGGGGTACAGAAATGGCTCTTCGTATTATTCTGCTTTATCCGTTCGAAATATATCAAGTCTTTGACTCTTCAATCGATAATACTGCAAAGTGCTCCCTATGCTAAGCAATTCATTCCGTGAGTAAAGCGTTTTGAATCTCGATGTTTTTGCTCCTCAACCCGACCTAACCTTGTCACCCCCTCTTCTCTTGCGCTTGTCCATCACCAGGTAACCAGTCCACCTCCCTACAGTTCATATCAATCATTGATGAAAAAGCTAAGGTATTCTCTTCGCACGTTGAGTTGCGACATGCATGATCCAGTGTAGCTAGCTTCAGTCCCAGTGAGACACTACCCCTGACACAAGAAGCACTGTTCGCTTAGGCGAGGTCGCTATGCGTGCTTCTGCCGACAAAATGGTGAGCTTTGAGGTTGTCATTAGGGATGAGGGCATGAATAGCAGATGTCGAAGTGGCATGTCCTACTCGCATTTCGGAAATCCGACATTTAAGAAAGCTTGTTCAGATTGCCTAGCGCTAGTTAACAGAAGATGCCGACCGTCTGAGTGCTGCCGACCTTGGTCTCGATACGATGTCGCCTAGTCTAGGCTTAATCGAAGCAAGAGCCGGATTAGCGAAGCATAGAGTGTAGAAACAATTCTGGTTGGCAGTGAGAGAGAATAGGCTGTAAGAGTGATTGGACATTCGAGTTACATTCTGCCAACTCACTAACACGTAGAATTTAGAAACATATGTCTCGTGGTTTGGGTTTGCTCCGAGTCAATCGAAGAGCCTTGATGCCACGGCGGTTCTCATGCCTCAGTAGTTAGCACAGCCAGATACTCATGCATGCAGACAGAGATGTAGTTGTCCAAGGCTGTTGACTCATAGCATACGTCAAAGCAGGTGGCCCGAGCCCTAGAAGAGTTCGTCATGATGCTACTCTCTTGATTGTGAGAGATCTGTTAGGCAAACTGAGATGCAATTCATAGACCTGGTGTGAAATACAAAGAATTTAGTGCTGATTAGGGTCTTTGGTTGAGTAGAGACGATATTGGTATAATCGCTAGCGATCGGGTACTGCAAAAGTAATGGAGATCGAGCGATTCTTTGGATATCAAGGGGAAGGACTGGCGGTGTCTAAGAGCAAGGATTGCAATAAAAAAGAATTCTTTGTCTTCTGTGTCTGGTCCCTCTATAGTGCTTACAGCGGGGTTACGGTACGTTTATTGTCGAAGCTGAGATTAATGTGACAGCAAGTAATCTCCGAGAGGGGACGAAATGCGGGAGCAGCCGACTTCATGGCGCCCGAATCGAGGCCAAGAAGCCAGGCTCAGCCTAGATCCATTCCAGCAAGCTCGTAGTGGACTACTAAATATAACGTCTTCAACTCCCCCTTACCTGGCCTGGCTGTTGAGTAAGGAATTTACCGCCTTTGCGCGTTGATGGATGTGAAGACAGGTCGCAGACAAGCGGCAGTGGCAGGATCTTGCGAAGCTTGCTGTAAAAGGCGCATGTCACCGAATCTAATGTATATGAAGAGGGATCAAGGATTCCGGCAACCTAAGTACACTATCAAGGGTTCAATCACAAAACTTAGTCTACAAACATGGGACAGAGGAGTAGACCTCCCACTTATGCAATCAGCTCCGTCATATTTAGTGTGTGGATGTCGGCTCCGCAGACCCTTCAAGGTTCAAGTAGACCCTAGGGGGCGCCTCGCGTCACATTCAATGAATCAACTCGAACCACTTCAGTTTAATAGTTCTGGCGAAGCTTGGTGCTTGAGTCTCAGAGATTGAGGGCTGAGAAGGACTACATTTGAAGGCAATTGTTCTGGTATTTCGAGCTTTGTCTGGAATTGTCAAATGCTTCCAGTTGGATGGTGCGTCTTAAGCGTGGGGAGTTGGATTGTAATGAGGTGTTGGGACCATGGCTTGGATATTGGTAGACGCAGCACGTATTCGTTAATAGTAGTTAATTAATTGTCATAATATAGCCACGACAGATTCCCTAGATTATTCTTGAGGATTGATTTTGCCATTTCTATATGTACCTCTACTAATCGCCATACCAAAATTAATGTAAACAGCTCTCCCAACTTCAAAAAATAAGCCATTGACATCTCAGTTGTGATTGGATATGTCAAGACAAAGACTATCTTGATAGTGCCATTTCAATGCCTTGCCCAAGAAGTATTACTCCAGCTGGGTGTACTCGCAGCTGATGGGATGCTTGATCTTGATGGTGCGGGCGTTGAAGCCAAGGCAGTCCTTGTTGCCACCGGGGTTGGAAACACCAGCATCAACCCAAACACTCCAAGAGCCACCGGCCTTCTTGCTGTTGGGGCAAGCCATGAAGCCAGCGCCCTTGAAGCTGAGGTCGCCGTTCTTGTCGACCTTCCAACCCTTACGCTCGCCGTTTTTAGGAGTAGGCTGAGCACCAGTAGTGTAGCCAAGAACGCCCTGGCCCATGCCGGAGCGGTCGACGTAGAGCTGCTGGGGAGGGTTGTCGGTCTTGTAGAGGTAGAGCTCGTCGCCGACAAGATTGAAAGTAGCGTGGTTATCCGACTTCTTGTCGCATGAAGCGCCCTGTTTGGCGAGGTTCAAGGAGAGGAAGCTCTTCGAGGCTTGGAGACCGGCGAAGTGAATGGGGCTGGCGGAGCGGAGAGCCATGACCTCAAACTGGCTGGACTTTTGGGGAGCGGCAGAGACGATGCCGGCGGCGAGGAGGGGAGTGAGGAGGATAGCCTTGATGTGCATTGTGATTGGTGGTTTGGGGGGTTTTGTTATTGAGTTGAAAGAGTTGGTTGATGAAGTTGTCAAGTTCAGGGCTGACTTGGTGGTTTTGTGTGTGAGAGTTGAGCTGTGAAGCGAGTGTTGGATGAAGATGTGTATGAGTGATGAGTGGAATGAATGTCCTCAACATCTCCTTCTATAAAGAATTCCAACGTCTCCATCTCGTATGTCGTGGCGGAGCTGGTTTCTCAGAATACGAATCTGTGCAGGTTGGTTGATTGCTATTACGAGCAACACCTGACCCTCACCTGGTACGATTCATCAAGAAGCTACGGCAACACGGCACCGTGGAGAAGCAATGGGGTAATACTAGGGTAGGCCTGGAATCGACTGGTCCCAACTTGGCCCAACGTCGGCTCGTTTGGCAGCAAAACCCTGGTCGGCACGGAGTAGCCGGACAAGCGAGAGTCTAGAGCGATCTGCGCCCCAGCTCGTAAACTTGAGGCACCCAAAAATAGAGACTCAGCACAGACTAGCGTCGGCAGTCCAGCAATTCTATTAGCACGAGTCATGACCTTAAGGACCCTGACTTCGCTCTGGGGTCATATAACGGTCATGCCAATATTGAGGCTACCTCTAATAAGGCTATGGCTGGAGTTGAAATAAATGAGTTAGTATTTCGCAGGGTTAAAAGCTAAGCTGTGGGATCGGGACTATTTTAGGTTTATGTTATGGGCGGCCTGAAGGCAGGCATAGGTTGAGGCGATTGAGTTACCCAAGGCGAGGAGGTGAGTCTCATCAGCGTAAGCGATCGCATTAATACCTTACGTTCTCTCGATGATGAGTTATATTAGTCTAGAACAAGACGACATATCTTGGGTGACAAAAGGGTGGTTGAGGAGGCCGAGTGTCCCGGAATCCTTCTCCGGCTATCCTGTTCTTTAGCATTCGGCATGTCTTTGTAGAGGCTCTGCTTATTCCTCCTCGCACAAGGCCTCTTGGAGCGTCTCGAGAACCCAACCGAGCTGGCGCAAACTATGTCGACAGGCCTAGGCTAGCCAGCGAGCTACGGCACTACATTTCTCAGCCCAAGGTCCTCCCTGCCGACGTGATGTATGCGTGATCGGGGATGGACAAGGGTCTGGAGCCCGATGATTGGGAGAATGGAGACAATCTTCTTCTTAAGAAACTCGTTCAGCTCCTTGCTCTCTTCCACGCCGTGATTAATGCCCTCAGCTTCACCAATGCCATGATGCGACACCATATCTGAGACACCCTTTTAGCTGACGAATCGCGTCTTCTCTGGACAGCGACTCCTCCAGCGTATCAACGTGCGGATGGTTGCTGAGTTGACCAGGGACCTGATGCGGGTTGAAATATGCGAGACGGGACGTGCGATATCTGTGCTGGTGCTGGAGGGACGAGGCTGCAGTTGAACATACATGATGAACACCATCGATATCATCAAAGAGCTTACTAAGGCAGTCCACTTCTTACCTCCACCCACATCCATCACAGTGTGCTCTGCACCACTCTGTGCTGTGCTTCGCATTGTGCTATTCGCTGCGGCACTGTGCCTTGTACAGGGATAATGGTGCTGCGAACGATTCTATGAAAGGGAGCCATCCGTCTCGATGCCTGGCCAGCCAGGCACAAGCACCGGATGACAACTCGAGGGTAGATGACATTTCTAATAATAGACATGCCGTTTGGATGCTTTCCGATAAACTCTGGTCCGTGAAATCACCCTGGCCAATCTTCTCGCACAACACGGCGAGTCGATTCTTATTCTCGTTTGAAATGTTTCAAATCTCTTTATTTTATCTTTACCTCATTAAGTCAAGGTAGATCATCAATACTCCGACTAATCTCGCAGACTTGGAATACGTCGCAATCACAGGATGGCAGTCGAATCAACCACTGGATAAGGACCTGCCTCTCGACATGACCGTTTTCTGCAAGGGATGGACATCAAAGATTGATTCGTCCACTTTGCTAACAAAATACCAAAGTGCCGTGACTGAGTGCAGGCAGGCACGAGAAGGCCATGTCACCGTCCTCCTCAACCGCAATGGCGCCAAGAACAGCATTTCTGAGCGACGCGAGCAGATCCGTCGTGTCATTACCGACTCCACCACCTCCGAGCACGAGGAGGAGAAGGTTCCAGCAGCGTCTGGCCAAGCTCTCTGGTGTTATCGCCGTCATCGAAGTCCATCCGGGGAAAGAAGTTACATGGTTCCAAGAGTTTTACATGTCAACGGTTGATCAAATACCCCCCCAATAATGCGGTCCAATCTATGAACACGACCAGGGCAAATGCGTGATTCGACAATACAACACGGAAGACCACCCCAACATCGGCGGGGAGATGCACCTTCCTTCGCGGCCCAGTATTAAAACAATACCAAGATAATGGTTTGTTGATATAAAGGCAACGAGATGGGCTGCAGACTTCTCTTACGTTCCGCATACATCATGTTTCGCCAGGGCTCCAGCACGATCCCATGCAACACGGAGACACCTGGTCGGTTGCTAATCCCAACTACAGGATGAGGTACTCATAGGTTCAAGACTTGCAGCATTCCGCCCATCATTATTGAAAGTAGACAGCCGTACAAAGTAGGCAGCTGCACAGCCAAGGTGGCCAGTGCGTTCTTCCGGTCTGTCTGCCATCCGCCATGTTGTATCAATCTTTGTGTTCACTTGATAACCTGGGACTGCATACCCAGCAAAAGTTCCTGGCTTCTACTCATTAATCTTATATAAATAATGGTCACGGGTGAGTCTTTTCTTGGTACGTCTTCCAGGTGTCGCCTTGAGCCGAGTTGATGTTTTCGCCGAGGAACTAGGCGAGCACTCTCAGAGTATCTTCTCGCTAAGGCCAAGGAGGCTGAATGAACAACTTGCTTCGCCAGACCCATAAGTCAAAGAATTCGCAGGTAGGGCTATGAAACCATACATAGACGCGCTCAAGTACTATTGCTATCCGACTGCCCAAGTACTCGTTTACCAAGCCGAGAAATCTTAGCTCTTATAGTCACTTGCTACTTTTGCGCCGCCTGTAAAGCGGCCAGTCCCGGGTCTCGCATCCCTACCTACCTCTGTCGTCTCTTCCTCTCACTTTCCACTCCATTCTTACACGGTCTTTAGTTTAGCGATACTACCTCAACTTGCACACTGGTCATTTTTATCCTTTACTCCTTCACTAAGCAAAACAGCTACAACCCTTAGATTTCTTTCTTTTTTCGGCATATTCACAGCATCGATTTCCATTGACGATATGCCCCACTACTCTCCATAATGCAAGGCAAGCACAATTGAGCAGTGTCCCAGCAACTCCATCCATGTTATCCCACATCATCCTCCTCTTAGCAGTCAGACCCCTTGAGTTTTCGGCAGTTCGACAATGGGACGAAACGAACATAGCTGCATTTGTCCTCGACCTCACGCGTTGGCCTCGTCACCCGCCAGTCGTATGTCTGCAACCCCTGGCTCAAAGTCAGGATGGCTATGGAGCAAGCGCGGGCACTTGGTCTAGTGTAGTCTTGACTGGGTGACCCAGCCAATACGGCAGAAATGAGTTTCCCTTTGGGCAGGGCGGCAAGTGATTAAACAAGGTTTTCGAGACTAACGCTTCACCGCCATAAGGAAAAGGATATGCGAGCTAAGGGCCGCCGCGAGCTTGAGGTGAAGCAGCTTGCCAGACAAGTGGACCAATGACTTCTAGTAGCAGCGACAGAACTTGGTACGCCAATCTCATGTTGAATGAACCTTGGCCCACATCGATCCATGCCTGGCGCTTCCGTTCCCCATGTCCGGCGGGGAGCAATCTATATTGGTCGTCGGTTGCCCCATCTCCATTGCCCGAGGGGAACATGGATATGCCGAGACGACGTAGCCAATACTGCGACAAAGCGACGGGTGTATGCCGTAGCTTCACAGGATGACCGATCGTAATTGAGCAGCAGCGCTGTCTCATCTGGTGCAAGCTGTCGACCTTCTGCGGCACTCTTAACAGCCTCCACTGCAAGGATAGACTTAACTGCCCCTAGGTCCTGTTAAGCATGCGATGCTGTAGTGGAAATGACGCGTGACATGGCCGTTGCACTAACCACGCAGTGCAAACCAATCTGTCACGCATAGTGACAAGCCTTCAAACTTGAATAGGCGGCAATCGTTTAGCAGAACGCCTCCCGTCGAGAATTTTAAGCGCACTGAAAACTTTACTAGAAGAGTGCCATTCTGCTGATGATCCTTGGGCGCGGGCGACGAGCAAGTTGGAGTATGTTTACTCTTCCATCACAGGTTTCTGGCTTTTGACACGCTCACACCATAAACGCAGCCCAAGAGCACACAAAGGAGCTGTTACTTTGTCCTCTGTATACAAACGGGAGACATTGACTCACCGTATGAACTAGCACGAAGGTCTTGGGATAACACAGAGCGATACAGAATGGACAGGGCGTGCATCCGGGAGTCCAAGAAAAGACGTAATGCACAACTCAAATCATCGTGAGAGATTCAACCCCACAAAGTTTTCATCAGGCGAAGTTCTACATAAGACGAGGGCAATCTAAACCCGTCAATAGAAAAGCAAGACGCTGCCTTGGGTGTAATTAAATGCCAGTTCTTGGGCCTCCGTAGCCTCTTCTTCCTCTACTCCATTGCTCCATTAATATTTGCCACCTTTCCCATGGCCCTCCTTGACGCTTTCGCGTAACCAACCCCCTATTTCATTCTAAGGAAATCAGTTCAATTTCTGCGTATGAAGAAATGCTTGAATTCGACGTTGTTCTCAAGCCTTTTTAGCGTCATGCCATCGTACTGCAGCAGGATCTCCAGGCCTCGACCGTCAGCCCGACGTGGCGGCAGAATCATACAGCGACCGTCTGGTTTACCCTCGGTGTCGCCAACGGTGCACCGCGTTGCCGATGGGTATCCAATTTCATGCCCGAAGTGGATGTCGTTGAATCGGTGGGCCTGGATACAGACAATGAGCATGTCGGGACCGGGATAGCGATCAACGTTCCACGTCAACGTCGTGGCCTTGGGCATCTGTTTGAGGAGGCCGACGAGGCGTCTGACTGCCTTGTTGTTGACCGCATCGATGGCTCCATGGATACGGCGCGCCGCCTCTGGGTAGATGGTGTCCCAGGCCGTTCCCGAGGTTACCGATGACGACGATACCGTTTGAATGCTGGCAACTGGCAGCTTTGCCACGGCATTTGGCTCCGCAAAGTTGCCCCAATAGTCTGTTGGAACTGTCGGGTTCTCCATTCGGCCCCTACTGTCAACGGTGACGGAGAGTCTTGCCTCGGGATACCTCTGAGGATCAATCTCTCTGGCTACGACGACGTGACGCCAGAGGAACGCGCCCAGGATGTCGGTTATACTAAGACTGAGCTCAGGAACTTTGCTTGAGACGCGGTTCCTGAGTAAGGCTAGCTTTTCGGCGGAGATGAAGTAAGTAGCATACTCGAATGTGGGAATCTCGCTGGCCTCGTAGTCCTTCGGGTTGAGGAAGCCGGCCGCGTCTTCCGCAAGCTTCCAGTTGGGGAAGTCTTCAAGCGACATGCCCTGGTCACCTTCGACGACACTGCTTCTCTCTAAGAACCGGATCGGAGGGGTAGGTTTGCTGATGAGCCCATCGGCGATGGCAGCAAAGTGCGCACCCATGGTCTTGTGCCACAGAAAGTTGCAGATGCCATCACCAGACACATGCTACACGCTCATTAGCACCGCATTTTACTTGTGATTCGCGACAAGGGTTCCAGAGAAGCAGTTGACTTGAGAGACACTTCTCAGCTCAAACAGGGGAAAATAATGAAAGGCAGCGCGGGTACTCACGTGCAGGCAGCTTCCGAGTATGAGTCCCCCAGGTATGAAGTTGGCTTGTACAACAAGAGATGGGAGCCTCGCTTTCTCCTCTAGCTTGGCGGATGTCCCGAAAACAAGGTGTCTTGGCATCTTATTGAGGGGGAAATGTTCCTGCTCAAGCTGGTCGAAAGTGCCAAATTTCCACAGACCACAGAGCTCGGGTGATGTGTAATCTTTGCGATGGACCTCGACGCCCTTGCTGGCGTCGAACAAAAGTTGGACCTCTTCGCGGCCGTTGGAAGCATTTTTCTGCACACAGCACGCAAGCTCCGGGATGTCATCTACAGTCTTTAGCAAAGCCATCTCAAGGACACGAAAGATCCGTGTTGTATCCGCGTCTGAAGGCAGTTTGAAGAACAGGCATAGCGAGATGTAGTCCCTGGGCGCGATTTGATCAATCACGGAAAGCTTCACCACTTGGCCGTGGCTTCTTGGCTGTGGCTGTATGACTGTGACAGAAGTGGCGTCATGGTTAGCCGTCTTGGCCATGTCATTCAGCTTCGACGGCTCCATTTTTCTGATGTTACTTCTTTTGCTTACTCCCTTGAGAAGAATGAACTAGTAACTGGAGAATGTACACTAGCTTGGAGAAGAGAACAAAAAGGTGCGAAATACAGTTATAAAGTGGAGGTGAGGAGAAAGATTCCTTATTCAAGTACCAGCAGCACTTTCTAAGCCGTGAGTGCTCCTTCTTAAAATCTGCGTCCCAAGATGAAACCATAGCCCGAAGCCTCTAGCCCTGATACGTAACGGAAGCTGGATGATCTAAATGATAAGAGATCACTGTAGTCCCTGACCCCCCGTGACATGTGGTTCCATCGAGGACTACGCATCGACCTAGCAAGTAAATCTTCCCCAGATTCTCGTCGGCACTTTTCATGAAACGTGTCTGTGTGCATCTGCGGCCCCTTGAACACGTGGTGGAACTCCATCTTTTCGTCCACATTTGATTTGAGTCCACTTGAGCGCGTGCAATGCCTCGGAAGGCGTCCGCGAGCATGCGGGGAAGACTGATCCTTGGAAAAGGGAAAAGTCAATGTAACAGCTTGGACATAAAACGGGCGCTGGCTTTGACACTACCTCGGCTGTCGTATTACAGCTGGCACCTGAAAATATCTGAGCACAACTCAAACGAGGTCAAGATCGACAAGGCCACACAACATGCTCCTATCTTTCCTAGGGCCTTACAATAGTGATTCTCAAGAACGCCACATATAATCTTAGCTTTCCCTAGATTCGTATTAGCTTGCGAAGCGCATGTGAAGTGTAATTAATATCAGCTGTCGAGTAGGAGCCATCGACGCTTTTGTCGGCCCACGACTTGTTGGTTCTTAAGAGATTTGCGTCTTCCACGAACCGTGTCACGTCGGAAGACTTCGAGGGAACAAACTATTTTTGCGTACTTGCTCTCGTCGCTATCAACGGCTCTTGACTCTTTCAATGGAACCCCCAGTAAGCCCGACGACACCGGCAGTCTTATCCAGCTCTTGGGTTCAGCCTGCGGGCCCTGTGCATCCTCGGTTGATCAGATGTTCTACCCTGGACAATCTGACGGCTCCAGTCTATCCTTCGCCGTCGAAATTCTTCCCCTTGAATCTAGAGACCGATCCCCGGAAGCTCTACGAAGACTGCAAACGTGGTCTAGCGCGCTGCATCTACGAGCACCCACACCTTTCGGGCATCATCATCAAAGATGGGACTGGGCGTAACTCGGTCGAGATTCGCCCAGCGCCGTATGCTGGCACCCACTTTGAGTACCGAGACCACCGAGACGATGACGATATGCCTTCCTATGGGGAATTCAGAGACGCTGGCTGGCCGTTTGGAGATGGCCAACAAGACGGCCTTGGCAAGCTATGCCCGGAACACTTTCCAAGCACTCAGGACGGTGACCCCATCGTTGCTCCTCAGTTCAACGTCATCAAAGGCGGAATAGTGTTGACCATGTCTATTGCCCATGCGATAGGAGACCTTGTGCAGTTCATGGACTTTGTCCGATCCTGGGCGCGGAACACATGTGCCGTAGCCAATGCCCGGACGAAAGGCCAACCCGAGCCACGGCTGCCTCAACAAGTCGCGGCGCACTTGATGGACCGGTCGCCGCTGAGTCCCAATGTGCGTATCGAGCAAGATCTCGACAAGCTGGGCGCCCGCGCGGCCAAGCTCCCACACCTGACGTTCCTCGATCCTCGCAGTCCCGAGAAAATCTGCACCATCTTGGAACAAGTCTTCACAAAGGCTCGGTTAACGGACCAGGACTTGGCGACTTTGTCTGAAGAGGAACTCCGTCAGCAATTGTGCTCTGTCTGGACCTTCCCCCAGTCATCCATCAAAGAGTTGCAGCACGTTGCTCAAGCGGCCTCACCCACAGACACCAGGCTGTCGGCCATCGACTGTCTGACTGCCTTCGTATGGCAGCGTTTCTTCATCGCCAAATGGGCCCCAGACATGCCGGGCCCAGAGCCTGTTCCCGAGACGACACGCATCATCTTCGCCGGGAGTATCCGCCAACGTCTGACGCCGCCTTTGCCTCACAACTACATGCCGGCTTGCGTTGACCTCTTCCCCGTGACTGTCAAGACCAGCGACTTCGCATCCTCATCCCCAGAGGCCTTGGCCACGGCAGCAATGATGGTTCGCGGCAGCAACAAGAACTGGAGCGAGGAGGCGTTCCGCGAAATGCTGGAGATTGCCCAGGCGCATCCCATGAACCCAGGCCTGGTGCCGCGAGGGCCCATCGATGCACTTGTCACCGACCATACGCGAGCGAGTGCATCTGTGTTTGAGGACTGGGGCCCTGGCCTCGGCCGGTGCGAGGCTCTGCGCGAGCCATATCTTGGTCGAATGCCCCCTCGCGGTGAGCTTACTCTCTTGCCGCGTTGGCATGATGGCAAAGTAGATATTCTCGTCGCTGGCGAAGCCGTCGTGCTGGAGCGGCTGAGGAATGACAGGTTTATGAATGCCATGGCTTCGTGTCAGTTCGTTATGGATGATTTTGTGAAGGGAGCTGCAAAAAACCGGCTCAGGTCAAAATTATGATGGACCTGATATAACGAATTCAATAAAGGACTTGTTGTTTAACACGATGTGGGGAATAAAGGTGATACTTGAACTAACCTATGTTTCTTCCCCACCATTTCTCTTAGATTCCCAAGATTCGAGACTGCACTCCTGTCATTTGCATCTCGACAATCTCAAATAGAACATCAAGGACGTCCTCGCCGGAGATGTCACTCCCTAGGGTGAGAAGCCACTGCCACTAAATGACAGGGCTCCGACGACGACTGTGCTCTAGGACCAGACTGGTCAAGACCGTTCGAGTTCTCGTAAATGTTCGGCAGTAATGTCGAAGACACGACTCAGACTGTCCCTTTCCATCCGCAATTCATTTCGAACCGTTTGACAGGCAGCATGTCCGCAGAGAATTCCCAATCTCCCCGGGCAGTTTAGTATAGATGTTCCAAGTTCTTCCCAATATTCTATTTGTTGGATGAGGATGATGAGTCGGATGTTGGGAGATCGCTGGCTTCATATTATACAACTTCTGCCGCAGCCGCCGAGCGACTTGAGATTCCGGCTTATTGCCAGGGATTCAAGGATAAACCTTTCGAAAGTCCAAATTGCTCTGTTATGGTCTCAATTTCGCCAAGGCGCTCATGTATTGAGTGGAGTATCCTCAAAATCGTTGCGAGCCTTTAATGCTCATGTATCTCGAACTAGAAAGTCAGTGTTCGCGGATTTGCGTCCTCATGTATCTGTGTCCCTCGAGTGTCTAGCTACCGACCGGGACTTTCACCGACGCTGCGAATGAGCTGAATACGTGCGGAAATACCACTAGAAAACTTGGGGGGTGCAATCTCGCATGCAATCAACGGCGCTCAAGGAGGCTTTGATGATCTTGCCCTATATCTCACAGGCCTGGCCGCTGGTTCGCGAGGCTTAGGCCATGGACTGAACCGTAGTCTGTTCAGATGAGGTGGCATTCTGTATGGCAGCGACTGCTTCCATGCTGGACTTTGGGTCGAAACTGGCGAACTTGTCAATGGTAATTGAAAGCCCGTTGGCTAATATAGAAGGAATTACGCCTATGGTCAGTACCGTTACATGAGGTTGGATGTTCTGCTGACTGAGAAGGTTCTTCATGTCGCTGGCAAACTTGGAGTGAACCTGGAAACAACTAGAGGCTAATTCCCCAGACTAAGGATTTACTGAAAATCTAGCAAAGGGCAACACATCGCTAGTTACAAGCTCAACATTGCGGTAAACCTCCAGCCTGTTGGTGCAAAATGCTTCTTTAGAAAGAAGCCTGAACATCCATTTCTATCTTAGACCAGCTCGGGAGATCCTCGCATTGAACGAAAATGACTATTTTCATGGGCATCTAGCATGATGAGATGATAGAACTCTGTTTATGAAGATATTAGCATTTAAAAAAATCCACGCCAAATATTATCCTTCTTACTGCAAGATAAACAATGTCTTTATGTGGGAACTAACACCTGAGTAATGACGTGAATCCAGTTAATTGCGTTTAATTTTTTTTTAAGTATAATAGAATATATTCATGAGTATTTTAAAGAACCAGAAAGGATATGCCCTTGTTAATACAGCTTGGTCGTAAGCTTGAGAATTGAGGCCAGATACCCTCAGCCTTTCCGGTTGATGTAACGCTCAATCTCTTAGGCTAACACGGTTTCGAGGTTCATACAGAGGGCACATTACTAAGCAGTCGGGCTCCGAGAACATGGGGTACAGAAGAGTACATTCTGAGTTGAGTGATACCTACCCTACATCGCCGACTAATTGGACCAATAGACCTTCCACAATCCATGTTTGGGAGCACTTTAATCAGGTTAACTAACAATAATAAGTCTGTTTCATCAACATAGCTCGCTGTCGCAGCGGACAGCACTGCCTTTGTTCCTCTAGATTGCTTACCTGAGCACGCCCACGAGGCTTGTGAGAACAGCTTGAAGAGGCTAGGGAACTGGGCGGTGTCTGAGTACTATCTCAACCTTCCCCTCTCGAGGAGACAAGCCAGCCATTTAACTTAGCTCCTGACGTGAGCGGAGCCCTGTCCAGAAGCTACTGTAAGTACTACGTAAGTTAGTACGTAGTAGATGGCTGCGCCATCCGGGGCCAAAGGCCATCAGGACCCACATCTGGCAGCCCTGCCAAGTCAGCTTCTTGTCTCTGCTTGCACGGCGAGTAAAATAGCGGGAGGGGAACATTTAGGACGTGACGATCTGCACGCCACAAGCAAGCACAATGTGCACCCTCTCATGGGGTAGTCGCCATGCTTCCCAGCCTTCTTTTCACATCCGTATATTTCCTCGGCTTCTTTCTGCTGGGCTCGCCAGTCTCTGTTCGCGGCTCAACTGTCGACAGGCTGTCGAGGTGACATCTGATACTACTCCACGACACTGTAATTTTCAACGTCAGGATGAGGGTCTCCCAATTGACGTACGCACTCAGCCTGGGAGGGCTGGCATCGGTAACTGGGGACCCAAGCGATGCGGTATGGACCCCCGTCTCTACCAGCCCAATCTCATCGCTGACAGGCCTCCCAGTGTGCTGCTCTCGCAGCCGCCTTGCCGAGTGACGTGGTGTATCCGAACACGGCGGCCTACATCCAGGCCAACAACTACTGGTCGGACCGACAAGCCGAGGTGCATCCACGGTGCTTCGTGACGCCGAGAAGCACAGAAGCCGTCTCGACAGTCATGAAGATGCTGACATGGCTCGACGCACCCTTCACAGTCAAGAGCGGCGGACACACGGCCTTCGCGGGCGGCTCCAACATGGCCGACGGCGTGACCATCGACCTGGTGCACCTGAGGGCCATCACCGTCTCGGCCGACCGCCGGACTGTCTCCGTCGGCCCGGGCAACCGCTGGATCAACGTCTCCCAGACGCTCGACCCACTCGACCTGGCCGTCGTGGGCGGGCGCGTCGCAAGCGTCGGCGTGGGCGGCCTGATCCTCGGCGGCGGCATCTCGTACTTCTCTGGCCTCAAGGGCTGGGCCTGCGACAACGTGCGCAGCTTCGAAGTCGTGGTCGCGTCCGGCCGCATCGTCGATGCGTCGCCAACAGTCAACGCAGACTTGTACTGGGCACTGCGCGGGGGCGGCGGCTCCAACTTTGGCATCGTGACACGCTTCGACCTGGCTTCGTTCGAGCAGGGCCATGTGTGGACCAACTCGCTCATCTTCCCGGGCGCGTCCAACACGACGCTGATCCCGCTGTTCCAGAACTTGACAGTCAACGGCCTGCCGAGCGACTCAGCGGCTCACACATACTTTGTGTTGACGCACCAGCCGTCCTTTGGCGGGTACGTCGCCATCACGAGCTTCTATCATGCCACCGTTCCTTCGCCGCCGGAGACAACGCCTCCAGTCTTCGCCCCGTTCCAGTCAGTCCCAGCGGCCATTGCCAACTCGACGCTGGTCGCCAACATCTCGACGCAGTCTCGCATCATCGACATCCCCTACGGCTCACGGCAAACCTGGTGGGACACCACCGTCTCCGCCACCTCGGCGGCCCTGCTCGCCGACATCGTGCCTCTCTTCGAAGCCCGCAACGCCGTTTTGTTCGAAGCCGCCAACGGAAGTAGCATTGTCCCCTTCCTTGTTTTCCAGCCCATCTCCGTCAACGTCCTCTCCCAAATGCAGCAAAACGGTGGGAACGCCTTCGGCCTGGAACCTTCGGACGGACCCTTGATGCTGGTGCAGGTGACTACGACGTGGGAGGACCGACGGCTGGACGCGCTCGTCGAGGACAGCTCGCGGCAGTTGGTGGCCGACATCGAGCGCATGGCCGACGAGCGCGGGCTGGGAAACGGGTTCGTGTATATGAACTACGCGGGCAGCACGCAGCACGTGCAGAGGCGGTACAGCAAGAATAACCAGCGCAAGCTGAAGCGCATCGCTAGGAAATGGGATCCCAAGGGAAAGCTGGCGCGTCTTTGGAGAGGCTATTTCAAGCTCGAGGGGTAGAGGTAGCCGTCTTTAAGACCAGATGGTTTATCAGGGTGGAGAGAAGGAAGATTAGCCAGACAGAGGAACAAGTGAGGATTGAATCCCTTTCCTCGAATGCTGACTGCAGACCGTTTGTGTGACACGTGACTGATGTCGCAGCCTTATTGAAACCTGACTCTCATAGTCGGGCTGCCATCTAACCAACCGTCGTGGCCGGAGAACGGGGACTTATCTTGACCGACATCACTCGCCACCTCCATGTCCAGCCCCAGCAAGGCTGGTAAAGCTTTCAAAGGAGACCTGAATGCCTCCGCAAATAACTTACAAAACTACCCATCATGGCCTGACGAGCAACGGGTTAACATAGTGAGACATCCACGAAAAGCTCGCAGCTGACAGACCTGGACACAGAGATTCACCTCCGCCGCGAACGGCTCGATAACATCATGTGTGACCACCCTGCCAGAGCGCCTGAGCTTCACACGCTAGGAATGAGGCTCATTGACAAACACCACACGGCAGTGTCCACCGATGCAATCAACTCGGCAATTGAGTCTCTTCGGGAAGCGGTTGATCTCACGCCATTGGAGACGCCGACTCGCGGGTTTCGACTTTCGTCTTTGCCCAGGGCATATGAACTCAGATTTGAAAGAACAGCGACCATGGCCGACATCAATAGGGCAATCCAGCTATGCCGTCAAGCCATCTCCATGACACCGACTGGCCACTCATCGCGCGGCGTACGGCTCAAGGACCTGGGAAATGCCTATCGTCTCAAGTACCATAGATCAGGTGAAATAGGCGGTATCGACGAAGCAGTTCAGCTATATCGGGAGGGCCTCGACTTGAAATTGCTCAACGACATCGTTCGAGTCACCCTGGTCCACTCCCTCGGTCTCGCTTATCAGGCGAGGTATCAAGAGACGGCAACCCTAGCAGATCTGAACAACTCCAATCAGCTGTTTCAGGACGCTTGCGATTCGACAGCAGACACCGACGCACACAAAATCCTCGCCGCAAAGACCTCGCTCTTGGATACCAGGTCAAGTACCTAAGAACCGCGCACGCTGCGGACATCAACAGAACCATTTCGCTATTCCAGGAAGCCATAGATAGCTCGCCGGCCGGGGGCTCTGCGTTGGCGACTCACTACGCCGATTTTGGAGTCGCATACCGAGCTAGAGAACGAAATGCAGGGGAGATCCAGGACCTAGAAACGGCCATCCAGTTGCTCCGAGGCGCTGTTGACCTGACGGGACCCAACGACCCGGCTTATACCTCGATGCTCGAGGAACTCGGGATGGCGTACCAAGGCAAGTTTCGGCAGACCAGGGCCATATCAGACATCAAAACTGCAGTCTAGAATCTGCAACGAGCCTTTGACTCATCACGAGGGCTTTTCAACACGCAACACAGCTTCAGTGGCTGTCCCAGGCCGCTCTGGACAAGTACAAGGAAACAAGAGCAATTCACGACATCGACCAAAGCATCCGGTTCATGGAAAGAGTATTGACAAAACACTTCCTCGAGATCTGCCCCGTGGCACTCGGCTCTTCGAACTCGGCAGCCTCCATGGCGTAAAATACGGAGTCACGGGGAGTGTTGAGGATCTCTCAACTGGAGTCAAGCTCCTTCGAGGCGTGGTGCATGGGGATTCATTCGACCCCTACACGAAACTAATGGCTGGTAAGGAGGCCCCTCAGCCTTCTCTCCCTGCTCAGAGACGGGCCGCGGGCTTACGACACAGCCAGGTCACTCATCGAACTGATTCCCTTACTCATACCCCGGTTTTTGGAGGCCTCGGACGCGCAGTATGTCCTCAGCGATATAACAGGCGTTGCCTGCGACGCAGCGGCAATGGCATTGCATGCGGGAAAAGAACCACTCGTTGCGTTGGAGATTGATGAAGCCGGGAGGGATGTCATGGCAGCGTCCATTGAGGATCTGCGCGTCGAAGTTTCCAATCTGAACGACAAGTATCCCGGCATGGCGGAGCAATTCCTCACCCAGCGGGATGCGCCGGAAAAACCAGTCACGGGCGATGCCAACTCGAGTCGGCGATATGAAAAGGGCAATCTATTTGGCGAGCTGATTGACAAGATTCGTCAGGTGCCAGGCTTTGAAGATTTTCTCCGCGCACCCAGCGAAGAGTCCTTGCGGAGTGCAGCAAGCGAGCACCCCATCATTGTCATCAACGTGAGTCACTACCGATGCGACGCCATCATCGTGCTGCACGACTGTATTCGCTCCATCGCCCTGCCAGACCTGAGTTTAGAAAAGCTCCAGAAACAGCCACGAGACCGAGATGCCCTGAGCGACCTTGGTCTCCTCTCTTGGCTTTGGGAAGTTGCCATGAAGCCCATCTTAGATTCGTTGGGTTTTACAGAGATGCCCGCCACAGATGAAAATTGGCCCCGAGTATCTTGGATACCAACCGGACTGCTTAGTGGATTCCCTCTCCATGCTGCAAGTTACCATGGAGATGCATCGTCCGGGGCAGTCATTGACAGAGTCATGTCCTCCTATAGCTCGTCTATCAAGGCCATCATCAACGGCCGTCGTACCAACACAAAGATGGTGCGCACGGGAAGAGCTCGGTCGCTACTTGTTTCGATGGAAAATACGCCCGGGACCACCAGACTTCCCTTTGCAAGTCGAGAAGTCAATATGTTGAGCAGCCTCCACGCGTCCATGTCAATCGATCTTGTGAACGCGAGGCGCGAGGCGCGAGGCGCAAACAAGATATTGTGTCACAGCTCCCAGACTGCAACATCTTTCATTTCGCGGGCCACGGTTTTACAGACAGTGGAGACCCTTCCAGGAGCCACTTGCTTCTCGAAGACAATGGGCAGAGTGATCCGTTGGAGGTGGCGACTCTTTTGAGTATGAACCTCCGCAAGAGGCCACCGTTCCTCGCATATATCTCTGCTTGCGGAACGGGGCAGGTTAAGAATGGCACCATTTTCGGCGAGAGCATCCATCTCATGAGCGCCTTCAGGTTGGCAGGCTTTCGGCACGTCATTGGAACTCTATGGGAAGTCAACGATGAATACTGCATTAACATGGCCAGGATCACTTACGAAGGGATGCGGAATGGCGGGATGACTGATGATTCGGTTTGCCGAGGACTTCACAAAGCTTCCAGAACACTTCGAAATCGCTGCTTGAGTATGCCTAGGTTAACTAGGCGCCTAGGAGAGAGTAGAAATGACGAGGTCAGAAGTGCTAGGGGTGCTGCTGGAAGTCGGGACCAGCGAGCCTCAAAGAGGAATGTCCTGTTCTGCGACGACAACGAGCGGGCACCACTTCATTGGGTGCCATATGTTCATTTCGGCGTATAACTAATTGGCGACGCATTTTGTTTAAGAACAGCCTTCATTATAGCTCAGTGACGTGAGTATTGCATACTGATGTTAAATTTCTCGCTCTTTAACACTATCCCCCAACGCGAGTGCTAATAAGTGGAAGAAGTAATTAATAGAGATATTAAAATAGAAGAGAAGGGAGAGATAGCTATCTCTAAGGTCTTTAGCTGTAATAACTTAGAAGACTGCATTGTAAAATAAGCTATCTTTAAAAATTAAGATAAAGAAGGGAATGTTATAGATATGACTATGATGTAGTTTAGTTTTAAGGATAGATTATTAAGTATTAAGATTTAACTTATAGTTGTAAGGGTTGCTCTATCAGGGTGTTATGCAAGTGTCCAAAAGGAAGGTAGAGATAGGTATATAAGTGTTTACCTAGCGAGTACTTTCCGAGCTCTCGCTATATAGCTAGCCTAAGTCATATTACATAAGGTCTTTATCTGCAATAATGGCCCCATAGCTCTTCTAAGGACCTAACCTTTATAATTATCCTCTCCTCCCCTAAGCCCCGCCCACCCTCACTCGTCACTGTAGTAGTCTCAGCCTAACATGTTTGGGCATCGCCAAGTCCCAGATCAACAGCGGACAGCAACAACTCCATGAAACCAGCACTGGTTGCTTTGAGATTGGAGTTGTACTGAGCGACAGTGGGATAGAACGGACATGACGCGGCGCTATTGCCAAAGCCAAACTCGACTGTATAGGCATGCACCAGGTTCTTGCTGGAATCGGCAAAGTGTCGCGAGTAGGCATAGTCGTCGCTAGCGCCCGACGTAGGATATAGGGCAGCAGCCTGCATCGACGTATAAGAACGACCTCCGCCGGCTGTCATGGCCGAGGTCATGCGCTGGGCAGCAGCGACGTTAACATCAAGCTCCGTCTTGGGCGTATACTCGCCATAGCCGCGGCCAGAGCCCGGCGTATCGGACAGGATGCCGCGGACGCCATTATATGTGCTGTTGAGGAAGTTCATATATGGGTAGTTGGACTGATTCTCGTCGCTGCCCCAGCTATATAGCACGTCGCCGGCGTACGAATGCAGGTCAACGAACCAGCGGATCTTGGAGTATGTATCGAACACCCACTTGATATTCTTAGTCTCGGGCTCTGAGAAGACGCCAGTTCCGTGGAACGTCTCGGAGCTGGGAGACGTCGAGGCCACGCTGGACTGCACGCTCGACGAGAATAGCGTCTTGAAGTCCCACAGGAAGTCAAAGTTGCGGTTCAGATCCACGCCGACCGAGCCAGAGGCAGGGTTGCGGTTCTTACGCCAGCAGCTGTTAGTCGACTGGTCGTAGGCCACGCCGTCGGGGTTACTGAGCGGGATGAAGACAATGCCAGCTGACAAGGCCGTCTTAACCTGGGCATTGGTATACGTCTTAGAGCCATATGCCAGGCCGCCGCCGTTCTTGTTAGCGTACAGCAGATCCGAGATGAAGTACAGCACGCCGTCCATGGACCCACGCTCGCGGGCGTGAATGTTGCCGTTGAAGAAGACGCGGTAGGCGTTATTGCAGGTGCCGCCAGAGCCGCCGACCTTGGCGCCGAGGACGGTGGCGCCCTCGTACGTTTTGTACGGCGTGGTGAAGGTCTCGACGCCGTACGCGGTGGCGAGGCCCTGCAGACCGCTCTTGATCTCGGCGACGTTGAGCAGTGTGCTAAAGCTGACCGAGGACTGCGTTCCGAGCCCCCGCGGCGCCGTCGCTCCGCCGCTGAAGCGGTCGCCCGTGCCAATGGGCGTTCCGTTGCTGGACTGGCGGCGGACAACTCTCTTGATGCCGTCGTTTTCACGCTCCTCCGGCAGAAGGCATCCCGAAGATACAGAGGTGAAGGCGAGCACAATAAGCGCCCACAGGCGAAAGGTCTTCATCGTGGCGGTGTGAGGAGAAGAATGGCGACTGGTGTCTATTTCCCCTTTCACACCATGCTAGCCCCTCCGGCTTATATAGCCCTCGGGACTCATGCCACTTGGTTGGCCAGAGCGTTGCGCGCAAAGAATCTAGGTTGTTGATTAATCGCAAGTCCGCGCTGATCGCACAGAAGGCCCTCTACTTTAGGAAGTTGCAAATAGATAAAGATGCGCCCGCGCTTGTCAACTGCTTAATGTGGCGCATCGTCCGGCATGGGACCTCGGGAATGTCACGTCGCGCGACGGGACTTTTACTTACCTACACTTTAAGTTAGCTGCTTCTAAATCCGGAAGGTGGCTGCTTTACCCAGCTTAGGAGCTACGTTTGCCACGTTAGCTAAGATACGTAAATATATCACCAATGCTCGATGCTTGTTTGTCGAGGTATAATGAGTATATTTCTTTTTGAAAAGTGTAACAGTCATGTCTCGTACGATAGTATAGGGTATGCGAAGATTGGTTTTCTAAGGGATAGACCGGTATCTACATTAGCAGAATAGTTAGGCATACACTTACTAAGCGTTGAGTTTTACAGTAAGTAATGGTTGATATATAATGTAGCGTAGCGGGTAGAGTAGATTGAGGCAACTAATTGTTATTGATAGCTGAGTAGCTGCATTCTAGAGAAGTGCACTTTTTAGATGACTGTACAGTAGGTGGATCGTCGGAGCTTCTCGGAAGCTAACAGCTCTAAAAGTCAGTTAGATAGGCCTTTTACCTCATGACCACAACCACCACCATAGCTGCAATTCGATAACACTGCAATGCGCACTAGCGCAGCTCGCTTCAGAGGACCTAGGAAGGCGTTAACAGCTGTATGCAACCTCGAACAATGCCATGCCCGTACGCTGTAGAGCCTAGCGGACCCTACGGGCTCATATGGTGCGCTGACCGCAACTTTGCAAACGATCTTCGATGGCGACCTAGCCCTTGGATTACGCTAAGCTAGACACCTACTAATAGTCTACGAAAGTGCTACAAATTCGACAACAGGATACCTTAAAGCAAACTGCGACACCGCGGGGTTAAGGGCCCGGGATTAAGAAGGGCTGTGAAGATGTAAATATAAAATAGCGGTTATACATTCCTCAAATGAAGGAGGGAAATATAAGACTTTCTGCCGTTTATACCTATTCCCCCTCCCGGGCTAGCCGGGTTTTCCAGTAGGGAGGCTTGATGTGTAAGATGTAAGACATTCATTGCTTAAAGGCATTTCGTGGACTACAGCACAGTTGTGGTGGAGGAATGTAGGCTGCTGCTGAACCAGCCTCTCTAAAAGCGCAGCTGCCTTTTGTATACTGATAGCTGGATAGCTTTTTGCACGCCACATGCCCCCTGGAAGGCTGGAGCGCCTCGCGCTCCCTTTGGCGTTAAATACATCTCGCTCTCTCTCTCTATTGCCCGCTCTTAACCCTCACTGTGGCACCATTATCTACCACTAATACTCAAGTGGGTAATCAGTCATTCCAGTAAGAAAATTTTCCCCTTATCCTAAATCATCTTACGTTCATGGGTATAGCTGGGTGGCGTGGCAGCTGACCTGAATAGCTACGCCACCAATTTCCAAAGAAGCCATCCATTCTACTCCTGGAATGCCAAGTCTACGAGGCGGAGCTATCACTCAATATATGTCGACCAGGCGTTTTAAGCTTGCCTAGGTGGAATCAGCCACCTGCCCCTCGGTATTTATACAAGACACAACACCCACATCACGTCAACTCTTAGGTTTTGAACCCCAAATTTTACCTGCTCGATCGAAACCATGGCCGGAACTACGGCGTGCGACCAGGTTTGCTCCCGCCAACGAAACTCGTGTCCGATATGCACTGCCTGCTAACTACGGCATAATTACAGGGCTCCTTGTTTTCCAAGGTCCTCATTGAAACTTGCGAATCGGTCCTCCAGACACGGTATCCGACATGTCTGGACCAGAATGTCCCAGCCTGCTGTACCAGCTACATCTCCTATGCTCTCAGCGAGCTTGAGTGCGTAAACTCGCATCTTCCCGGCTGCGCCGATACGGATCGTACGCCAAAAACAATGTTCCCCATGCCAACTCCGGGCATAGAAAGAGACCCTGGCTGACAGATTCTGCAGTGGCCAAGTCACATTACAGCACTATCTGCGCCAGTGTCGTTCCCAACACTTCTGCGTTAACGACAAGCGAAGTGATAGCTACCACGACTAGTGAAGTGAAGGCGACAACGACTAGTAGTGCTACTGCGCGTCCTTCAGGGCAGTCGACTGGCGAGGCTCCTCGTGGAACAGGGCTGAGTCTCGGCACAACTTTGAAGGCGGCGCTTCTAGTCGGTCTGTTTGTCTTATGGTTGTAGGATAGGGCCTGTCGTGGATTCATTCAAGAAACCGAACATGTTGACTTAATTCTCATCTGTAGACCTAATCTGAGAAGTAAACGAGTCTCGCGATGAAGGCGGCATAGGCGTTGGGCGACGGAAAGTCCAAATAGCCTGGACGGATAGATTGAGCACAATGGCTTGTTCCCACAACACTTTGTCGCGGAGATGATTTTTGCTGACCAGGCTTAGCATTGCATGACGCTAGCTTCTTATTTTCTGGCTGCAGTAACATGCGTCGAGCTGAACCCTCGTGGGCATCCCCAGTTGGCTAGACTCATATCAGTACTAGGGGGGTCTCGTCATTTCACTTCAGCTCAACCCCCCGTTCGTCCCTCACGGGGGGGTCGTTGACTAGCGAAAAAGTCGGCGACTCGCGAAGCTAAGAAAGGTACCTAGAAATTAGGTGTGCGTACTAGTAAAATTATATACCAATGTTTAATCAAATAACTCTTTTACGTACAAGGCGTATGCAGCCCCTCGCGCTATGACATATCTGCAACACCAACCCCGCATCACCACATCCTCAAATTGGTAGCATCAACCATAACACTACAACTTCAAACTACTACAACATTATGAATTCTTCATCAATTGGTGATCAGAATAGCGCATCTTGCAGCCCAGAGCCAGAATTATCTACAGTAGAAAAATGGATCAACCCTCACACCGGGAAGCCTGACTTCTCGCGATATAATGAGGGGAATCTTAAGCAACGCACTCTTACTGCAGCGGAGCTCCTCCGAGAGGGTTTTTATCGATCTGCTGCCGCGGCATCGCGAGACCTAAAGGTCCCATATCATAGACTCCTAGGCCATATTAAAGGAGCGAAGCCTGCCACCCAAAATGGCAGTAACAACACTCTTTTAACCGACGTACAGGAGGCGGCAATACTATATTAGGCACATCGCCGGATCACACAGGGCCACCACATTCAACTTCAATCTCTTCAACATAACGCAAATGCTATTCTGAAGGCCTCTGGCCAGCCTCATAGGGCATCACAGAGCTGGGCTAAGCGCTTCATGAAGCGTTGGAGAGCTACCTTTTATATGAAGAAGTCAATGACCCGAGATGTGAGGCATAAGGCGATGCAAGACCGCGCCCACATCGAGGCTTTCTTCTGCAGCTTTAAGCTCTTTGTGCGTAAAAATAACATCAAAGATGAAAATATCTGGAACTTCGATAAAACGGGCTTTATTATCGGATATCTCCAGAAAGGCACCTTCATATAGACTTTTCGAGAAGTTAAACAGCCCATTCTAACTGACGCACATACAACTATCTCTATAACTACAGTTAAGTCAATATCGGCTGCTGGTAACTCTATTCCTCCGTTTATTATCGTACCCGGTGTCAACATTCCCATCAAATGGGTCCAAAATCAACTTAGTGACGATACTACAATTACAACTAGCAGCAAGGGGTATATCAATGACATCCTAGCTCTCGAGTGGGCTGTGCACTTCAAGCGACTTACACAGCCTACTAACCCGGAAGAGAAGCGGCTGCTTCTTATAGATAGATATAAGAGCCACTTTACGAATGAAATCTTCTATTTTTGCAGTCAGCACAACATCGAGCTATTCCCTATGCCTCCACATCTTACACATCATCTTCAGCCTCTTAATGTTGGTGTTTTCAACGCATATAAGCGGTGGCATCAGCATATCCTCTATAGGGAAATTGCTAACAGCGCCAATGACTTCAATAAGACCGACTTCCTATATCACCTCCAAGAGATACGAGAACGGACCTTCCAGAAGAACACGATTATCTCTACTTGGGAGAAATGCAGCCTATTTCCTCACAACCCAGCTAAGGTCCTAGATAACCTCGCTAATCCGCTATCATCATTAACAGCAGATATCTCTGCTAAGAGTCTTCCAGGTCATGTGGAAGTTGGCTCTTCATCAATAATCACAACACCACATCAGCATAGCGCTAATAGCTTCACAACCCCTATGACGCCTCAGAGGGTGCCGTTAGCAGCATATGACTGGGGAGAGGCAACCACACCACCACTACAAATGAAGGTTATTAAGAGATATCAGGATTACATAATGCTTCGTATACACACATCAATTACATCAGGGGTGCCGTTAACTCCATCAGTCATGCGTATATTTGAACATGCAGTCAGTACTAGTAACACACTGGCCCTAAATGGTATTACCGCTACTCAGGAGCTGCACCATCTAAAAGATAAGGCTATAAGACAGTCAGCCCTCCAAGCACAGACGGAGCTTATAGCAAAATACGGCCCAATTAGTGTCGGTGATGCTAGGCTTCAAGTCTCAAAGGATAAATACAATCGACAAGCTACACAAGCCGATAAAAAGAAGCGAATTTTACGCAAAGACAGTCAAGATGAAGGTCTCTTTTTACGCCGTTAGATACGTAATGTCAGGTCACATATAAGGCCTAGCATCACGGCTCTAAAGCTAGAAGATATCTATTCTAACCCCAGAAGAGCCTGGAAGCCGCTATATAAGCTGCAGCTACAACGCAGCAACTAGTGGTCTAAAACAGACCGGCATTCTCACCTTTCTTCAAGTAAGTGGCTTACACAGAAATATACTCTTCATCGCCAGCTTCAACAGCTAGGAATAGGAGACAACAGATGGCAAGGAACAGGATCTTAGCCAAGAGACTACGACCCCGAAGTGGTCCAAGAAGCAGTCAACTTTGCGATCTTCAACGCACAGGAACGGGCTCTTAGAAGGAAGAAGTTAACTTTTAAAGTTAATGGAGTTAAGGTTATCGCAGATAATATAAATCATATTAATCAGGGTGAATTCCTAGTCCTAAAAGATGAAATAGATGACTAGAAATGATGAAAATAGCACTTTAGTCAGTCACTTACATCACACCGACTTTTCATTTAGAACATACCGATGCAACTTACCCCATATAATCGCTATAATGAAGGTACCTTGTCTACACCAAGAATTTAGTGTGGACTGATGTACCTAAATTTCGCCGGTCGCCGACTTTTTCGCTAGTCAACGACCCCCCCGTTCGTCCCTCACGGGGGGTTGAGCTGAAGTGAAATGACGAGACCCCCCTAGTAGTTCTTTTCTTTTCTTTTTCAGCTGAACCCGCCGCAGCCACCAGGCTCAGCTCCTGCGAACAAAGCGTTGACAGTACCATCCTGTGAACTCTTGCTAGACCAGACCTGTAGGTCGTCAGCCTGCTGGGCAGAATTAGGGGCCGAACTAGATAAGCTTTGGGGATATGACATCTTGGTAGCGTCCATGCTATAGATGAGGGCATCTCCATTGAACGGCTTCAAGGTTTTTTCCTGCTTTTAGGACAGAACATCTTGTTTGCCTGTGTCCCAGCAACCACTGGGATTTCAGGCCCAGCGCACAGATTCCCAATCGTTAATTACGTCGCTCACACGCTCACACGCTCATACCGCGAACCTGCTTTGAAATGCACATCCTACACATCCTGTTGATTCAGGCCTAGGTCCCATTTGCCCAGTTCACAAGCGCTCATGTTTCATAAATCGGAAACCTCGACAAGGGTTATACACCCTCGTGCGAGGTGAGAAAACTGCAGAAACCCGACTTGCGCCTAGCTAACCAAGGCTGGAGAAGAGAACCGCCCACCTACGTTGCTTGAATTGACCTGCGGCCGTCATTTTCTTGGAACAATAACTAAGATCAGGGATCCGGGAAAAAGCTGCAAGCTCTGTGCTCTCATCGCCGGCACTGTTCAAGATGCAACGGTCCCCCACACAGATGATGTGCCTTGCCATCTCATCTGGGAGATGGATGGTCAAACTTCAGCGAAGCCGCTGGCTGGTCACGAAGTAAACAGAACCCGCAGACTGCGAGTTTTCCGGAATGAGATCAGGCTCAAGTCTTACGAAGTCTACATAATCCTAGCAGCACCTCCGAAATACGACAAATCAGATGTCGACTACCCCGGACTATTGAACGACGAAATTCAGTTCCTTGGGAGGCGCATCGTGTCTAGTCACAACAAAAAGAATCTTATTCGGGAGTTTCTTCGCCTTTGCGAGACCTGCCATAACCATCGGTGTACAGGGAAGCTCGGCATCAAGGACCCTTTCCGGGAGACCTTAAATGAGCCATACTTCGATGTCATCTGTCAGACGGAACAGATAAGGATGTCACATCTATCGCCGACTTCGGCAGTCAAAAGCATCCGCTTTTATATGCTTTTTACGGATGATTATTTTCCCAGACGGACTAATAGGCCTGACAGCTGATCTCGCTAGCAGCTTAACCGCTGATCTTGCTGTCAGTGGGCTGACTCTGACCCTTACGCTAGGACATCTATTGTATTCAAATTCCTCAATAAAATACGGCCCTTCAGACTGTCTGTTAGATATAAATCAAGACCTTCCATCGTCAGCAAGCTGTCTTAACCAATCCATCCTGTGTGATATCATCGATATGGAAAATCAGAGTCTGGAACCGTTAACTTATAGCGACGATGGTGTTGAACTTCGTTTTGAAGCATATGCCACCGTCAGCTATGTCTGGAGAAGCGGGCACAGTCACCAGCATGCCACCCGGATTAGCAACATTCAGAGCCGACGCAAATCCGGTGGCCTTTCTGCTATTATGAGACAGCTGCCGAAAGCTCTTCGTCAAAGCATCAATCTGATTCATGGATTGGGGATCGGATTCATTTGGATTGATGCTTTGTGCATTGTGCAAGACAGCAGCCACTGTTGGAATCTCAATGCTCGAGCCATGCACTTAATCTACGGCAACTCAACCCTCACAATATGCGCAACGGACGGGATGGACGCAACCACTGGTCTTTTGACTCTTGACGACAATCACAAAACGGTTGCAGACGGTTGTGAAATACGCCCAAAGAATTCGCCTCATGTTGCATCGCCCGGCTGAGATTAGTATTGAGACTACTCAGTGGAATAAACACGCATGGACATTCCAAGAACGACTTCTCTCAAAGAGGTGCCTGATTTTCACAGAGGGCGAGATCTTTTTTCAGTGTCAATCCACTGGCATGTCCGGAGACGTGTTTTCAGATCGGTCAGGCATAGGTTGGTCACATATGACAGCGAGATGCTTGGCGGATGCTACGCTGATGTTCGGGCCTGGCTTTTGAATCACACTTGGATCAACTGGCATATTCGCGACGGGTACGGCACCCTAAGGCTACTCTGGGATACCCGCCGTGCTGAAAAGGAAGAAAGCGAAGATGACCAATGGAGAGGCTGCAAGACCGTTCGAATAGAATCAAGCCAAGAAGCCGACGCTGATGATGACGAGGACAGCGATAACAATACCACTACCGACAGGACCTATGAGGACAGTGAACGACAGCATCAGAAGCGACGCTCCGCCGGAAAGGGAACTTTTAGACGTTAGTCGAGTACCCCGCCAATTTGGTCGAAGGTAAATTCTTTTCAAGGTAAATCGAAAGACGTTTGGAGAGAGCTGCGAAGACTAAGCGTCAACCTTTTGTCGGAGACCGACAAATTTGGCCGCCACGCCTCGAGAATTAAACGATATTACCCATAGTCTCAGCAGATTCCTCACCAGAGTTCACGTTAACGATTCCTGAGGACCGATACGGCGTTCTCACTACAGAACCAACACAAGCATTCTTATCTACTCGCTCGCTTAAAGAGTTTCCAGACCAACCCTTCTTGCAGTTCTTCACCTGGAGAGCAGATTTCCACGTCGCACGCTGCACTGCCGAAAGCAACTTCGACCCCGAGCAGCTTCCGAATGGGCCGGAAAACACTGAAACTGAGCCAGTAGAAGCACTATGCTGTTGCGAAATCACTGATTGTCGCGGAGATAAGTGCTGGTTAGTGGTCTTTGACAATAAGTGGCCCAAAAAGAGGGAGAGCGAGTGCCACACGATGTTCAAATGCATTGCCACTTCCGGCGCCAAGGAATTTACCGACAAGGAGTTTCCCCATTGGGCGTACTATATTCCTAGAGAAAGGATTGAGTCCGAGCTGGACCTTTACTTTGTCTTGCTGGTCGAATACTGTCCAGAAGCAGGCATTCATCGTCGGGTTGCGCTGAAAAGGTATTCAAGCAGCGTTCGCCCACTCAAAGTAAGACTAGTGGAAAGAGATCATCTTGGGTTGAGTTTTCCTTTGTGATTGAGTTGACTTCCTTGCATTGCGCACTGGTGCTATAACCATTCCCTCGATGGGGCTCGGATTAGGGGGCTGAAGCACAAGCTTCATAACGGTTTAATCAAGTACTTAGTAGAGTCCAATTGAGAGCTTTTTAGAGTCTAATTGAGTGTTTAATATGGCCTTATCCAGTACTATGATGCAGTCTATCTAACCCTTTTCATCTTCTTCCCCGTCTTCTTTCTTCGTTTCTTTGACAGTTTGCTATCATCAGTACATTTTGTTCCCACCGTTGCTTGTTGTAAGCAGCGACTCTCTCTGCCCCCACTACGGTCTCCTCGACGTTGACTTGTATCACAGTCTCAGCTGTCTCCCTCCATGCTGCCGCGATATTCCCCAATCACATTGCCATGTTTAGTGATGTTAACATTGTCAAAAGTCCGAGTACGAGCCGGGGCCCAGCCTTCGTGAATTTACTGACCCAATGAGTCCGAGTCCGAGTCCGAGTGAGGGTCTGAGCCCCCGTGAATGAGCGCTAGGCAGCATCGTGGGGCAGCAAAATGGCAGGGATCTCATTCACGGCCTTGGCAAAGCCATATAAGGCGCATAGTGTACCTCACCACAGAGCCAGATCCAGCTTCGAGAACAGCAGTCAACCTGATATTCTTTTGACCTCCATCGAGCCCATTCTCAAATGGTCGCAACATGACCATGCTCTCCCCTGCTATAGGACAAACTTCCCCAGGCGACCTGCCGCTTCTGCCTGAAATATGGGGCCACATATGCTCCTTTCTGCCGAAACCAAGCTTATCTCGTCTAAGGCTTGTTTCCTCTAAATTCAACGATATTGCCCTGTCTTGGGCCTACAGGGACCTACGCCTTGAAGGCTTTGGCAACTCCGCTGAGCGATTTGTCGAGATCGCCAAGTCTCCCAAGCTTCGCGATTTGGTTCGTGGGCTTACAGTCGACACCTCAGTTGGCCCTGAGTTTCAATACAAGGGCAACGGTTCCTATCCGTTCCCTGTCTCCTTCATGGACGCTCTGCCATATTTGCGTTATTTCGGCAACCTTACGGCGCTTCACCTCCGATTTAATGAATTCTGCGGCGAAGACGACCGGAACGGCCTCACCATCGAGGAGACGTGGCCCTTCCGATACAGGGTGCTTGATACCGTGTGCCATTGCGTTGCAGGCATGTGGACCATTGATCAACAGTTCAAGATTGACGAAAAGGTCGAGGACGAGCTCTATGGCTACGAGCCTGAGTATCCTGATCCTGAGGATGATCTCGGTATCCCTATTGACCCGGTTATTTATCTCAAGGAACTCACAATCGCGAACTTAGCCGACTATCACGACACTGATCTTGCTGCCTCGGTAGCCTGGAGGAAGGTTATTTCACTGCCAAGCCTCACCGACCTCAAGCTATTCATCGCTACGGAGGAGAACGAAGACTCAGACGACAGCACCGCTTACTACGAGGAAAAGTACGAGTTTTTCGAGACGTGGCTATCTACTTGCATTAGCGACAACTTGAGGGTTCTATCGCTGTACTATCGGGATTATTGGGGCTGGTTCCCAAAGATGGACTTTCGCGGCATCGAACTTCCGCAGCTCCGGGTGCTCGCACTTGGACACTACGTCTTCAGCCACGATTGGCAGATTGACTGGTTTGCCTCAATCGGCCAGAACGGCAGCGGTGGTCTGGAGGAGCTGTACCTCGACGACTGTCCCATCCTGTTCAAGGCTCGCCAAGCAAGCCCATTGGACAGTAGCGACCCTGGGTATCCTGTTGTCAGCACAGTCATGGACAATGGCAGCACCAAGACGTACGAGTACCCGATGAGATGGCATACCGTGCTTTCTCAATGGGCTATGTCTATGAAGGCGCTGAGAGTTTTCCGGATGGGTCATGGAGAATGGGATGAAGCACCGCGGGACACGCTAGAGTCCTTCCGCAGGGACCCGCTATATGAGGACGTCGACGACGAGGTAGTGAGCTACCGTGTTTCCCACAACACCCACAGCAGCTTTGCTTGTCCCGAGCCAGTAGACACGTTCTACGGCGTTGAAGACCCTGAGAAGGCGTGGGCATCGGGCAAGTACTTGCAAGGCACTGGCATCAACGGGTTTGGAGGATGCAGGATGCAGTACATTGAATACGATATCAACGTGCATCCTTCTCCTTGGCGGGAGACCTTTAGGTCCTATATGCTGGAGGATGACGGTTACGAACCGGAGGAGGGGACATGTGCTAGGGATAATGCTGCGTTTGAGGAGCTGACTTCGGCAGTAAAGGCTCAGGCCATCAGAGAGGGAGAGGGATTCTGAAGGATAGCTACAGAAAGGTTAGTTTGATAACAGTATTTGTTTGCTATACTGGCGTCTTTCTGGTTAAATAGGTAGGCTCTTTATACACTCTTAAAATAACAAGATCGGCCTACCAATTCTTATTATCAACCCATACTGTACATAGCAGCTTGAATATGTCAGTGCAGACTGATATTCCTCAGAGACCTACATCAAGGGACTGATAAAGGGCCAAATTATCACTACAACCTCTTTAAAGCACGATCAGGTCGAAAGCGCCAGCAGCTGTGAGAAGACCAGCGCCGGTCTCGTTGAAATGAATCCTATGGAGATACGTACTGACGTCAAATGTCGCCTGGCAGTGGCCGGTCGCGGCATCTCAGATCTTGACGGCCTTATCCCATGACGAAGATGCAGGCACTCGCCATCGCGCGACAAGGCTACCGACTGAACTCTATAGCGATGGCCCTTGAGCGTCACCAGACATGCATCCCAATCCTCCGCTATAGTCGGTTTAGTGACATTCTAATAGATTTTATGCTACGCAATTCATATAATCATATCCTGACTATCTGCATGGTGGGCTTAGGCGCGATGTAGGAATAAGATCCCGCTACAAGCACCTCATTCCACAAATCCTCCGCCCCCGTTTCCCCGGGCTGATCGGTATAGAAATATTCCCCTAGTATCACCCGTGCCTTTGCCCATTCCTCTATTCCTAGACTTTGCGTCATCTCTGTTACTCTGGTAACAAACCAGGGATGGGTAGTATATCCCTGAGATGCCATGCCTCCGATAAACAAAACCCAGAACGATAGATCCGGAGCAACGGTCTGGAAGTGATGGAGCTTAGGAGCCAAGCTTCGCTTTAGAGCCTCCACCATGTATCGCATGAATGGGAAGGCTTGGAAGTGCCAGACCCGTAGGTTTAGGTATATCAAGAGGAGGAGGCGGAGTGGTTCGTTGAGATCGTCTCCTTCCGGTGTGTAGCTGATAGAAAGGAGTTGATGCTCGAGAACGAGAAAGAGGTCGTTATCTGTTGGCATCACGACTTTGGGTTGCATCATTGCGATTTCGTAATGAAGAATAAGGCGTCGGAACACCTCGATAAATGTGTGCATAGTCGGATGTAGGTCTTCATACCAAAGAGCGCCGGTGAAGCGCGCTCCGAGAGGGGCTAAAGCGGGGGGGATCTTAAAGCGATGACCAGGTTGGAACACCTTGGATTCTTGGAGAATTTCGCTTCGGAATTTGGCCGACATGGGAAAGGCTGGTCGCGAGTTCTTAAGAGCGGCGCTCTTGACGTCGCTTCTGAGAATAGTTAGTTGGTACCGGCTTAAGAGAAAAAGAAAAAAGTAAGGGTGGGCGTACTGATAGATTTTGGAGAGAGTCATGTGGTCTAAGGCGTCAAGGCCACCCATCAAATCGATAAGTCTCTTCAGTCCTTTCTGGTGGGCTTGGAGAGCCTCAAAGTTGGCATCAACAGCCTATAATTGAATAAATTAGCAACGAAAAGGGTCCAACAGTTGTAAAAGGAGAGCGAATAGTTGCATACCTCGATAGCCACCAGGGAGGCAACGATCAGGGTTGTCGACTCCGCCACGGCCTTGGCAGGGTCTTGAAGGAGATCATTTAGAGTTTTGAGGGTATTGCTTCGGAGATGGAGAGAATCATTCACAGTCTTTCGGATTGTTAGAGAAGAAGCCCCGTTGTTGGATTCAAGTGTTGCATGGTGTCCTGCGGTAAGGAAAAGGAGGGCCTGGAGTAATGCCGGTAGGGTGATTGCCTTCTGCCACCACCAGATGCTCATTCGTGTCGAGTCTAAGGGATAACAGGACGCAATGGTATGAATCCTAACTGCTCTTTGAATTAATTGACGGCATTCCTTTTTGGTGCAAGGATGAGGATAGAGGATTGAGTTGCCCACTCACAGTGATGGAAGTACATGTTCATAGAGCCCGTCATATGCACTGCGTAGGAAGAGAAGGGGTCCACATAGCCTTGGCTCAGATATGCCTTCAATGACCACATTTCGGACCTCGTAACGCCCCTTTTTGGGCACGCATGCAGGTTCTGTGATTCTTGGTCCTCGTCATTTTCTAGCGTAGGGAAGTTGGAATTGACGTATCCGAGCCGTGGATATAGCTTTGAAGATGATTTTGGAGCCTTCAAGCGGTCGATGGAGGCTTGCTTCTTCTCTCGGTGGTACTTTTTCAGAAGAAAGGCTTGCTTCTGCTTGCTAACCGTGGAGCTCTTTGCGTTATCAGCCTGGGAGTCAATGAATAGGAAGGCCGGTTTTTGCTTCGGTTGGACGCTAGGGCGGGCGGTTCTGCAAGGTAAAATCTGGGCCTTGGGCGGAGAAGAGTCGTGGGAGTCCACAGACGGGGTCTCGGATTGGGGGGACCAACCCAATGACGGGCAGGTTGATGAGCTTGGTGACTGTAACATCACTGTGCGGCACGGGAGTGTGGTGATTGTGCTTGATTCCTCAGGACGGCGGTGCCCGGCCAGAAGAGGGAAATGAGAGATTTTGAGACATTGTAGGTCTATCAATGAGTCCATCGCGTGATAAGGACAGGTGCCTATTGAGACGAAGCGTGCAGCTCAGGCTCATGCCCGAAGATGACTAAAACGAGGGGTTGAGGGGGGGCGGCCAATATACGGATGGGCATGGGTGTCTGGGCGTGGCAGCCACCCAAGTTGGTTCTAGTGGTACGCGGCGTGATGCTGGGAAGAGCAGGAGGAGAGGGCAGGAAGACAAAGTCGCAGACCTTCTCTCGTCTTGTCCAGTACCAGCAGGGACGAGCGTGTGGATGTGGGCCGCGTCGTGCCGTGCACCCTCCTTCTCCCATGGCTGCATCGTATCGTGAAAAGTTTTTCCGTGAGCGCCTTCGAATCCAAAAACAGAAGGCCTCGAGTAACGGTCACCGCATCGCCCACGCTGTTTCCGAAGCTGTCAAGCTGCGCTGCGCTAGGGCGACTGGCGTCAGAAAAGAATCCAACCTGAGAAGGGCTAACGCCGCTTGGCCCACGGCAAGAAACCCCAAAGACACCAGCAGACGGGGCCAGGAGCTAACTCGGGCTGTGGTAGGGCGAGGGATCATCGGGTAAGTCCCCCAAACAGTAAGGGGCGTTGCTCAAGAACCCTGCATCCCCTCCGGCTCTGAGCGGTGGCTGCGAGCTTTGTTGAGACCATTGCAGGACGGTCTGTGTCAGGCGCCATTGTTGGTGGAGGTCCTTGACCTCGGAGCGCAGCATGTTATTCTCCTTTTGGAGCCGGGCGACTTCGATGGTGCTCTTGGCGTGTTCCTCACTGAGCGCCTGGTACATAACGCGAATGCCGTCGACCTTCTGCTGCAGCGTCTGCTGCCGCTGTTCCCTGTGCTCGCGGCATCGGCGTTGGGCCTCCCTGTGTTGCGTGCGGTGTCTGACCTGTTGTCAGGGGTTAGCATGTGGAGACATGAGACGCTCGACAAATGGACAAGGTCCGTACATTCTTGACACCGTTGTTCTGGATGACATCCATTGGCGGAGTTACTGGCGGAGTTGTGGGGCTTGTCACCAGTCCGCCACCACCAGACGCCATCATCATGGCACTCAGATTGAGCTCTTGATAGCCCGCATATTCATCCTTCCATGTTTCGGTTAGCTTGCGATTTGTAATATTGGGCTGGAGCAGCTGGAGCAGCTGGTGCAGCTTACCAATCCGTAGAGGAGCTCCAAGGGCACTGTAGAGTTGTCCCCTCCAGCCATGTAAGGTGAGAAGGAAGGGCTTGTGGCCGGACATTGTGGAGTCATCTGTTGTAGATATGCCATTCCGGAAGCGGTCTCCATCGGATGCAGTGGAAATAGATATGGATAGAGAAACAGGAAGAGATGGATTGAAACAGTGATAAATTGTCTGCAAGGAAAAAGATGATCACGTATGCAAAACAAAACAAAAAAACCGAGAATTGGTGCATTCTCTCATCGAGGGGATATTCTCAAGTTTAAATACCATCAAGCTCATCCTCCACAGCCTCCAGCAACATGGTTACCCACCAAGCTCGACCAAGAGGACCAGATGAAGGCATCACCTCTTCGGGCATAGCGCAATTTTGGTTCACAGACTTAGCTCCAACATGTCGAGAGTCTACAACCAGGGTCAATTAACCAATCAGAGCCCGATTGAGCAACTCCAAATGCGGTCTAGCCTCATATATTGCGTCATTTTACAGGATGCGAAGCGAAAGGAGTGAAACCCTGCCATCGTACGGACACGAATTGGATTAGATTTACCCAACCCCCTTCAAGATACCACAGACCAAGAGGGATTGCAGAAGCTTTAGCATGCCAATAATGAGACCAAGCTGTTATCGATAAGCTATCACGATGCTAACTACTAATAATCACGTATACCAGTTCTGTCAGTTTACCTGGCCCACTATTCATATGCAGCATAACAAAAGGGTCTCTTATCGATAAACTGCACACATCATCCGAGGTGGCGATGCAGATGGCAAAGCCGCTATGCTTCATAACCACATTTAAATAAAGTCCAGTCATTTCACCGAAGCATTGTGTGCAATGCCTAAGTCGCACAAGGCATCCTCCCATCCCAGAACCATAGCTGATTCTCGAGTTTAGTCAGTTTGCCCATCCACAACTTGAACCATGGTATTGGTAGCACGTCACCAGCTGATGCTCCCCACCCCAAATTTCATTATTGTATTTATCAGGGTGCGGATAAGGGCCGTGCATAAGGTGGCGGAGGGCTTTGGACGCCCTGAATAAGGAGGTTCTCAACAGGGCCGAAGGCGGATATGATGATGGCTTTCATTGTGTCGGACATGATTAGAATAGTTAGTAGATTCAATTATTGTGCAAGTAAGTGATTGTCCCAAGCTTGAGAGGGAGCCGAGCCATGGGGTAGTGGGCAGATGAAGGCTGCAAGTGTACTGGGATGCGCAATTCCAAGAAGTTTCGACGATGATCACTCTACACTGGGTGTTATTCAGTCCGAAGGACTTTTATTACGACGATAACATACCACGACAACTTGAAAGTTAAAAGTTAAAGGCTCTACTCTCATTTGTCAGATGTGTCTCCACTCGACGTCGATTGGTCAGATGCGTCTCCACTCGACGTCGATTGGATGACAGTCCTGCCTGGTGTCAAGCGAGTCTGTGTGTTGTCGGCCTGCCAACGACGCGTGTAGCCAACGCGCAGTCTTCCTCATCCTTCCTCATCAAACCGTCCCTCCAATCCAAGATACTCATGGCTGATTCTATCCCTTCAACGAAGGTTTGCAGGAAGTGCAAGGAGGAGAAGCCGGCAGATCAATTCATTTGGAAGACAAAGTCTTCCATAACACGTGGAAGACCTACGGCTAACTGTCTCGACTGTAGGAATCGGCAAGCCTCACTCGCCTCTAAGCGTACTGCAGAACAAGCTGAGTTATCCCCAATACGTCGAGAAGGATTGCCATTGATAGACTTGCAACTACGTACACAATTAACCCACAAGAATCTATTCTGCTGGGAACACCAATTGCCACGTCAACACGAGCAGGCGCGCCGATTGCTTCCCGACCAGGTCCCTCGATTGCTTCTCAAGAAGGCGTACGACTTGGAACGCCGATCGAATCTCCGGTACCGAGTTGTTCTATTTGGCCGAGACCAGCCCGGAGGAGACATCCCCGCTCACCCTTCATGGAACGTCGAGATTTCGAGTTTCCGGATCCTGACTGGATGCGTGATCTGTCGCATTGCCCGTGGTCTGATAAAGATAAGGAGCTCCTGCAGAAGTTCTGGACGGAGCTGGAAAAGGACCGAATGGAACACTGCGCTCGCTATCAGGAAACATGGTTTGATATGGGCCTGAAAGATGACATTTGCAAGCGTTGCATTGCCAAGGACGAGAACAAAAAGGAGGATGAGCCTTGGGTTTTTTCTGCCGAAAATCACTTGGATTTTGGCTTAATCCCTGCGTTCCTCCCCCAATTGACGATAGTAGAAGAGATGCTAATTGCTCCAGTTCATGTGTTCGTGAACGTCATGCAGGTTCGAGGGCAGCAATATAAATATCGTGGCCATATTGTGCACTTTCTCCGCGATGTTGGCAAAGTGTATCGCCAACTTCCCCTTTTACCCCCTGAATTAGATGTTATCCTGCTACGCCCTCCTAATGCAAGCGAATAAGCTCACCTTAACCGCCAATTCAGACGCCAGTTCCGCGTACGCCGTCGTTGTCTCCAGGAGTGGCTGGATTTCCTGTCTCATAACCACCCAGGCTACTGAGATATTACTGTCTGCTTAAAAATGTCACGCATAGAGATACATCCTTCGGACTGTATTACACCCTCCCCACCGCCGGTGAGGGTGTCAGCATATTTTAGAACCTTTAGTAACGATGGATGTTGGCATCGCAATTACCAATCACTCACAAGACATCATCTTGAATAAGCCGGAGTCTGGTTACAAACCCAAAAGAACGTTCATGGCATCAATTTATTGGTATGGCTTCGAGCTGAGCTTCAACCAAGAACTAGATGTGCTGCAAAAGGCGTACGCGGCAGAAAGTGTGGGAAGCCATCGATAGAAGGAAAGGGACCAATGAGGGAGCCCAGTTACCACAATATTATCATGCAGGCGATTGCCAAGTTCTTGACTCGAGACTGCCCCTAGCCCCTTGACTCGGCTGATATCACCGGTCCAATAGCATCCATGGCAGCTGATGTGGCCGGTATGACAGGAGCGGTTAAACTTTGCACACAAGAGATGCTGGCAAACTCAGAGCTACGATTAATGGAATCCTCGCTGTGAGCTCTACAAAGAGAACATCGGCCAGATGGGGTCAAAGCCAATTGATTTGATCAAGAGGACGCGGGCGCTGATGCGGCTCCTGGCTTTACATTTCCGTCGTTCCGGGACACATGATGAAGTCCATCATTTCGAGGAGTGCTGGTCATGCACTCGATCAAAGCTTTCATGCTTGAATATGTAATGAGACTGAGAATTTCGGTCAGGTCGGTGCTGATAATGGTGACCTCTGCAGTCGAGTGAATCACCATTGGTATTTTGAAGCAGCCGGCTACCGTGACTACCTCGGAAGTGACATGGATGCCCAGCAGGTTACCCTCAGTGGGTGGCACCGGTGGGACCTACCGGAGCGCTGAGTCTCGAGAGCTAGATGCTGCAGCCTGTGGTTGCCCCTGGAATCAACCTTTGAAATCTTGTCCTCTCTTGCGATGGTATAGCATCATATCGCAGTCTTGAAGGCGGCACCTGTATGCACAGCTGCTGGGGAGGCCGGTGGCTGGTGATACGGGTCCCATATACACCTTGGGATTCATAGCCAATTGTATCCCAGTCCCTCCTCCGATCCACAGGCCTCTGCATCAGCTTCTTCGCAACAGCCAGCCCGGGTCTACTGGCTGAAGCCGCCAGTATTCTTACCTTTGTGACTGCTGTCTACCCATCGCCCCTCTCCTGCTTCCTCACCTTTCTGTGATACGGGGTTCAAGGAGCCAGCTTCATAGTCTGTACATGACCCTGCTTGCTCCGCAATTGGCGACCGAGCCCGCTCGCAGGATATGAAATACGGCCAGCAGTCTAGGCAACAGTCAGTACCCGAATGGTTTCCTGTACCTTATATACGACCCTCCTCCGACCTCGGCAGCCGGCTACCTGCGTTGTGAAGGAAGCCGCTAAAGTTGGCTGACGGTGATGGCCTCCAGATACCTCGACTACACTCCATCAAACATGAAATCAGAGTCTACACGACTCGAGATCATGCCTCTCCCATGGCCACCCCCGGACACCAAGATACCGCCCTACGGCGGTTTGGTTATTGCCTTTACGACGAGTTATGTCGCCAGCACGACAGGCTCGACCTCTTCGTTTCGAGCAAGGCCGATGAGATATCTCATCGTTTCGGTGTGGATCCCCGCTCCCGATTTCCACGACGCCAATTATGCTGACGAGCGCGATAGAATGCTTCCCAGAAAGCACCAACCGGTGGCTCTCTAAGTCTCAAGATCAATTCGACGCGCAACAGCTGGTCAACCACCAGGGGTTACTTCTCAGATACGAGCGGGAGCTCCATTCATCATGACTCTTATTCTATCGAGCGAATCCAAAAATAATTCCATCGTGTGTGACGACCATGTATCCTCGATAGAAGGATACTTCCAGCCCCGCGGCAAATGCAGTATATGTATAAACCCCCTAATTCCCGGTCATGTTCTCCTCGTCGCTCGCGTGATCCAAAGCAACAGTCTTCCTTGTCTCAACTGGAACATGGCTCCTCATAGCTATCCACGTAGGGAAGGCAGATAGCCCTGTTTTATACTTGTTAGCGTTGTTCTTCCCCAGCTCCGGTAGCTCCGGTCAAGACTCACCCAACAGGATCGTGTTCACAGCCAGAGGCACTCTTCCGCCATACCACTCGGTGGAGTTCAAGCCATAGCTAACAGCCTGGGCAAAACTCTCCTGGCCTCTAAGAATACCCGCAAAGCGACTCAGTTCAGAGATGTTGTCGGTCATTGTGGCCAACAGGTAGTACAGCCAGTTTTGCAGAGCCTGGCGAGAAAAGTCCCATAGCAGCAGCACAAACAGGCCCTCGACGAAGCCAGCGTCCTCCCAGTCCCAGACGGGGGGGTTGGCCGTGTACTTTTCTTGGATGACCCAGCCGTACACCCACGCAACTATTTGCAGCGCCACGACGTAGTAGAAGCCAATCTCAATGCGGCGCTTGACGGCCAGGCCCTTGTAGTCCAACAGCGTGCTCATGAGCTGAGAAGACAGCAGCGTGCCAATGTTGGTGACAAAGCCAGCCAAGGCGCGCGCACGAACACCAAAGTAGTAGGTCTGGAAGTTGCCGGTGTACTGGTTGAAGTAGGCGGCCCAGAAGATTGGCAGCAGGAGGAGGATCTCCTTGCGTGCGCTGACCTTCCACAGTTCCCTGAACTCAGCCTTGAGACTGGACTCGGCCTTGACGATGACGCGAGTGCCGTCTGACCGCTGCACCTTTTCCGGCCGTGATAGTGCGAGGGCCATGGGAGCAGCCACGCACTGCAGAGCCACGAAGATCAGGTACGTCTTCGAGTCGATCTTTCCCTTCTTCTTGGCCTCAGCGCTGTGGTTCAAGCCGAGAACAATGGCACCTCCGACCAACGGCCCGGCTGTTCGGAACCAGAGCCAGATGTTCATATACTTGCCACGCTTACCGGGCTCGGGATATCCCAGGGCAACGGCACCCTCGGAGACCCAGAAGAGGCCGGCCGAGACGCCGCAACACACGGCGCCGACGAGGACGAGCCACACGTTGCCGAACCGGTTGTTGCAGTAGAGCCCGGCCGAGTAGACGGGGTATCCAACGGCGCCGAGGAACAGCGTCCACGAGAGTCCGATGCGGTTGGCGATGGGGCCGCCGAACAGGCAGAAGAAGCCCATCAGCGCAAACACGAGCGCGTTGGCCGCGTTGACGAGATACGGCTTCTGCGCTCCGCCCGCGCCGAGCGAGTTCATGGCGTTCCATAGCCCGGGCGCCAGGAAGCCGACACCGCCAATGACAAAGGCATTGAAGAGGGTGGTGTGATACCAAGTTCGCTTCGTGGGAGGGGCATTGGCCGCTTCTTCCGTCGTAGAGACGCCGAGGACGGTTCCCTCCTTGGGAACGGCTGGAGCTGTTTCTGCCATCGTTTGGATTATATCCACCATCTGATCTGGGACATACACATAGCGCCGAGGTAACAGCCGCCTTATATGTCCCAGCTGCGCCATCTCACCGTCTCTGGTGCCATCTCACCCAACCATTATGGAATACTTCAACATGGATGCAGAAATTTCTGCACGCTGTCGCCGCAGCAGAATTTGCCATCTTCAAGTGTAACGTGTACCGCCGATCTCCCGTGATATTTTGGATGTTTCGCCGAGTTGATAGTTAACCTTGGATAAAAAGTATCACCTATTATCCTAAAAAGCCCACTAGACCACAAGCACCTTCCTCTTGAAGAAGAAACCCCGCCACTTCGTTAAGTTATATTGTAACGTAGGAGGCTCTTTAGCTGGTGGATACGTGAAGACGCCATTCGTGACTCAATCACATCAGCCAAGTCTCCACTTGTACGTAACATAGGGCCGACGTATAGTAATACTATGCATAACCACCCTTTCGCCAACCCCACCCTTTCGCTACGCAAAAAAAAAAAAGCACCACTAAAAATCAGCAACTTTACTTATATAGAGCTTGACTAAAATGATAGATATATGTAAAATTGTCCGTCTTATAAATAATAATTGCATATATCTATTGAATTCTAGGTCTTTTAATAAGCCGCTTTGATTGCGTAGTTAGTTAATGGGGTATGGTTTCCTCTCTGACTTTAATGACTGAGCTAGCCTTCGATTCTGACTCCTGCTCGCCTGAATAGCTACCTTCTACTATAATAGGTATATTTTCAGTCTCCTCTTCTGATATGGCTTCTCCACTAGCTAAAGTCTTACTAAGAGTTATAAAATGTTTATTAGAATTTAGTACTGCCTTCCTCTTCTTCCCTCTTGTCACGGCCCAGGTTGGGACCAGGCGGTCACAACCAGCAGAACCATGACGGTACCCACTTTTTTACGTTACCTTACATAATTAAGGCTCTACTTCATGCGATCACCAGTGATCCTAACTAGATTACTACCGATCTACGATGGATCACTAGTGATCCCAATACCTATACCTCTGATCGCCTCATATAGCTCCAGTATATAAGCATATTCATTTAGCACTTTTATAGAGATAGCTTTACTAGCTATTAATATACTTAGTTATATTAAATCTACTATTCTACTATTACTAGATTGTGATCTATATTACTTATTATGACGTTCTAATCTACTAGATTATATACCTTACGCTTTAGACCTACTTTATACCCTTAGGTTAGACCTGACTGTTATATATTAATAGCTTTTATTTAGTGTACTATTATATCGACCTAAGTAATACCTAAATTAGTTATTATAGCTTTAATAACTCTATCTAGCTCTAACTCCTCTAAAGGAAAGAATGTCCCTAGAGAAGATATTAGTATATAAGATATTAATATCCTAAAAGGTTAAAAGTCTGATGAAGATGATGATGAAGAAGTAGCCATCCTCAAATGAACTAATCGCAGTATATACTAGGAGATCGCTGCTTTATGCACCGCCTCCAGCACTATGTATAATGAGAACGCTATGCACTTTAGACTACTTAAAGAGCAGATTTAAATACTTAACGCCAACTAAGTCTAAGTGCACTTCGATAATGATACTATTATTAATACCCTTTGTAAATAGATCGTTTACCTGGAATAGGAATAACTTACTGCGTGTGAAACTTAATGCTAATAGATCGAATAGTTTAGTAGCTTTGAGGTAGCCCCTGCAGCCCCATGACCCCGGGATATAGGTGAAACTATTAAACCCGCTTAACCTATAAAGTTCGATGGCACCCCTAAGGACCTTTGTGAATACTTGACCTAAATTAAGTCATTCTATATATACTACCTTAGTGCATTTAGGAATGAATAGCTTAAAGTCTGATACGCTATGAGTCTTTTAGAAGGAAAAGCACTATGAGGAATGGAACTATATCTGAGGGACTTTATTGAAAACTCTAAGGAAAACCGCAAACTTAAGATAAAAGAATTATTTAGTAACTTTGCATTATATAAAGAATGACTTATTAATGCCTATAGAGAATGGGATGAGAAATATAATGCCTTCATTGCGATCTAAAAGCTTTAATAAAATAAAGCTGCATTAGAATATCTATCTAACTTCTGATATCTATTAGCTAAGCTTAATTGGACTGATGAAAACCAGATCGACGAGTTTTATTAAGGATTGAAAGATGAAGTTAAGGATAAGGTCTGTAAGATCCTAGTTTTACTAACTGACTTTAATACTTATACTAAACTCTGCATATTTATTAATAACTGATTATTTAAAAGATATATTAAGAAAAGAAGAGGTACCTCAAGCGGATAGAAAAATAATAAGAAATTCCAAGCTAATTATAGAAAGAAATGATAAATTAATACCTCTTATGGAACTCAATCAGGCCCTATAGAACTAGGAGCTGCCTAATGAAACTACTTATAAGTTATATGCTGGAACTGTGGAAAAAAGGGCTACTTTAAAAGTAAGTGTTAAAGCTCTAAAACTAACTAAAAGCATAAGCCCGTGCTAGAAGGTAAGAACGTCCGTTTTACTAGTAAGCTAAATGATGAACTATGATCTAAGATAATTATAATAACTAAAAGCAGTTATAACTTCTCCAGCATACCTGAAGATACCCTGCGGCTATATGCCGATAAGCTCTATAAAATAAAGGAAGAAGCTGAAATAGAGATATATATTATATATATCGTATATAGAAAATTCCTACTTAAGGAAGAAAAACCGGACCTTGAAGACTTATAGAAAGGAAGAACTTAATTCATTTTCTATATATGGATACCAGTTCCGGAAGGAAAACCTCAGATAATAGCAGGAAGAACTATCACTATGATCTAAAAAGGAGCTAAGAAAAGCACCAAACCCTTTACATTAATATCAGAGGATGTAAACGCCTACCGACGACCTGAAGTTAAAGTCGAGATTCTAGATAGATAACTAAACTACGATGAATTATCTTATATTAATGTAGGATATAATGCAGTCTGAGTATAACAGCTTGGCCTATATATCGAAGATAGAAACATCCTAGCACCTGCAGATAAATACCTAAGCTATAATAATATTAGTAGTTATACATCTAGTTATATAGATATAGATGAAGCAGCTACGCCTAAATAACTAATATTTATGAAAAAAGAGTGGTGGGATATATGAAAGTATGATGCTTAAGGCACCCTGTGCTGGGATAGCCTAGGCAAGATGTATAGCTAACTCATAAGGGAACGAGCGGACTTATGTAAGGAAGAAATTATATATATCTAAGCTAAAATACGCATTTAAGCCTCAACGGATAATAATGAACCGTGGAAGTCTATATACGATGACCCGCGACTAATCCCCATAATATAGGGACATGTAGAAATTTTATGGATGTCCTGCTGCTATTACTGCTGTAAGGACCATGAGATAGATAAAGTCAATAATGACTGTTTCTCCATTAGAGTTGCTAATACTATTATTAAGGATCTATATTTAGAATAGGAAGATATTAGTTATATCTGAACTACCCTATTTAAAGTAAGAAGAGTTACTATTATCTAATTGAAGGATAACTTCTACTCTAAATAATATATAAAAGGACTAGAGGACCTTGGATACTGTAAATATGAAGAGTGCTAAGTATACTTATGAATGAAGGTGTAGGTATGGCATAAGAAATGAGGATAGCTAAATCCTCTATGCCTTAAGGAATATATAATTAATTGCTAATAATGAAATTGTATAATGTATAAAGATGAGTCTAAATAGATCTACGATAGGATTGACTGTATATATATAAAAGGATTTAACTTTAATATTAAGATTAGTAAATCTAATAACTAGATATAGTATTGAGAATTGTAAAGATATATAAAAAACAACTACTGCTACCTATAGAAGAGTAATAGACAAGTGATAAAGAGGAGAATGAACCACCTCCTATAAAAGCTCTATATATAATGAAAGTAATGATAAAATGAAAGATACTTAAGCTATAAGTGTGAGTTAAGGGCATATGGCTTACTGCGTTAGTAGATAGTGGAGCGGAAGCTAAGTATATTGACCCCTCAGTAGTTAATAAGCTGAAGCTACTATAGAAGGATAAGAAGGACTTATATGCAGTATATAATCTCGAAGGCGACTTATTTACTTATGATAATGGATAGATAACTTAAGAAGTTAATTACTTAAAGGTTTTTATCGACAGAAAGAACTAAGGCGTTACATTTGATATTATACTTATGAAATATTATAACATCATCCTAGGGTACCTATAGCTAATGAAATATAACCTATAGTTTAACTGGAGAACTGGCTAGATATATATTAACTATGATGATATGCTCTCTAGCGATAATGAAGATAACTTAGATGACGAAAGATCTCTAATCTTAACCCCTAAAGATAGTGAGGGCGAGACTTCGAATGAGGATATAATAGAAACCTCATTACCTCCAAAAGGAATATAATATAAACACCAGAAAGGCAAGAAATAAGCACTCTAAAGAACGATCAGACGTCTTTAATAACAGTTTATATAGATAAATAAAAACCTTGAGGAATATAAGAAAATCCCTAAAGAAGAGCAACTTAAGAATATATTAATATAGTATTATATCTATAAGAAACTTTTTATAGAAGAACTTAAGACCAAACTACCACCATTTAGTCAATAGAATAATAAAATTGACTTAATAGATGGAGCGTTACTTACGTTCCACTCTATCTTTAACCTAAATATTATATAACTTTAAATACTTAAAGAATATATTATGGAAATAGAAAGAAAAGGATATATTAGGGAATCTACATCTTCAGCTAGATATCTAGTTATATTCATTTCTAAAAAGAATGGAAAGCTCTAATTTATTATGAACTACTATAGATTAAATGAAATTACGCTTAAAGATCGAACTCCATTACCCTTTATTACAGAGCTTAAGGATTGACTTTACGGAATGAAGGTCTTTATAGCGCTAGATCTTAAAGGAGTATATAATCTCATCTGCATTAAGGAAGGATATAAATAGAAAACTGCCTTTAGAATAAAGTTCAGACTATATAAATACCTTATTATGCCCTTCGGACTTATAAACGCACCTGCGATATTTTAATAAATAATTAATAATATATTATATAAGCACCTCGATATCTTTATTATATATTACCTAGATAATATCTTTATCTTCTTTAAAATAGAAGAAGAATATATAGAATATATCTATAAGGTACTGCAAGTGCTATAAGATAATAACTTATTAGTAGAACTAGAGAAAAGCCACTTCTACATTAAAGAAGTAGAATTTCTCAGATATGTGATCTTTTATAATGAGATTAGGATGGATCTAAAGAAAATCGCTGCAGTTAGTAAATAGAAGAGACTAAAGAACCTTAAGGAAGTATAATCCTTCTTCAGTTTTGCTAATTACTATTGAAGATTTATTAAGGGGTTTAGTAAATTTACTATACTATTAACTAACTTCAATAAAAAAGGAGTAGACTTCTGATAGAATGTTAATATAGAAAAAGCATTTAATAACCTAAAGAAAGCCATTTTAAGCGAACCTATACTAGCTACATTCGACCCTAAATGAGAAATTGAATTGGAAACTGATGCTTTAGACTTTATATAAGGCGTGTAGATTAGATAATAAGATGATAACGGAATATTGCACTCTATTGCCTTCTTTTTATATAAAATGCATAGCGCTGAACTTAATTACTCTATCTACGATAAAGAATTTCTTATAATTATTAATGCCTTTAAAGAATTTAGATACTACCTCTTAGGAAGTAAGCATAAGATTAAGGTCTATATGGACTATAAAAATATCGCATACTTCGCAACTATGTAATAACTCAGCGGATGATAACTACGATATGCTAAATATCTCTTAGAATTTGATTATATCATCATCTATTGAAAAGGATCAGAAAACGGCTAAGTAGATACTATCAGTTAACGATATAACTTCGATAATAGCAAAACCGTTATTAACGATCAACTTCTGCACCTCATGCCCGAGGGATACCTTAAGTAGAAATTTATCGCAAGAGCCTGGAAAGGATAATACCCTCCTTGGCTAGAGCATCTAAAGCTAATCCGCGACGATGGACTAGCATAAGACTTCATGGATTAGATATGAGGTCACACTAGAAGAGTTACTTACTAAAATAAATGCATCATTATCCCAGACCATCACCAGTACTAAATTATAGAAGATCTATATAAGAAAGGCCCCTATGATAGAGATATTAATACCTTGTGGAAATGTATTATGAAAACATATGTTATATGCGACTTTGATAGCGCTCTACAATACGTAATTAAAGAATGCCCGAAATACACACTACTGAAGGAACCTCCAGAAGAATATATAAAACTCCTGAGGATATTAAAAGACTACTAATTCAACTTAGTCACTAGTAAATCACTAAGGGAAAGATATATTAAGAAGAGTGAAAATAGTAAGATTATTATTTTAAGAAATATAGAAGAATACCTTATGAAATACTACTATAACCTAGTATATAACGGAATGCTCTAGTATATAGAAGCCCAGATAGTAGAATTCTACACTATAGAAAATATATATAGAAATATATAAGATCTCATAACATAGTGCCCCAAGTGCCCTAAGGATTAACTATATTACTAAAATGATAGCTATAATATATATAGTGAAATAAGGAAACCCACTACTTAAGTAAATCCAGAAGTATAATAATACACTATCTAAAGAAGAATGTATAAATAAGCAGCAAGTTCCTAGAGAACTATAATACTAGCTTATATAGGAGATATATAAACACCTCCTATATAGATACTAAGGAGTTAATAAAACTCTTAAATAAGTTAGAATGATATACCAATTTCCTAAAATGAAATAAGTTATAAAAGACATTATTAATAAGTGCTGCCTTTATAAGAAAACTAAAGCTTAATGCTATAAACCATATAGAGAACTATAGCCTCTACTAGTCGCTGAATGACTCTAGAACTTTATCACTATAGATTTTATTATAAAATTACCCCTATTAGAAGACCCCGCGACTGGAGTTATATATAATAGCATTTTTATTATTATAGATAGACTTATGAAGTTTTTCTATTTTATACTATATTAGGAAGTAATAGATATAAAGTAGTTTGCCTATATCTTCCTGAGGAATATTGTTAGTATATATGGAGTACTATTAAAGATTCTCTCTAATAGAGGACCTCCATTTACTTCTAAGTTTTAGTAAGTACTAATGGACTATATAGAATTAAACTACTAACTCTCTACAGCTTTCTAACCACAGACCGACAGTCAGATGGAACGAACGAACTAGATACTGGAATAATACCTTCGCTACTATATTAATTACAAATAGAACGATTGAGTTAAAAAGCTCCTAACTGCACAGCTGAGCTATAATACTGCAACTTACGAAAGTACGAAACTCACCCCAGTATATGCTAACTTTAGGTTCACCTCCGATGCCTATAGAGCAAGCCGAGATGGATTAATTATCCCTAAAGCCATTCTTATATTAGAAAATTTAAAAAATCTATATAAAGAAATGAAGACTGAGCTTGAATTTATTAGAAACTAGATAAAAAAATATTACGATAAAAAACAGATAAAGGGACTATCCTTCTAGGAAGGAGATATGGTTCTATTTATAATAAAAAATATTGAAATAAAATAATAAAATAAAAAACTGGACTATAAATATATCGGACCTTATAAAATTATTAAAAAAATCTTAGAAAATAACTACTAGTTAGACTTACTGCTAAAAGTTAAACTTCACCCAGTCTTCTATATCTCACTTCTTAAGGACGCATTAAACACTATTATAGCTAAGTTTAATAATAAATATAAGACTGAGGTTAAAGGACTAAAGGAATATAAAGTTAAGAAGATTTTCAATATATAATAAATTAACAACAAAACTAAATACCTCATCAAATAGAAGAACTACCCCGAAAGCAGCAACTAATAGAAACTAGTAAAAAATCTCACCTATATACAACGCCTTCTAAAGAACTTCCGCTAGCAATACTGGAAGCAGGCGAAAGATAATCGCCTAAACCTAAGGAATCCTAACTAGCATCTACTACCTCCGCGGAGTAATCCCAGAAAGTCCCATTAATGTGGAACAACTCCTTAGCGGCAGCTTCATCCTGCTCCGCCTGCTCCAGAGCATCTATAGACGCCAGACCCCGATGAATTATGTCAAGACCCTTTGTGGTTACCTAGCGCTTCTGATGACGTAACCGCGAGATGCGTGTAAACTGTGTGTTCATCTCTAAATGAATAGCGTTCATTTTCTCTTGAAGCTGTAATAGCTTTACCTCGGCATCTTCCTCCTCACGTTCCAAACGCTCCTTCTTAGCGGCAATCTTCTGAGCTAATAAAACGTCAACTAAAGCATCAATTACGTTACTTAAAGAAAAAACGCACCGGCAGCCACAGACAAACCGTATCCATCATAAGACTCACCAGCTCCAATACAGGACTGATAACAACTAGAAAACTGAGGGGAAATCTTACATTCAAGCCCCCGTTTCTTACAATAGGAACACAGCATGGCTAAGATACTAACAGCCCCTACAAGGACCTATAAAGATTGGCGGTTTTGAGAGACACGTTTGGCAGCGGGTTTTTTAGATTTGGTTACGCAACTAGACATTTTGTTAGCATTGCGACCAGAAGAATATTAAAGAAGGAAGGATGAGGATTTTACAGACCAACCTAAGACATACAGCTGGGTCTACTTATGCGGCCTTAAGGATAAGACCAACCGGGAGGGAGACATCATATCACAGCCCAAATTGGGACCAGGCAGTTATAACCGGCAGAACCATAACGGTACCCACTTTTTCACATTACTTCACATAATCAGGGCTCCACTTCATACGATCACCAGTAATCCCAACTAGATCACTACCGATCTACGACAGATCACCAGTAATCCCAATACCTATACCTCTGATCGCCTCATATAGCTCCAATATATAAGCACATTTATTTAGCACTTTCATAGAGATAGCTTCACTAGCTATTAACACACTTGGTTATATTGAATCTACTATTCTACTATTACCAGACTGTGACCTATATTGCTTACTACGATGTCCTAATCTACTAGATTATATACCCCACGCCTCGGACCTACCCTATACCCTTAGGTTAGACCCGACTGTCACACCTCTCTTTAGGTAAGCTAATTCCTCCTCTAGGTTAGTAATCCTTATAGTATGTGTTGCTACTATCTGCTATTGAGCTTTAAAGCCTTTAGCTATTATATTATACTGTCTTTATGTCTTTAGTGTTTTATTTAGCTTAAGATTATGAATTTAATGGCTTATTTATAGTATATTATCTAAATTAAAATATAGCCTGGGTTTGGGAGTTGCTCTTAAGCTAAAGGAAATGAAGAATATATTATTATATAACTTCTATAACTATTTAAAATAACCAGTTTTATATTAGAGTTATTAGTAGGTATAGTCTAAAGTAGATCGACTCTTTTAAGCTATTTAATATTAATATAGTTATCAGTCTACCTATTAGGTGAAGTTATATAATATCAGTCTGCTATCTTTTTAAATTCCTTAAGAAACTACTATTTCTAGAGTTCTTTCCTCTTAAAGATTATATTAGAGATTAAAGCGCAGCTATTAGTAATAATAGCTTTAATAAATAAAGTCTAATTTTAAGTTTATAATCCCTTAAGAAATGCCTTCTATTTTAGGTCTGCGCTTTTAATAACTAGGCTATCTAAGCCTAAATAAAAAGGATTAGTTAGTTAAATTTCAATTATTAATAAGATATATAGATAGATACTTACTAAAACCAGTTATAATACCCCCTTCATTAATATTAATAGTATTTTTAAGCTTAATCTAGCTATATTAGCTCTCCCTGATATTAAAGTATTAATGAACTGCCTGAGGTGTGAAAGAGTTAAACCTTTTAGCTTTTTAATGTCTATCTATCTTAGTCTTTAGGTCTATATAGCGGTTAATAAATCTAGTTACCTAATTGCATCCTAACTTAGAATATTCGCCCTACTGTCTTAATAAGCCTATAATATAAGTGCAGATCTAATTATAAGATAGAGCATAGCCTAAGGATTCCTAATGGAGTATTTAAAAAGCTAATTTATCCTCTTGATTTTTAGATAAATATCAGTGAGGCTGAATCTACTCTTTTATAGCTATTTAGCCGTTAAGTCTATCGATTAAAGTCCTTTAGAGCACTACCTATCTCTAAGCGGCTTAAAAGGGTGAAAAGCTATTATTAGTAATATCTAATATAGCCTTAGCTATGTCATCCTCTATATATTCCCATTAAAGCCGCGAGATAGGCATTTTTTTATTATTTTAAAGATAAAGACTAAAAAACATAAGAAAGAGCGGTGAGGATCTTAGTGACTGAACTGATAATATTTCAATAGTATGGCCTATATATATTGCATACCTCACATAGCTTTATAGAGTTAAAACTATTACCTCCAATTATTTCTATAATTAATAGAGGTAATTTCTTTTAAGTAGCTATTTATTTTAGCCAACTTTCGTATAAGTGAAATTGATGAGTTTTAGTAGTGCTTTTTTTTTTTTACGTGGCGAAAGGGTGGGGTTGGCGAAAGGGTGGTTGTGCATGGTATTCTAAAATACCAGAAGAGATGGGTTTGTGGCAAATCTTCGATGGGGATAACATGATAGCAAGGGGGAAAAGAGGCTAGGTGAAAGAGCTCGAGTTAAAACTGTATCTCGATGGTCATGGCGAGTGGAAGCCAGCCACGTGAAGAGTTATGCGCTGTTAAACGGCATACCGAGCCTGCTCGTATAAGGTAATAGTCTAGCGTCCTTGAAATTTTGCCATGTGTTATAGTGGTCTTTTATGGCGCTATTGCCGCTGTGGCCTGAGAGCAGTACGTTGTACGACAGCAGCTTCATTGGCGCAGTACGGGGATCGACTGGATACTTTTCTACGTTAACCAGGCCTTGGAAGGGAAACAGCCATTTACCGGCGCAGCCTGAGGAGGGAAAAGGTGTTTATGTATAAAGGAAGTCGAAACGATTGTATTCTTGCATTTTCATTATCAACTTAGCTTTCTTGAACTCTAGCATTGGATGGAATTGTTACGATCAGGTTTATCCCAGAGATTTGGGGTAGGTCCCAGATGTGGATGGTGTATGATCAAATAAATCAGGACGTCATAGTAAGCAATGTAGGTCATGGTCTGGTAATGTATTAAGGTGAGGCGTCATGTAGCCAGCTGTTAAATAATCTGGGCGGTCTTACCAAGCTTTTAGAGGAAAGGTCTACGCAATGGCTTAAGCCATTCAATTCCAGACTGTTCAATGAAGGCAAACTGAGCAGGCAGTGGCGTAGCATCATTCTCCAGACAGCGAACATACAACCGCGTTCATCTTAATCCTTCTCTCGCTAGCCCACAGCTGGCGGCAGTGATTTTATCGCCTTCATATAATATTAGCCCTTCAGGGTCTTGACCATATCGGAAGCCAGATCAGCATCGCAGTCATTGTGGAATGTATGGATGAGGTTCCTGGCTGTGACTAAATCTATCTCCTCCTGGGTGTCAATAAAAGTCTCAAAGAGTAGTTGAGAAAGATGAAGGACACACGTTAACTTGATATTAAGATGACCAGGCGCGCTCGGCTATGTCGAACACAGAAAACCCTTTGCTTGGTGTGATAAAAGCTGACAACTACACAACACCCAAGATACCGTCCTTCTCACCACGGCCTGTGTGACTTTTTCTGCTCAGATAGAGGAGCTTTCTAATCCATAGCATCCAGGCTATTCCATAGTATGGCGGGGTATGGTGGGGTTATGCCAGTATATGCCGGCGTGTTCTCGGACTGGAATTGCGGCAGTGGTTTCTTTGTCAGATAACGTTGATCGCTAGTGAGACCGGTATTGAACAGGAAGACAGGGACATGCTGACCAGGATGTCGGGCGCCCCCGAGTAGAAGGTTGACGTTTCCTCGAGACCTTTTACACGATGCGTCATTTGAGGGAAGAGTCAAATGTTCTTTGGGTGAGCTAGATGCTTTGTTCGAACTTGGGAACAGAGAAGAGCCGGGGAGGCAGTGCCTAACAACCTAGAAAGGTCGAATATCAATTTTGACTTTGCTGTTATACTGCAATTCTATTACAAGAAATTTAGGTCTTCGATATCTCATTTCGTGTCATCATTCACTATGTTTTTCCTTGTACCACGTCAAACGTGCAGCTTTCTTCGGTCACATGTGCTTGCAACCTTTCCTATCCTTTGCCACGGTAGGTAAACATCGTGACAGGAGACTATTTGGGAGCATAGGTGTATTATCTAACTCAATACAGGCCGTGCTTCTTCTTCTAGTTACAGGCTCCAATGGTGCCATTTTCTCGACTGCCCCAGACATGGGATCTGGTCGGACTGTGGCCGGATACCTTGAGATGAGACCAAAGATCCTCTTTGTCGACACCGAGGTGACTTATGCAGGAAGGCGATCAATCTTTATGAGAAGTTAGCCACCGCTGTCGCCCAGCTGAGAGAACAAGTCCCAGAGTTAGACAAGGGAGTCATCATGACTGGTTCGACTTTCTTGACAAGGGTTGGTACGTTCATAGATAGTCCAGATGGCGTCCTTTTGAGACAAAATGCTAACCGCACAATATAACGATTGGAAAGTTGCTTAAGCTTCAGATCACGCCCTCACCATTGGCCCTAGTACCGTTCGACCATCCAATCTACAATATTGATTCGTACGTTGTCATCCAGTGATGCACTTGGTCTGGAACGTAAAAACCAAGGCCAACATTGCATCGTGGCTGTTGTGCTACGGCAATGCCAACATGTGTAGTCTTTGGACCAGCTCCCGTGATCTTTCTGAGGATTCGTTATCGATTGCCGACATATCCAAAATGTAGGCATTTGCCATTTAAGCGACGGCGTGCGCCTTCAGCAAAAGAAAGAATGCATTCTAAGCAATAACATGAACAGTGACTCAACCCAATGCCAGTCCACAGCGGTAAGCGCATAATTGAATTTGCACAAAACTTACCACAAGCCTTGCGAATTTTCCCTTGAGACCGGCTGGATGATGTGGAACTACTTGGTGCGGTCGCCAAGCGTTGGGCCCCATATTGTTCTCTATGATGCAAGCCCGCTGTATCTTGATCCGGCATTTCAACTCTGGCCTCTTTCGAGGAGCAAGAGTACGTTGGGCCCCACGGCGGAGTCTCTCGTAACGATCAGGCAACAATTAAGCTAAGACAAGTATATCAACTAGAGTGACACATTGGTGAACATCTCCCAAGCTGTTGAATGCCTTGAGTCACTCTGGTGGCACGAGGTCAGAACAATTGGCGGATCCCTAACCCGTCATTTTATCAGCGCCAACACTATCTTCAGAGATATGCCAGTGATTCCGAAACCGTTTCCTCGCCGCATGGGTCTTTCAGCGGCTCAGGAGGAGTAGATCTCGTTGGTTCAAGTAAGTCCATCTTCTTCCTGTGTGGCCAAAGCAATCCAATCTTCTAGTGACGCTGATGGCAGTCAGAAACGAAAATTGTCTCGCGACAATTCACGACGGCGAGGTCGCATCACCTGACCTAGGCATGAAAGTCAAAGTGTTGGATGTTGAAGGTCGGAATTTGACCAAACTAGCGAGGAGGGAGTCATCACGAGGTCGTTGTTCAGCATGCCCATCACGTTTTACTGATGCATTCGTGTTTAACCGGTGATAGTAGGTTCTTATAACTACAGGAGATGCCTGCAAAGTCCGTAAAATTTCGTCCTCCCCTGGTAATGGATAATCGCTACCCCGTAGATGATCTCGCTTACCCTATACCTCAACCCAGCCAAGTGCTGGAGGATTTGAGGAGGTGCTGCCAATTTTGCAACTCGCCTGTGCGTCGGTTTTCCCCTATCGCACACTAGTATCCAGTTGCCTTCTGCGGACTGAGTTGCGGCTGCAATGCTTCCGATGAGGAATTTCTTTGCGTGGGCCTGATGTGCTCAAAGAAGAAGCGATCAATGCTTGTGCTGGGGTACCGGGCCAGTGTATGAGTAGAAACAGGGAAAATAGGCTCATACTTTGAGGCATCCCCAACTCAAGGATGCCAGAGCCGACTAAAACAAATATGTGATGGATCGTAAGAGGGAAAGCGACACGCGGTTCCCCGCGCGGATGCCATGCGCCTTTTCAGTCAGCCAAGCACATTTCCAGTTCCCCAGTCTCGATAACTTCAGAGGAACGGTCTGGATCGTGACAGGCAGGGATGGCACGATAACAGGCTCGAACGATGCCCTTGGCATATTGAGTAAGCATGATGAATTCAACGGCCGGCGGGCGGACTTTTGCTGAGCCGCTCGCCGCCGGGCCCAATCAATGGCTCGTGCATTCACTCTCCTCGGAGTTGCCGAGAAAAAAAAGGTGGAATCTGCAGTTGGATATTTTTTTTCGCATACTCCGTACGAGGAGCAACGAGATAAGAGGCGCTAGGAACCGCAAACTCCTACTCGCCTTCTGGATATTATTCCCTTTGTGAAGAAAGGGAGAAGAAGAAGTTGAAGAAGAAAGAAGAAAGGAACGAGGCCAAGAATAGACGATCCCATTTTTTGCTTGGCTTTCTTCATTGGCCAAAACAGCATGAATTGCCGCAGGGTTTGGGTGGGACTTAAACTGCGTACTAAGTACTAACGCGTGGCGGGGCGATAAGCAACCCAAGCGGGTTGCGACGCTTTGTTTCTGTTGGTCAAGGCCATGACGATCTATCTCCCCCCGCATTGTACTCCAGTCAAAAGTACGGAGTAGCTTATCAGAGAATGCAACTCTAACAACTGCGTGTAATACGAGTCATTCAAAGGTGGCCTTCGGCGATGGGACAAGCCTTGCTTATCGTGCCGTCGCCGAAATTAAACTTTTGTACTCTGCAGGGATCAAGGGAAGGGTCTTGATGTCTTGATGCCTTGACTTAAATATCTCGAGATGGAGCTGCTGCTGTAGATGCCATCTCCCAATCTTGCTTGTGAGACTACTACTATAGCGACTTGTGCGCTAGGATTATCTTTTGCCCTTCGAATCTCCCCGCCTGATAGAAATCCTGCGCCATGGTCAACTGGAAAGGCCTCCTCTCTCCGAAGCCGTCTCTGGACGTGCCTGGTCTCGAGACGGTCGACCTCGCGGATACTGAAATGGAGAAGAGAATCGTCCGAAAACAGGACATGCGCATCCTACCATGGATCTGCGTGACATACCTGTTGAGTACGTCTTGAACACAAGCCCCTCGTTGTCCTAGGACATTAGTCCAATATTGGGATGAGCATTCCTAACGCACAAGTTACAGATTACCTCGACCGTGTCAACCTAGGCAACGCGCGAACCTTGAACAACGATACGCCAGAACACAACATTGTCGAGCAGTTGAACCTGACGGGCCAGCGATACAATGTCGCCGTAGCCTTGTTCTTCGTGCCCTACGTTTTGATGGAATTTCCCAGCAACATTCTCCTCAAGTACTTTTCTCCCAGCAGGTGGATTTCCCGAATCATGGTATCGTGGGGCATCATCACCATCTGCACATCTGCCGTGACGACCTACGAGGGGCTGCTGGTGGTGAGAATATTCTTGGGCTTGGCTGAAGCAGGTTTCTTCCCCGGGTTCGTATTCGCCTCGGGCCTTGTTTCACCTTGCTCGCGAAAACTGACCGTCCTGGAATAGTGTCATGATGTATCTCTGTTTCTGGTACAAGCCGGAAGAACGAGCGACGAGAATGGCCATTTTTGCGTCCAGTGTTGCCGTTGCGGGTGCCTTTGGAGGCCTGCTAGCTACTGGTATCTCGTTTCTGAACCAAAAGGGTGGCTTGTATGGCTGGCAATGGTACGCATGGATTGCCCTGTTGCAAAAACTTGACCTAACTTTGATACAGGCTCTTTATCCTCGAGGGGATCCCCGCTGTCATCGTGGGAGTTATGGTGTGGTTCTGGCTTCCGGATTGTAAGACTCCCATGCTGATAGGTGTGTATGATGATGATGATGCTTACGCTTAACTAGATCCCCAGACAGCAGCTTGGCTCACCCCCGAGGAGCGTGCCTTTTGCGTTAAGCGGTTGGGTCCCTACGCTCCCTCGATGAACGACAAGCACTGGGACAGCAAAATTGCTAAGAAAACGCTCATGGATCCGTTTTTCTGGGTCTTTGCCATCCAATACTTCCTCATGACCAACTCGCTCAACGCCTTCGGATACTTTGCCCCGACAATCGTTGCGTCGCTTGGTTTCAGCGGTTACAATGCGCAGCTGCTGACCGTGCCGCCCAACGTCTTCGCCCTCTTTATCATTATTGGGAATTGTCTACACAGCGACAGAACGAGGGAACGATCGAGACACGTCATCGGAGCCCTAGTTTTTGTTGCTACTGGCTATCTCTTGCTGGCAGTCGTCAGGCACTGGGGCGTTCGGTACTTTGCTGTCTTCATCATTGCCTGCACCAACTCTGCCGTGCTTCCATTTGTGGCTGTAAGACATATTTTCCCTGAAACTCTTGAGCATGACTGACATTGGCATTTGTAGCACCGAACTGCCTTAGTTCAAGGTTCCACGGCCACAGCGTTGGCTACTGGTGGCATGATTTCCATTGCCAACTGTGGTGGCATCACCGCACCGTTTTTATTCCCGAGCACCAATTCCCCATTGTATGCAATGGGCAACTGGACAATTTTCGCCTTCTTGATTGTCGCCGCGTGTATGACAGTTTACATCTGGCACACATTTGGAAGCCATGGAGGATATAGAAGCGGCGAAGACGATGCTCTTGACTCTGTTGAGGTACTTGAAGGGGACTTGAAGGACTTTAAGGCTGAACCAGAAGAGAGTAGAGAGGATAAGATGAAAAAGGAAAGTGTTTGAAGTGCACACTATACTCTAGTGATAATGGAGCCTAACAAAGCTCAGGATTGTATTAGTTAGTTCTATAGCTTTATCTAGTTACAACTCCTTTAAAAAAGTACCATAATGTTATAGTGTTAAAGTAGCAGTCTTCAGTCTTATAGGGAAATATTACTACCTTCACTTCTATTCAATTATAATCTATTTACTTAATGCATGATATGAAAAGAAATTGATTGAAAAAAATCCTCCTTTAACTATCACCCTATTAGATATTACAATTCTGGCCCCCCTCTTGTAACTACAGTGTAGTATAACCCGCATCACCAGAGCTAATTTACTGGTGCATGTATCAATGTCTTAATATATTACGTTCTTTTTCACTCATACCATAATCTGGACCTATCTCTTACAAACTGTGTATGCTCTTCACTATACTCTCAGTTTGAAGGAGGAGTCGATTTAATTATTAATATGACTCCCTTGCCAGATTGGTCATTCCACTTCAGAGTGTAGACGCCCTCAGTATCTGATGGCACAGCGTACCAAAGAGATTCCATCTTTCCGCTAGCAGTGACGACAAAAGCGATAGTACCATAGAAAGTAAAACAGTTAGTAACCAAACCGGAGGCTAAGTCGGAAGAGCTCTCTAGGAAAATGACTTGATGAGACGAAGACTGGTCAGAGGGCACGGCGAGCGTGTAGTGGGACCAAGTGGGCACATCGCTGCCAGGCAGATTGGTTGTGTTAGGAGAACCCAGCCAGGCGTCTTCGGTAGTTGTGACTTGACAAGAGTAAGTAACGGATCTCGATGGCAGTCGGCGAAAACGTACAGAGAACAGGAGCGGCTTGGCTGTCATTAAGTAGCTTATAGTCGCCGAGGTAGGCATTCCCTAATAACCTAGGTGAGCAAAGACGTGATTGAACCTGTGTAGGCCACAAAACGCACCTCCAGCGGAGAACAGAGTCAAACCGCCAAGACCCTCTCCGTATGCATAAAGTTGGAAAGATGTCTGGCTCTCCCGGATTGTCAAGCCGGCAGATGCTGTCGTAAATAACAGCAAGGCCGCAAGGACGGAGACGGAGAAGCGCATTCTGACGGTGCAAGGTCCGTCGTTGAACGAGGTTGCTGTTTGAACCGACAAAACAGTTCCAGAGTATTTTAAACTAATTGAGATTGTGAGAGCCAAGGATGCGTTTACACGAAGAAAACGCAGACAAGACGTTGGGTGTGAGTCTTGATGAACATGGTTTCGGCTTTTGACTGCCTCATATACACACAAAGGGGGATCGGAGAGTCGGCATGTTGTTTTTGTGACGGGAAACCCTCACGGTCAGGTCGGCCACGAACAATTACGCGTCCATAATTACCCTCACAAGGCGTGGCTTGCACTAATCGATGGGCACATGCGACCATCATTTATCGAGCATCAAAGATCCATTTCTTCCCCGAGTGGTGAGAAACATGACGCTAAGATTTGCGCCCGGATGTTGTAAACAAGCTTGACAACCGCAACGCGTCAGCTTGTGGGTATCTGCCAGATTAGCCTCCAAACCCCACTTCTTTCCCATTTTCTGCCATGTTCATCGTTCAGAGGCAGCTCATCCTATATTGATTGGCCGTCTGGCGAAGACTGGCCTCGGCTTAAGCAGCCGAAATGATCTGGCCAACACTGGGTGGGGGTTACGGTGAAAGTTTCGCAATGCTACCGTCCCTACCGTAGACCTATTGGGGTGGCTAATGGTCATTAGTGTGTTGGTGCACTTGCACCAATACTCATCCTCACTAACAACGCACTCACTTCACTTGCACCAGCAGATGCCAATTCAGCTAGAAAGCATGTGGCATAATGAGGCGCTTGTTCACCTGAATCGGACCGCGTAATGACATGTCGCGCGGTTGCTCAGATTGTGGGTGAAGCAGGCTGTCACGGGTTCTAGAACAGGAGTGCTTCCAAAGCCAGGATAAAACGGCTATGGCAGCCCAGTCCTAGCCAAGATCTTGACATCAAGTCCTTTGGCTCAATGCATATGCTGTGAGCTTCTCAGCTTATTTTCAATTCCCGTCACTCGTTTCTCACTTTCGAACTATCGACACTCGTTCATCTCTTCTCACAATGCGACCACTCTTGCTCATCAACAGTATTGCCGGAGCTTTGGCTGCAACCCTGCCTCACATAGAATTAACGCCGCGAGATGCAAAACTTGTTGCGGTCTCATATCAGGACTCGTCTTCGCGTGGCCCTACGCTGGCGAGTCATCACTCGGTCGTCCAACGCAGTCCCAAAGCCAACATTCAAACAACACAATCCAATGGGAACCAGAAATCCAAAAATAGCCAGAAATCAAATAGCAGTCAGAGGTCTAGCAACAGCCAGAACTCCAACAATAGCCAGAAGTCGAAAGGCGAGAATGTATCAAGCATCAGCCACAAATACAACAAGAATCACGGATCCCAGCACAATCATGGTTCCAGCCACAAACATGGATCGGGATCCTCTGGGTCCAGCTCACACTCCAGCTCTCAAGCCAAGTCCTGCCGTGGGAATACAGCTTCGGATCGTTCCAAGTGGTGTGACTACTCAATCAGCACCGACTACACAACTGAATACGTTGAGACTGGAGTCAACCGCGAATACTGGCTTGAGTTGACCGACGTTGTTGTGTCTCCGGACGGAGTGTCTCGCACGGCCATGGCCGTCAATGGATCGATTCCTGGTCCAACTCTCTTTGCTGACTGGGGCGACACTGTGACAGTTCACGTCACCAATTTACTCACCACATCTCTAAACGGCACCAGTCTCCATTTCCACGGAATTCGGCAAAATCACACCAACGCGAACGACGGTGTTTGCTCCATCACTCAATGCCCTCTCGCCGTAGGTAAATCAATGACCTATACTTGGAAGGCTGAGCAATATGGTTCGACTTGGTACCATTCACACTTTGCACTTCAGGCTTGGCAGGGTGTGTTTGGTGGGATTGTTATCAATGGCCCCGCTTCAGCCAACTACGACAAGGATCTTGGCATGGTCTTTCTCAATGACTGGGATCATAAAACCGTTGATCAACTCTACATCTCCGCAGAAACCAAAGGCCCTCCTAAGTTAAGCAATGGCCTTATCAACGGAACGAATGTTTTTGGCGACGATGATGACGCTGCGCAGGTTGGAAAGCGTTTCGATGTGTCGTTTTCGCCCGGTACTTCATACCGAATGAGACTCGTCAATGCTGCTGTCGACACGCACTGGAAGTTTTCTATCGATAACCATACGATAAAGGTCATCGCTTCGGACCTCGTCCCCATTGAACCCTATGAGACTACAGTCCTCAATCTTGGCATGGGTAAGTTTGGACACGAATGGTTATTTTGTAGAACCATCACACACTAACGGCGGTTCAGGACAACGTTACGACATCATCGTCACCGCGGATCAAGGCAATCTTGCTGACAACTTTTGGATGCGTACAATCCCACAGTCCGCATGTTCTGAAAACTCTAGCCAAAACAACATCAAAGGAATCGTCTATTACGGTGATAGCCCCGGTATCCCGACAACAACTGCATACGACTATGTCGACGGTTGTGATGACGAGACTAGCAATCTCGTTCCCTATGTTGCAAAGACCGTTTCTACCGCAGACTGGAAGGAGCTAGAAACAGCATCAGTTGGCAAGAATGCCGCTGGATTATTCAAGTGGTACTTGAATAGTACGACAATGTTGGTTGATTGGTCAGCCCCTACGCTGGAGTCCACGATCAACGGTAAGGACTTTGCAAATTCAGAGGCGGTTCTGGAGCTCACTGAAGCTGATGAGTGGGTTTATTTTGTTGTGGAGACAAATATGCCTGTGCCTCACCCTATTCATTTGCATGGCCATGACTTTTTTGTGGTCGGCCAGGGCAGCGGCACATACGACTCCTCTGTAACCCTTAATACCGTCAACCCCCCTAGAAGAGATACTGCTATGCTCCCAGCAGCTGGATACCTAGTAATGGCTTGGCAGACCGACAATCCGGGGGTTTGGCTGATGCATTGCCATATTGGGTGGCATACGTCCGAGGGTTTCGCCGTTCAGTTCGTCGAACGCGAGAGCGAAATCCCATCAGTCCTGACCACTTCTGACAAGACGCAATTGAACAACGTCTGCAAGAACTGGGTGAGCTTCAAGGAAGGCTACACTATTGAACAGGAAGACTCTGGTGTATGAGTGTCACAAGCATATATGGCAGACCTATGATGGGGTTTGTGAAAGAGGTTGCAGTTGCAGAGAAGTGGTTTATTTTTTTATCCATCGTTTTCCTTGATTGAATATTAAGTCATTTTAATTCAATAACGTTCTAAGATACCACGGGTCGATGGGTAAGTATTGGTTTAAGTGAAGTAGTAATCCATTCAGGTTCCGAAATGACACACATCCGTGACGCTTGGTACAAGACCAGCGCAGTACTAAGGAGAAATTCTTCTCAATCAAGGGACAAAACTTAGTCTTCTACTGGCTAAAGCAGGCATAGGAGCTGAGCTTGTCATTGTGGTTCTGTGGAATGTTGACATCGGTCCCACCGTCGCTCGCCGGAACTACCAAGCTACCTCCTTTACAGTATAAGTCGCTAGAAGCGAAAGTTAGCGATTCCCCTGTCATTCCAGTCTGCCAACTGATTGGATCATCACTTACTCCCAAAACTGGCATAAAACCTTGGGTGGGATCTGAATGTAACTAATTCGGTCGTTCCAGTAGGCGTCGTCCCCGATAAAGCTTCCTTTACGTCCTTAATTTAGCAATGCCATGGAATTGGAACATTAAAAGCATACTCACTGCAAGAAGCGGCAGGAGCAGTCAATGCCTTAAACTGTCCTCCTCCATTCTTTTGATTCTCAAATACACCAATGGTTATTGCCTGTACCATTGCAGAGAAGGTGAGTAGAGCTGCAACCTTCATCGTGTATTTGATATCATTGGTGGAAGATGTGTGATTGTTCGTTTTTTCTTGAAAGGCAGTTGTAGAAATTAGAATATTGATAGTAAAATGCATTGATGCCGAGACTAGTTATAGAGCGGCATATGTCCCAATGCTGTGCACCCAGGTTGTCTGCCGATGTTAAGTCATGGCTCCGTAAGCTGTTGACTCAGCGCTAGGTGGAGCACTTGCGTAGGGACTAGGTAATGTTGACCACTAATGCTGCCTCTGTGCTGGCGATAAATTCCTTCTGCTGCAACATGGCGTTTAGTCACAAGCTCGTATCTCCACATGTCTTCACTACAGTATGTTGTAATTTCTTAGTAATAATACTCCAGCAGCAACTAAAACACTAGTCAGAATGACTCTGTGAAATATGAGCAGTCATTCAAATTCGGCTCTGTAAAAAAACCATGACATTTACAGATGGCATAGCAAGTTGTGGAACAGTCCTGCCTAACGCATGGCCGGCTACTCGTCAATGATACATAATATCGTGTCATTGCATTTGTAGAGGATGACATTGCCAAGTGGAAAAACTCTTAGATCCAATTCAAGTTGCAAATACGGCCGAGGGGCCTTTACCTGCTATAGTAACATCAAAAACCCCCATTTTAATCACTTTAGCAACGAATGGTTGCCCAGGTTCGAATTGCAACAGCGCTTCCTGCCGTCACAGCCGGCAGTACCTAAAGAGGCGTACTCACAGGGGTGTAGCCGTCATTGAAGGACGAAGAGCCGGTGTCCGCCGAGGACGATCTGGCAATTCTACTCTAATGAGGATCTCCCGGACTGGGGGAAGAGCTGCGACCCTCAATGCCTCCCCATTACCAGAAACTCCACCATTGTTTCAACCTCCAGCTGGGTAGCCGCATTTGCTTCTAGGACACGAATTGGTTACAGTATTTGTCGGTGAATTGACAAAATTGCAGTCGCATGTTTTGGCTCGACAGTTCGACAAGCAGTCTTCAGGAAGCATGTTCCTATCATTGCACTTGTCTCCAAGCTCCTTTTGGAGGATGCATTATCACAACAACCTTTAGTGTTTCTGTGTAGAGCAGGAGTGGTGCAGTTGATACCTGTTTCGTCTTCGCAATTGGCGGGAGCTCCAGGGTAGTGTTCACGTCGAAACAATTTGCAATAAACCACCCTTCTCCTGACATTTCCGCATTCATTCCACCGTGCGCTTTAAGTTCGAACCTAACATCATTTAGACATTGCATTTGGGCCTAAACAGTTCATGGTTTAGTCGTGGATCGAAATCCTCCCACGTCTTACTGGAGTTTCTCAGGTCGCTAGCGTGTCTAAGCGCGCGTTCCGCAGTGATTGGTACCTGAAATATAAGGCATGAAGCGACACTAAATTATTGAAGCGTGCTACCCCTTTTCCGTGTTGTTTTCACCACCAATTATCTGCCGATAATTTCCAGAGCCTGTACCATGTCTCAGCATCACAAGTTACCGACATCTGCAATACCGGTCTCCTTGAAAGCCGCATTCTCTCTATCTACCCTTTTTCTTCTTTATCAAGCATTTCTCTTCTATCACGAATGGGAAGAGCCCCGTTTGATCAGCCACGCCTTAGAAAATGTTGCAATCACACTTCTTCACCCCCATGGTGGAAGCGAGTGCCTCCCGCGATTTAACACATCTCTTCTCGTCAAAAGGTCGGTTCTAGTACGTGCATCGTGCCAGCAAACCTCGCCATATTCGTTACCACGGGTACGCATAGGGACTCTGACAGCTCATTACGGCGAGTCTCACCAGCATTATCACAAAGCACTGCAGACACATCTGATGCACAGCTTGGTCCATGACACACCTCTCGAGGTCCTGTGTTCCGCAGTCATCGACTCGGTCTGGAACAAGCCTGCCTTCATCTTAGCTTTACTCCTCGAAGAGATGATGAAGCCGCCAGAGGAGCGCTTGGAGTGGATATTCTGGGTGGACCAAGACACTCTCATTCTCGATCAATGCCGTCCTGTATCGAGCTTCCTCCCACCTGAGGCTCTCCAAGCTGATGCTATGGCGGGTCGGGGAACGGACGGATCAAGGAACGAACCGAAAGATGAAACACATTTAATTATAGGGAAAGACTGGAATGGGCCGAATGCTGGCGTATTCTTGGTCCGTGTGAATCAGTGGGCGATCGAGTTCTTCAGCGATATTGTTGCATTTCGACATTTCAACCCGAATTTAACCCTCCCATTTGCCGAGCAAAGTGCAATGGATATACTCATGAGTGAGCCCAGATTCCAGAGAAATGTGCAGGGCGTCCCTCAGGTGTGGTTCAATGCATATCCTGGGGATAGTCCTGCAGAATTTGAAGATAGGGACGATGAGGAGGGACTGGAAGACCAAAATGCCAGGCGGGGGGACTTTCTACTCCACTTTGCAGGGCTTGCAGACAAAGAGAAGTCGATTAATGAATGGGCGGACATGTTGGATCGACAAAAGAATCCATGGCAGCCGGAACGAATACTGAGAAACTCTACCAAGAGCATTCAAAAGATCTGGTCTCAGCTAGGGCACCATGCCAAGTAAGTGGGTTTGGAAAACTCGATCCGTACACATTTCGGTGAGCACTTCGTCAGCCTCAGTCAGATGAACGATGTGACTAATGAGGATGTTCAATGCCACCAGGACATAGAGACTTCTAGTGAATTGAGAATAGGAAGAAAGACACCTAGACCCGAAACAACTTGATGAAGTTTGTGTTTGGGATGGTGTATTAAGGTGATTTCGCGTCTGGCGACGTTCTATCGTGTAGGAGTTATTCGTCTGCCAACATCGTTAGGAACACGGGAAAAGACCGCCGACTGAAAGAATGAAGTTGGGATGGCAGATTGACTTAGCCGGGGCGAAAATGACTTGGCATAGAACAGTGCATTAAGATCAAAGCCATAATTGAACTTTTGACAAATTCGTTTTCTGCTAGGGTTTCTGTTCCACGACAAGTTAATTAATCTTAGTATAACAGCATCGTATCTTCACTATCATTCCGGCAGGCTCTATCTATATTATTGGTGGCGTATCTTCAGCGGATGTGCCTCTGTATTCAGCACATATTCCATCTTCCCGTCGAACTTGACTTGAAACTCTGAGTCCTCCGCAAATATCAGATACAAGTACTTGAGTGTCTCTGCAAGCCAAAAACTCTCCATCTTATCGACCCTCACCCTCGGTGTTTCTTCGTCTGTCTTCATCACACTATGCAGCCCTGCATACCCTCCTTCAACACGAGTCATCTTGTTCAGCGTCTCAAAGGCCTCCCACGCCCAATCCTGCCACTGCCTGTTGCCCGTGGCACGGTAGGCGTAGTAAAGGCTTTCTATGGTCTCGGGTCGAAGGATGTACTCGGGATTGATAGGGTAGAATCCGCTCTCCTGATAAAACAACTGCCACCTCCTTGGTGGCGGGCGGTTGGCTGAGACTTTGGTGAGCGGTTGGTGATCGTCGACCCACCGAAATTCTTCAGGGCCAATCCCGGTAGGACTTTGGCGGTAAACCTCATAATATGACTTAGCAAGCTCAAGACCAAAATCAACAAAGGTGTGGTTCTGGAGAAGCAGGCCGCCAAGAATGAAGGAGCCGCCGCAGACGCTAGCCACTGTACCAACACATAGCGGTTAGATAAGAAGACTCATCAACAAGAGTGAAGCAGGCTGACAGGACTTACAATGGCTTGACATGGGGACAGTTGAGTTTCCACGAAACTCTCCCAAGAAAGTGAGATCCGGTCGGGTCGTTGGGGAAGATGCCAGGTGTTGCATCGATGATTCGGCTGCCAAAACCCAACTGTCTTTGTACTCGGCGAACGATACCGGGTCGTACGCATACATCTTGATGAGATATTCGTAGTAGCTGTCGGAGCCACCTCCCCAGCCAGCCTGATAGTCCCCAAAGTGGCCATTCTTCAGGCGGACATACGTGCCCACGAGACCAGGCAGTCTGAATTCTTCTGGCTTTGGGTGAATCAAATGCTCTTGAGCTCTTTGTGCGAGTGCAGCGTATGTGTTGTTGCCAGTCAGGTCGCTTAGCCGAGTCCACTCAAGGACGAGCGTGCCGAAGCATGTTATGGAGTTGTCAATGTTACCGAGTCGATGCGGTCGTGGATTGAAAATGATTTCGTCATCTGGGACTCCACTCGGTGTGTCAAAGGCAATACTAAGGCGATCCGCAAGAGTGACGGCCGACTCTAGCAGAGCATCTTTGAGACGTGGTTCTTTTACCAGGTGCTTAAAGGAGCCAGAAAGGAGGTCGTATGCTGAAAAGCGCATAGTATGTTAGTTGTGTAGCCAGCAGGAATCCAGAGGTGATCACGACACAACTATCGAGGGCGACTTGGAATACACTGTACCTGATAGTAAGCCTCCGAGATAACGGATAGTAGTCTCAAAGAGAGAAATGGCCTGGTTGGGAACCGCAGTCACAGTAAAGTCGGTCTTGGCAATCTGTCGCAAGATCTTGTCCACAATCTCGGCTTCGTCCATGATGATGGCAGTGCTCAGCCCATCAACAGCCGTCGCGCCCCACCCATTGCTATCATGGTCATTCCGTGTCAGTCAAGTCCTCATGGCAAGTCAGAAGTCTAGAAAGAATTCGAGGGAAAACTCACCGATCGTCCTCGTACGTCTGACGGACGGGAAGCAGAGTGTCGTGGGGGGCCGCGTATCTTTCATAACCGGCCCAGGAGAATCGAAAGGCATCGATGATGGCAGCTGCTCTCCGGCCATCACCTTTGGTCTTGACGTGGGCTAGCTGCGTGTCCTGCCTAGATGAACCAGGGTGCGCTGCGCGGGCTTGGAATAGAAACGCGCACAAGTGGTATGCGAGAAAAGCCGACCCCAACCAGAAGATGGCCCGTTGGGCTAGCGGCTTTTTCATCTCTTGTCAAAATGCCGAGATACAATTAGAGACAAATGGGAAGTAAGATCAAAGAATACTCAGTAATGGGGGTCTTGACGGCCAATGCTCAATGGAGGGGTTTGAAACGAAACCGCCATCTGTCCCCCAAAAGTAGGAGCTGTGGGATGAAGCCCCTGATCGTCGATTTCCCCTGAAGATTTTCGCCACGGGTCTAGAGCAAAATCTAGAAAGAAGTCATCCTAATTTAACGTGACGGACGTGGCCATTGGGTTTCTAGTCTGCATTTGGCGTCGCGAAGATGCGGTGCCTGAATGGGTCTAGACTCGCTTAGCCAAAGGTGCCAATACGGACGTTGGTTGGCAGAGGACGTGATCAAGTGGGCTTTCAATTCTGCTAACAGCTGAGGACGCACGAGATGAGTTAGTCGCCTCGTGTTACGCAGCAGACCATCGTTTCAATACTTGAGTTATTGATTTTTGCCCCACTGGCTATCGACAAATCCTTGCCTGGTTCTCGACACATCGGACATGATGCCCCGATAAGATTCGGGTTGATGACGACGATTCGTGGGTCGCACGGTCGAATTTTGAAGATGATAGTGATGTAAAACCCTCCTTCTCAACAGCCTCTTGACATATCGGAGATTTTGCCTTTTCCCACTCCTCACGCTCGTTACGCTCGCTGTGCCGATTACGCTCATTACTCTCTTTTAGCTCTTGTTCATTCTCACTTTCAACATGCGGTGGATCTCTCTTTGCACCATTCTTGGTGTGGCCTTGTTGCCAGCGGTCAGCGCTCGCCCCTTGTGTCATCCTGACTATTCGACATCACTCACCACTCCAACGACGACGCCAACGTCAACGCCTGATGCCTCATCCACCACTCCCGCTCCTCAAACGCCCACTCCTGACGTCTCGACTACACCCGCAGTACAGACACCAACTCCCACTCCCGTCACGCCCACCCAGCCAGAGCCCACTCTTGAGAACCTCCTCCTGAACGGCGATTTTGAGGAGGACGATGTCTCTGTCTGGGGCTTGAGAACCGTGACGATTCAAGATGACGCTGCGAAAGCTCATTCACCGTCCCACTATGTGTAAGCCTGTCATAATGCGCCATTGGTAGATGCCATCCCACTAACAGAACCAGCCGTTATGAAATCGATAACGAGTCGGCAAGCGGTGGTAACCATCTCAACCAGACCATCAGCGGCCTCGACGTCACTAGGTGGTACCGCCTCACTTTCTCCGCCGCCGTATTTGGTTCGCCCATGCTAGGCGATGCAACATGTTCACTCGAAGCCCTGCAAGACGATGTCATCATCGAGTCGTGGCAGATCGATCCAACAGTGCTGAACCGATATTCGTCTTACGATACTGAGTTCCTCCTCTTTGATAGCGACATCACGCTTGCTTTGAGACTCCGTTGCACTTCCGAGAACCTCGTCACACTCACTATTGGCGTAGATGACATGGTCCTTAATGACATCGGGCCAGCACGTTCTTAACGTGCTGTTGAGACATCAGGAGTTGTACACCTCTAGGATAATAATGACTGTTGAGCTGGCTATCATTTTTATGGAGACTTTTAACACAAAGAGACAGATGGTGGCCATGAGCATCCGGTGTTTTAATGAGTGTCACGGTAGATAACATTGCACAACTTGGCTGAGTCAATCATTCAGTCAGTTATAGACATAAACGGGATTTTAGATATGTCACAACGCCGGACATTGCCTTTTCTTCTTCCGATTCCAAACTGCATTTGCGTCGTAATGTGAAACAAAAACTGGTGATGTTGACTTGTGATGTGTACGTGGTCGTATCAGCCTCACATCTTGAGTTATCAAAGCCCACTTCTGTCCAGTAATAGTATGCGCTACAGTGCATGAATTCGGGTCTGCTAGGAATATTGAGCTTTCCGGCCGTTTTTGAGGAAGGACATGACACATCAAAATGTGTAGCATTGACCTCAAACAAAGTTCTTTAGGGTAATCGAAGCGATCCGGTGTTTGCTGTATCTCGATCCTCTAACAGGTAAGACGGTGCAAGATAAATTAATTCTCAATTATCATGTCGCTTTACTATCAATGACTCTGAATGCTTTGCGTCAGCCAAATATATTCACTCTCACGAAACCGAGCTGTTTATGGGGGGAAAGGCTTTCATGACCTAGTAGAACAACCTTTGGGACAAGGCGGTCGCCAAAAAGCTAATCGAACACTAACAAGATTCCCGTAATTTGATGATTGTGCTGGCAAATTGCAATGGAACAATGTCGTATGTACGCTCGACTGCAAAGCAACGCCGACAACGGGATCGCCTTTGTAAACATGAAAGCACAACCTAGACACGCTAACTTCAATGAACTCTCACAACTCCAACCTGAGCACGTCTTACTCGTCGTAGCGAAGTACTCGTCTCTCGAGCCGCTTCCTTGCCGCCTCAAGGTCGTCCTCCGATTGCCGTCTTTTCGGAATCTTCTCCTTCTCCTTTTCCTTCTCAAACTCATCTTCGGAATCGTTTGAATCGTTGGACGGGTTGAGCGTGCGGTTGGCCGAGCTGCTGCTCTCACCCATCTCGTTCTCGTGGAATGGCAAGCCCTCCGAAACCACGCTCCTCGGTCGCCCGGAGTAGATGCTGGTGGGTCGCCAGAAGCGGTTATATGCGATGACGTTCTCGTCGTCTTCGACCACGGCGTTGGGGGGCATGGCCATGTGAACCGAACGGCGGCGGATCGACACGGCATCGTCCTGAATCGGCTTGACTCCCCTGTTTTGATGAATAATGTTTAGTAGCGGGATGGAAAGGCCATGTACGATAATGGAAAAGACGACAAGGAAGTAAATGGTGGCAGGAAGAGCTTTGATGAGGTCGTCTTCCTCATCGTCTCCATCTCCCGCCTCGGGCATCAAGTGACGAGTGTGCTCAACGTAGAAGATAGCGCCAATTCCGATCGGCCCAAAATAACCCATGAAAAGAGCCTCTTTCCAGCTGGTAATCACGTTGGGCATGGCCTTATATAAGAGAAGGATGGCCGGGATTCGTCGCAGTACGAGCACCATGATCCCTAACGGAAAGAGGCGCCAGATTGTGACTCCTGTACCGTCGGGGTCGTGGAACTCTGACCAAGGGATGATGGTCCCTATATACATGAAGCCTCCAAAGTTTAGAATCACATCAATGCAGGTGTTGACTTCATCGTGACGCTCTTCAGTTTCGGCTAGGAACTCACCGTCCCAGTTGAGAGCGCATCCTGAGGCTGCGCAGGCGAGCAGGTCATTAGTACCTATTGCACCCGCAGTGCCGAGAATGAAGAGGCCAAGGGCAGTCGGGAACAAGACATAAGACTCGTTGTCGATCCATCTCCTAAACACCAGTAAGTCAGCGTTGGCTCATGGACGAAGTCATGAGAGACTACGGCACTGGAAGCACGCACTTCTTGAGACTGAACTTCATAGCCTTGGCAGCCGTGAATCCAATAAAGGCACCATAGAATGCTGACATGATGACATAGTAAAGCCAGCATTCGAGGAACCAATTCTTCAACGCTTCGCCGGTTCCACCACCCTGTCTACCAACATTCGCAGACCGAATCATAAGCTGATAATCAGTGTCCGATTGGTGACTATCGATGGTAGTTTCATAGCCAAACGGAATAGGTTGAGAGTGGCGCATCAAATAGATAGCCAGCATCAGAAAGGGGAAGCCAAAGCCGTCATTGAGGCATGCCTCCGCAGAGATGATCTCTCGCAGTGGACGCGCAACATACTTGTCGGCAAAGGGGCCTTTGGCAACGGCCTGTGAGAGAACAGGGTCGGTACATGTGACGGCGGCTGCAATGGCTAAGCCAGACAAAAATGTGATTTTGGGAATAGTGGCCAAGAAACAGCCGGTGGTAAGAAGCCACATCAGTGTCATGATGGGAATGAGACACATGAAGACTTCGAACCGATGATGCCAGACATACTTGGCGGGCAATTGGTAGCCTGCAATGACAAGCTGGAGACAGATGACCACTCGAGTAACGCCCTGAATAGAAATGCATCATTAGTGTGAACCCAATATAGTGAGGAGAAGAAGCGCTTACAAGAGTAATTTCTCTTTGCTGTCCTTCCTCCTTCATGCCCCAATCTTCGGCGTTGATGAAATTGGCGGCAATGGGGCCCATGCAGATGCCGATGAGCATGGCGGGGACTTGGGGTTGTTAGTTCCTACCTGATTTTTATAGTCAAGGATAAGAAACTCACGAGCTTCGCCAAGATACCAAGCATGCTTGATTTTGACGGATATAATGCCGAACAAGACCATGAAGCCACCTATGAGTTTGATGTCAGTGAGACTGTCTCGACTCTCCAATCTGTCCTTGACAGCTGCATCGGATGGTTGGGCTTACCGGCGACAGCGGTGACGACATTAAGCTCGCTTACGTTAAGATTCGGCATGATGGTAGAGTATAAAGCCTAGGGGGGACGTGGATGTTGAGAGTAAAGGGGGTAGAGGAACACTGCAAGCGCAGCGCTTGGCATTTGAGAGGAGAGCCTTTATATCCTGTATTTAGGTAGTATTGATGACCCAGAGCAAGTCTGCTACTTTGAGACGTATGATAACTGAGGCGTCCGAATGGCGGCGATGTCGATAAGACGAAGGAATCTAAGACGTCAACTGCGGTGTCGGCATCCAGTCGACAGATAGCAGAGACCTTGGTCGTATGCGTACACCCGGACGAACTTTGAAAAGCCTAAAGAGGCATTGGAACTGCCTAGGAGAAAGACGAGACTGGAAATTATAAGACTGGGTAATGTCTGATGAGATAGAATGCCGTGGGTGCTCATCGAGGAGAGTTGGTTGGGTCTGGGGAAGGTTTTTATGGACGTCGGATAGATCGGAACGACGCTATGTGGCCCGGCTACGGCGATCGCGAGACACGTCCCGAGACAGGGAGCTGATAGATGATGGAGGAAGGAAGTGCTACCACAAAATGAGAGAATGGAGTGAGGTGGATGGTTCTACTTGTCCCCATTTCCCAACGTGGATTTCCCCCACAGAAAGTCACGAGGAAACGTTGTGAGATGTTGCAACGGGTCGACGAGGAGGGGAACAATGACGGACTTTTCGACAAAGGAGAAAGGGAAAGATACGCTTACCTGCTAGAAATGCCTGGACGGGGCTCTGGGTTAATACCCGGTGGTATGACGAGAGAACAAGGGAGTAGCCAGAAGCGACCTTGGGCTTCCCAGACACCCGGGGTGAGGGCGAGATATGCCAAGGCGTGCTAGAAACATCGGGGCAAAGTGGTGACCAAAACTGGAGAAGGTCATCGTGGAGACGGAGTCTATTTCGTCCGTCTGGTGCAGTGGTGGATAACCAATTTTAATGGTTGACAGGAGTTGTTTGCTCCTACATTTCAACCATACCACAGCGGCTTGGCTGGGACAAGTTGCGCGTTGCAGGGCGTCAACTGAGACGGCTTGGCCTAGGGGCTGAGACGTCCAACTACAATACGCACATATGTCGTGTCTCTTCCTCATGCAGGTCCGACCGATACTAGTCATTGGGTTGTGACCATGTGATACTAGTGATCGGGGGCGTCGGCGAAGTGCCCTCAAGTTACAGTCCCATCGAGAAAACACCATCAACCATGCTCGTGCAGCATCGTGGTGTGCTTGATCCCCAAGTCTGAGGGATTTTAAACGATTGTTTCTCGAACGAACAAGTGCTGCACGAGGTTAATTAGGCTAGTAGTTTCCAGCAGTGCGGCGAGAGAGAGGCAAGGACCATCGAGATGGGCATCCTGTTGGAGGTATGGGTGCCAACAAATCCTAGGTCGGCCTTGTTGGTACGGCTTGGCGACAAGGATAACTTGACCCCAGAGTAATCTAGCTTGTAAATCAAGAATAAACCCAGACCATAATGGGTCCAAGGTTCACGGCAACCTGCAAGGCGTGGGTAGAGCAGCAGGGGGCGTTGGATCAAGGCGAGGTACGTCGCCTCACACGACCGACGACACTTGACGTTATTCTGAAGAATCGAGAGGCACACTCGGCCTGATTGCCGCCATCTTATTCAAGGGCAGGAGATCAACCCCGAGCAGTTGAATAGCCACCTCTCCGCCTTTGGGCTGTTGAGAGTGCTTCGAAGGCGCCAATGTCGTGCAATCCCTCCATGCCTCTTCTTGGGTTATCCATGCACTGTGATGCGCACCTCCAAGTAGAGTATGTATCCGTGATACTCGAGCCATTGGAAAATGGCGTCTACTACTTTGTACGTAGTAGTCAGCACAAATACCATAATTCTCCTTGCCACTTGGTTGGCGGAGCATCTGGGTACCCTTGTCCTCTGCGGAGCCCGCCAAGAGTACCGCGTTTCTTTCTACATCACTCTGGCGGATCCCCCCACCACGGGCGGGAATATGCATATCCTTTCCGGCGGGGAGGGGCTTCCGAGGAGGAGTGGCAGCGGAGGTAGTGACAATCCAACGTTATGTTGGGCGGAGAGTGGTCAAAAAAGCATCTGCTTGAAGATGCCACGAGACAGGTTCCCTTGACAAAGCATGCCACATTGAAGAGCAAACCTCGTCTGATTCTGAACAAGAGATTCTCACGGGGCGACAACGGAGACTTGGCAGTATTGGCGGAATCTTGGCGCTGCTCGCGGACTGGCGGGGCTACGTCAGACAAGCCGCCTCCGCCGCTTCTGTTGTCTGATGTGATCCTCACAGGTGAGGATGATCCAAATGATCCATCTCATGACTCATTGGGCTTTATTTCAATGAGCGCAAGATTAAGCAATGGCCGTCGCACTACAATCCTCATCCGTCGTCGCGGTGACTCAGTAGATTCTTAGTGGATAGCATCATCTTGGTTTGTTGACCCACGGAAAACACTAAGGCCGTTCGGATAAAAAAAATAGCGAGGGCAACCAAGATAAGAGAAGAAAAGGAGACAAAGCCATGAATCAAGCATAAACACGCACGGTTGGGCCGTAATGGTGTGAGATGTTCAGACTCTTCGCCAAGTTACCGCCAAGATGCCAAGCTGGCTGGCCACCCAGCTGCCAAGTTGCCAAGTTGCCAAGCCGTAACAAGTCGGTCGTTTATTTCGGGGTTATTGCAGAGAATGATGACGAGTGGACAGATTGCAATGTCTTGGTGTGCCTTGACCGCAAGCTTTCTCTGTTGCCGCCGAAGGGTTGTCGAGTTTGTCGCTCATAGGGGGTCTGCTATCTGTGGCCCCAGCCACTGGGCACTTCCAGCCTCCGGATCACTCTCCTGGTTGCATGGAGTACCTACAATGATAAGTGACAAATCGTTCAATCAATGTACGAGATCAATTCGAAGCGTGGGGTTTCTTTCTTCCTTAGTGCCGTGCATGATGGCTATTCCCGGCCGTCGTAGGGAACTGTCTTTCAGGACATCACGTTGATAGAAATTTGTCGACAAAGCTAACAAATATGCACGCAAAAAAAGAGCATCCGTGTATAAGCTCAATTAGGTTCTACGGTTCATTCTCTTTCTCCGATACTAAAGCGTTGAGCTTGTTATGGTTGCATGCAGTATCGAAGAATGATAGCTGCTGTCGGATTACTACATGCTATTTCCACTCTTAACAAAAACACGGAGACAAAGAGATCTGACATAGATGCGTCCAACCAAAGATGGCATTCGCCAATTTAATGGAATTGATAAAGATCCCTGTTTCAAACCGTGAGTCACCATCTCCAAGGGGGTGAGCCGTCCGCCCCGTTGCATCTACGGCATGTAAGCCACCCGCTGCTACACAGATGTACAGCATGCTACAATAATTTCTCTTGGGGAAGATTCGCGCTAGAGAGATGCCGAATGCTGCCAAGAACAATCAACGGAGCTATCTACGGTATTGTCGACGGCTGATGGGTTGTGGCAATGTCGGAAACTTGTGGATGACTTATGACGGCAAAGCTTGGCAAAATTGGCAGACTCGTCGAATTCATGCAGTCACTACTTGACTACCAGGGCTTGGCTCAGGGAGTGCCAAGTTGATTTCGATCGGCGAGGATAATGTTCAAAACTTGGCAAAATGAAGAGACGAGACGCGTCGCTAATGGCGATCAAGCATCCAGAGCTGGTTACGAATCATCAGTCCGACAATACCCCCCGGCGGGTTTTCGTTGGGGAGCAACATACCAACAGCACAAATTTTAGGCCCTCCATCAATTGGCAAATGGAAACGGTACAAAGGAAAGAAGAGACACAGATGCCAAGCTCTGGGCTCGAGGTTTGCTCCTAAGCACCCTCAAGCATACTGCAGGGGCTGTTCGATTTGACTCTTGGCTTTCCATGCGCAATGAAAGATTCTGGGCACATGTTGAGCAATAGAATACTCTGAGAAGTATTTCTTGGCAATCTGATTTGGCTACTGCGAGGGGTCTGCATGTTTGCCTACGATCTGATCCATCATTGTTCCCAGGTCACACCCAACCTCATCTAAGCTTTTCTTGCATGCCAAGACATCTATTGCATTAAATATACGTTCAGAATGTGAAATAAAGCGCAAGAATTATGGTTCCATTATTTCCAGCTAAGACATTCAATGGGAGTGATGAGGAAAAGTGGGTTATTGGAAGATGGGAGTTATCGTTGCCGAATTTGACGTTGGCGTTGATCATCATGGGCGGAAGTGACTCCATTGAGCGCTCAGAATCCGCCAAGAATAATGGCGGCACAGTTTCAGCAAAAGTGAAAGGTTGCTCAAGTAGCGTGAGTGAAATAAGCAGGTGTTTACCGTATTATATCATTGAGCTATGTGCGGCCCTTTGGTTCAGACCTGCCCGCGATTACAATCTCAGAATGTCAACCTCTTTAGAATAGATCTACAACATTCAGTACTCGTGACACCAACTTTTAAATGGTTTCCGCAAAGCTTACTCCAAAGCCCAGCTAATGGCTCTCCGCATTAGGATTGAGTTGCTGAGGTGAGCATCAATGTCAGTGGGAGACGTGGCTGCCATGATCAATTTCATTTATTGGTGCCTGTGCTCCCACGTCATTGACAAACTGGAGGAGCATGGTCAAACGCTCAGCTGAATCGGCTGACTACTTAAAACGGACGCGTATTCCATGAACGTGGAGGAAAAGAGTACGAGTTCAGTCAGAGTGAACATTGCTCTTGAACAATCACACCCCAGGTACCATGCTTTGGCATGCATGAGGACCCATGGTTTATGATCTTCGGACTGCCAGGTGGCAAAGATACGGTGGATATTAGACACATTGCAGTGATCCAAACCCGATGGTTACAGGCTAAAACAAACGCAAAAAACATTGAGCACAATGTATACGAAAGTTATCGCGCCCACCCGCTCGCATCAGCAGCAGACCGAAATCGGCATTAGAAGACTGAAACAAGACGTTAAGGATTTATGACAAGATTGCGACGGCTCCCTTAGTTAATAAAGCGCCAGATGTGACGTGGACATCAAGTCTTCTTTACATCCCCAAGCCGATAATTAGTAACAGTGGGAACATGAAATGAGATTCGCTCTCAACCACTGCCGTGAGATTTAGATGCTGCTTTAACTTACTACCCCGGATCAAACCTCGTTTTTATCACCTTTGTAAGGTGTTCTTCGTCTTTTGTCAATCATCAGTCGCCACAGAATGTCTGGTTGAAACCCAGTAACTCAAATGCGACCCCATCTCAGCAAGTTCCGAGGAACCTTGGAGAAAGATTTCGCCAAGCACAGCGCTCACTTACACTTCTTTTCCTTGTTGAATATACAGCTACAAATTCGACATCTTGTTGAAAGACATTTCAGTATGCCGCGTCATCGTACTTTAATGATGGTGTTGTTGAGAGTGCTGTGCCACTGTCATCTGCACTTATTAGTGGACCAGGCTCCACAGAGGTGATGCACGGGGCAGTTTCTGGTCATATTGCACTTGTCAACGAATCTGACTAAGAGTAGGAGCCCACCGAAAATAGAAATAGCATCATCCCAACAAAGTTTCCGTACTTCTCCTTCTTCTTTCCTTGGCTGTTGATTCATTTTGTCCCGTTCTCAGCCCCTCTTCCGCTTCATTCTTCCCTTTGCCAACGCTGAATCAAACGTCTCATGGCGTACATTTCCGGCGTCGTGCCTATGCACCAGGTGCAGAAACCGCCCTTCACCATCGAAGCTCCGGGCTATGAGAAGATACCGGGAGAGACAGTGCCACGTCGTCATCCACGCGCCAAAGACGGACTAATCGACCGGCCATCTGAAGATGTGTATACCGTCTTCGACATTGTGCGCCGTAGCGCCCGCCTCTATGCAGATAAGAAGGCTGTCGGCTGGCGCAGGCTCATCAAGCTTCACAAGGAGACCAAGACGGTCCAGAAGAACATCGACGGCAGAGTCCAGGATGTCGAGAAAGAGTGGCAGCTATTTGAGCTCTCGGACTTTTCTTACCTCAGCTACAAGGAGTATGAGACGTTAGTCCTCCAGCTCGGGGCCGGTCTGCGAAAACTTGGATTGACACCTGAGCAAAAATTGCACTTATTTGCAGCCACGAGGTAAGAGAAAACACCACAGCTTGTGACGTCTGGAAAGTGTGCAATTAAACCTTTCAGTCACAATTGGATTGCTATATCCCATAGCTGTGCTTCTCAGTCCATCTCGATTGTCACCGCTTACGATACCCTTGGCGAGACCGGCGTTGAGCATTCTCTTCACCAGACCCAATCCACCGCTATCTACATCGACCCCCATTTACTCAAGACGGCCATGGGGCCGCTCAAGAGATCTAATGTCAAGACAGTCATCATAAACGACAAGTATATTTTCGCTACTGGTGGCGAGGTAGAGGAGTTTCGGAAAGCGAATCCGGAGTTCGTTGTCGTGACGCTCGAGCAGCTACGAAAGCTTGGCGAGGAGAATATGGTCGATCCTGTTCCGGCAAAACCCAATGACATATACTGCATCATGTATACGTCTGGTACTACTGGGCCTCCAAAGGGAGCTGTTGTTACTCATGAATCATTTATTGCTGGAGGTAAGGCACGGCCAGAGACACCAGAAGCTGATTACACCGAGACGTTCTAATCTGGGCATCTAGTCACGGGACTTTACACTTGCATTGATGAAGTCGTCACAGACAATGATAGCCTTCTCGCTTACCTGCCTCTAGCCCATATCCTAGAAATGGCCATTGAGAACCTGGGCATGTTCATTGGCGGTACAATCGGCTATGGCACTACCAGAACCCTCTCCGACCTCTCCGTCAGGAACTGCGCCGGCGACATGCGCGAACTTAAGCCGACCATGATGGTCGGTGTTCCGCAAGTTTGGGAAACAGTGAAGAAGGGTGTGATTGCAAAGGTCGCAGCATCGAACCCCCTTGTGAGGACATTGTTCTGGGGTGCCTTTTACTACAAAGACTTCATGGTTCGATACCATCTACCTGGTGCCAATATCTTTGACAGCATGGTATTCGGCAAGGTACGGGAACAAGCTGGTGGCCGAGTCCGAATGACTGTCAATGGTGCTAGTAGCATCGCGGATGGCACCAAGAACTTCCTCTCCATGGTAATGGCCCCGATGATCCTCGGATATGGTCTGACAGAGACTTCTGCGACCGGCATGCTCGGCTCACCGCTCCAATATACCCCCGATTATATTGGCACTGTACAGCCAGCTATCGAAGTCAAGCTGGTGTCTGTCCCCGAGCTCGGGTACTTCACAGACACTGATAATCCGCAAGGCGAGATCTGGATCAGAGGCAAACCTGTTATGCTGGGTTATTATAATGACCCAGAAGAAACGAACAAGGTAATTACCCCCGACCGTTGGTTTAAAACCGGCGATATTGGGGAGCTCAATGATAATGGCCACATGCGCGTCATTGACCGTTTGAAAAACCTGGTCAAGATGCAAGGCGGCGAGTACATTTCTCTGGAAAAGGTCGAATCTATATACCGTGGCGCCCAGACGGTGTCAAATGTCATGGTATACGCGGACCCTGAGAAATCGCGACCCATTGCTGTCGTTATGCCCAACGAAAAGGCTTTGACTGTTTTGGCCGAGGAGCTCGGCGTAGAGGTACACAATCTGTACCTTGACGTTAGAATCCGTGATGCGGTCCTGAGAGATCTCCAAGCCACTGCAAAGCATGCAGGGCTGGCTAGCTTAGAGACTGTTTCTGGCGTTGTCATCACTGAACAAGAATGGACGCCCCCCACTGTGAGTGTTCTTCTTGAAATGTTCTTCGTTCCGTGACTGACAAGGTTGTAGGGTCTCGTCACAGCAACTCACAAGCTCAACCGGCGGGCAATCCAGGAGGCCTTCAGGGAGAAAATTGTAGAAGTCCTCAAAACGAGCCCTTGATGGGGCAATCGTACTGAGACGTCATCATTGCCAGATATACCGGCATTAGAGGATGGTGTTAGATAGATGAGTTTTCTTCTTCATTATCATGCAGTAGTGTGGGCTTCGAGTATCGAATATCAAGAATATTGAGGTACAGGGGTTTAGTGCACAAATCTTAGAACTTCTCAATAATTATTTCCAACACGATGAGATGATACAAGATTTTGGAACAATATACTTAAACTTGGTATTCCAATCAATCAAAAGCCCAATCCAGCATCGAGGTTCAACAGGGAGGTAATACCTGTTCGAATCAGCAACTTTTCTGAACGACGACAGCTGACCAAAGTGCCTTCTCAAATAGTACAGGGAATACTCTCGCAGAGCTATTATAGGCCCTACAAGTATCAATATTGTATCTTTTGCTCCAGGCCAATGACTTGGGTTCTGTTCACGAGCATAACTTCGACAAACTGACATCCACACCTGGCGTACGTTTAATACCCCCGCTACCCAAAATGTAAAACGCGGTCACTGCTATGCTATTCAACCCCTACCTATCCCACTCTTAGCACCCTCACTAATCCAGTCAGCTGTTGGGAATCAAGCTCCACACAGTCTGCGAATACCACTCAAATCCCCTAAATGGCGCTCTGGTAGAAAGACCCGAGTGGATCTTTAGAGAAAGCGTTCCAAGGTAGGCCATCTAATTCCGCATCCATCTTCTACTCTTGTCTTTCGGCGCTAATTCCGGGGCACAGAACGATATGCCTTCTCTTCGGCGTCGAACTACGCATTGGTGTCCAGCTCTGCCCAATAGAGGCAGCTAAATGCGATGGATATGCTTTAGTCCCCCTGACCTTGCAATCGAGATATGTGGGAGCCCGCTTCCAATGGAGAATGGACGGCAAGATTCGAGAGCGCCCGGGAGATCAGTAGAAGAAAAGCTTTGGTAAATATCACGGACTTGCGAAGAAGCTGATGAAGGACAGAATTGGAGGATTTGGAGCACCAAAACAGCAGTGATACCACGTTTGATGTCTCTGGTTGGAGTCAAAAGGTCGACGAGTTTGGCGTGCTCGTGTTGATGGCTATTTTGCTGGAGTAGATGATGCTGCATTCATTGCTGTTAAGTTGATTTTACTTCTGCATCTTGCCCAGTTAGCAAAAATCGCCAGTGCAGAGTAGAGTTAGCTTGTCCGTAACAACCTCCTCTGACCAGTTGCTTTGTGTCTCTATTCGTGTGCAACTTGTCCGACTCCACCCAAATTACAAGGCGGCTTGGACCTTTAATCACGGTGGACGACCTGAGCTTAAGCTGCTTTCTTTTTGCACCAAGCTGGACTTGACTTGAGCGACATAATGAAGTTAAATGTTCAAACGCGAGGTGGTTGAGATCAGGACCCAGACGTGATTGGACGATGTTCAGGTATCATGTAACAGAATCGAAAAGAGGATTGTTTCCGCGTCCGGAACAAACGGCAGTTTTGAGGCAGCAAAGGACCCAGTCTTGGATAAGTTGGATGCTTGCAGTCACCAACCGGGCGCTGTGCGGAATTATCGCCAGCGACTAAGCCACCATCGGCTCCACTGCAACGCGAAAGATCGGCTTCCTTTTGACTATTCGGGCAACCGAGCTGAAAGATATTGCGGGGATAACAATTTGCCGAGTCCAGGGCTGTTTAGGAATCTTGGGAGACGGAAATAAAACCACGCTGGGTTCTTTCCAGCTTTCCTCCCAAGGTGCATCCCGAAAACGACAACTTGTAAGAGATAAAACCTCTTGTCAGAGACAAAACCAGACATTGAGGGTCACGATGCCAGAAGTACTTGGCTTGGTACACAACATCGGCCTGGCGCTGGCCATCGTCGCCCACGCATTTCGTTTCATTCCTGCACGATGTCTGCACGTGGGTATGCTGATTGTCTGCTGCATGGCCTGGGCTGGACCTGGCGCCGAGGACGCGACACAATACGTCCAGATGCAGAAGTCTATCAGGTTTCCTGCAGTAGGAAAGAGCGTGCAACAAGGCGAAATTGCGTTGGTATGTTTGCTGTCTCCTGCTGTATCCTCATTACCACTTGTCGCTGTGGCATGTTTAGCTGACGTGGAATTTACCCTGCAGACTGTTCTCTGCTTCGTCTTTGACCCAGCAATCAGCATTCTTTTCTACAGATGGGGAGGCAGGGTATCAACAAAGAGTCGCAAATCGAACCCTGATAGAGCCAAGTCCTTTGTCCTGTTCGTCCAGACTCCTTGGTACATCGCCTCTCTGGCCGGATGGGTCGTCTGCGTTGTCTTTCAAGCATCATACGTCCCAATACTTGGCAGAAAGAAACTGGAGCTATGCAACACAAGCAACCCGGCGCAGTGCAAAATGGTCACTGCATCGTGGATATTGTCCATCTTTTTCTGGCAAGTACTTCAAGACAGACTCGCAAGGATTTGTGACGCCGCCTGGGTACTGATTATCCATAGTATTGACCATTTCATTCTCATCTTTCTCTGTGTATGCTCTGTTCTCGGCCTTCCGGCTCGTCAGAAGAAGAAAGAAGGTATTGACATGTGGCGAACTGCCGCGCCGACACCTGTCGAACAGCAGCCCATCAAGATGCAACCCCAGGAGCCTAGTGGGCCACCATCGTATCGATCAAGAGAACTCGAGATGGACCACTGAGATGTCATATTTACATATCAAGCTCCAGTACATAAAGTTGGACGCAATGGACTGAAGGATTTGCCCCTGGCGGGCACTTGTGCACACTGATTGGCTTATTCCCGAAGCAGCGCCTTGACAAATCCTTTGCCAAGCTCTTCAGCTCCACCATCTCATTAATTTGACGCAAATCTGCGTCTAATTTCCGCTCACTCACTGCGCCACGATTTTGCCACTGCCCCTTGACTTCTAGCGACTCAGGCATCATCGTCTCATCTTTCGACCGCTCTTTGCTGATCATTCTGTGGCTTCAAGGGCTTCAGTACCTGAAAAATGACGACTGGGACTGTCGTGCCTTGGACAAGAGCAGCTCTTGCAGCTGCCGTGAGCTTCATCCCGCTCGCAACTGCGGCTCTTTCTCGCACCGGCCAAGTCGGTTTGTTTTCTGATGAAGACTGCAAAGAGTCAGTCTACGTCAACAAGGCCGTCATCGGGCTTGACTTTTGCGCCGTGGCTGACTCTGCGACGCCCTACTCTGGCGAATACAAGAGCTTCATCGTTTACGAGCACCCCTGGTGTGAAAATGGTTCACTTCCATACTGGAACGTCTTTGTCGATAACTCGTGTCACCACTTGATTGACTCATGGCACGTGTCAGACCTGACGAACCTGAGTTATGATGACCAGTATGATGACGACGATGACGATAGTGGCAAGTGTGTTTCCGTGCCGGATGCTGGCTATCGCAGCTATGCCTTTGTGTGCGACGGCTTTGACTTGGCTTGGGGAGTGGACCGATCTGGAGGCAATGAGTCTACAGCTTCGAAAAAACCAGCCAAGCCTACGTCGAACCTCTCGGAAACTTCGACGCAAGAACCAGCGGAATCAACTTTGAACTCCTCGACCACTTCAACAGCGACTTTAACGGAAGCTTTAACCACAAGCTCCCATACCTCGGAGCCAGATTCATCAACACAGTCTGCGGTGTCTCTGTCAGGTTCCTCTTCTTCGACGTCACACTCCACCAATCCAAGACCAACCTCGGACGCGACGACGATCTCAGACTTAACAACGATTCCAACCACCAATTCTGGATCTCCCAAACATATGCCGAATAAGATTGCTGGGCTAGGTGCTGCTGTTGTTGCCGGATGGCTTTTTTGAAGCGGTCTCTGAAGAAGTCCATGAGGAATTATTTGCACAGCATTTGGTGCAAGACTGAATACGGACGCTGGCAAACGTCTGAGATACCTGATATTCTCCGTGCATAATCTAATTCACCCTGCATAGTGCGCATACAGAATCCAAAGCGGATGGTTTAGCTCCGTGTCTTCACAAAACACAGTTCAGAATGGCTAGTATAGGATGGCGGAGTCGTGGTCAGAAATGCAACGGGGCTAACAAACCCCGGAGGCAATTAGCTGATAGGATCGGGTGAGATAGCTCGTGAGAGCATCAGCCTAATCGTGGCCGCTAGTTCTCTCTACGAGTTAGAATAAATAGAAGGAGGATAGATATATTTCTTCCATGCAGTCTTGCTCTGTTGTGTTCATAGCTTGCTGTCTTTCCAAACAGGTGATCTCTTCTGGACAAAAGCTGCCAACCCTTCGCGGATGTTCTCGCCCTGCTCAAGCAAGCTAAAGTATTTTTGTAGCCACTGCTCTGTCGCCGTTTCAACGTCGGCCGTCTCCCAAGCCTGGCGCAAGCCTGCACGTGCACAAATGACGCCGTCCGGGCTATTTTCTGCGATCTGGGAGGCATAGCGCAATGCCTCGTCCAGCACACGGGTTTCGGGGACGACTTTGTTGACTATTCCCCAAGAGTGCATCTCATGCGCAGAGATCCGCCGGCCTGTCAAGACAATTTCGGAAGCCAATTGCATACCGACAGTATGAACAAGCCGTGTCAGAACACCACCGGTCGGTGCTAATCCACGTTTGACTTCGGGGAGAGCAAAAGTGGCTGTGTCTGCCGCAACCACGAGATCGCAGTTGACGATGAACTCACACCCACCACCAAAAGCCAGCCCGTTTACTGCCGCTACAATCGGCTTTTTCCCTTTGCGGCGTGTGAATGGAGTAACGCCTTGTCTGACACCAAACCGCTCTTGGTTTTTTTGTTCCAAAGTTCGCCGCCATTCCTTGAGATCTGCGCCTGCGGTGAATGCACGCCCGGTCCCTGTGACAATCAAGACTCGGAGACTGGGCTCAGTGTCGTACCAGTCTAATACCGAGTCCAGTTCCCGCAGAGCGTCTGAAGACAGGGCGTTTAGGGAAGATGGGTGATCCATACGGGCTAGAAGAACAAATTTCGCCGGGGAAGTGAGTCGCAAAAAGTTCAACCCTTGCGGAGGCTGAGTCTTTGTTGGAAACCGGACAGACATGATGACGCCTTGAACAGAGACGCCTCTACAGAAAGCACCGATCGATCTTAGCTTGATGGTTGAACCACTCAGAGGTCGCCGTATTGGTGTACGGTAAGGTATGGATGGTGCGGGAGAAATTTCGAATTGTCATACTGCAAAATAGCTAATATGAATAAGACTAAAAGACGTTTGAACTTCTCGGAAAATAGATGGATTTGCTCAATTGGTCTGCATCTCATGAATCGCAAGATCTGACTCATGGTCAGGCGTGGACCCAAAATTAGCCGAGGTCGTTCTCTCTCCGGCACACACCGAGGTCCTTCATCAGCTCGTACGAGCCAACTTTGTGTCTTTCACTTACTTGCACGAGGAATACGACAATTTCGAGATGGAACAAGTGCAATTCCAGCGCCTCTATCATTTCTCAATAGTACCGTCGTTAATTTCAGCCGTTCCATGCAGTGACGGTAAAGTGACCTGGACGTGGATGGTCAGGTTGCAAGGATTGCACAGTCTCGCATTTGACCGAACGTCAATAAGTCAACTTTAAGATAGAGCGATTGCACGCTAGAAAGATACAGTAGAGGAAGACGGTTGCTGCTTTATTGACCCGCAACAGCCAGACCGAGACCCTGTGCCGATGGTTTAGGCTGTGATACATGTACTCTTCCAGTTCAACCTCACCTTACTCTTCTGGCTAACTAGAACGTAGTAACTGTGCTATTGCTAGGCACAGTCACAGTACTATTTTGCAAGAAAGCAGGAGCTGTCACGGGGCTGAAAGCGAAATGATCAAAGATGAGCCGCAACCTTGAAATAGGTACAGAATATGAGAAAGAACGCTGAAGGCTAGGATGGAAAAGAAAGAAGAAAACCTAATACGAAGCAGTACCGATGGCGTTATCAACAATACTCCATGTATGGTCCGTGACCTTCTTCAACTGCTCCTCGGTCCAAATGTGCTTGTTGTTCACTAGCTGGCCGCTACCATCGATGCAACTCCACGATCGGCCCTCCTTGTCCCCTGCAGCCGCAACATCGAATGTCCCTTTGAGCAGGTTCTCAGCAGAAGTATCTGGCGATATGCCAAAAATTTGGCCAAGAGCCTTTGAACCAGCCCGCAGGTACCATGGGAGCGACTCAAAAAGACCTGTGTTGACAAGACCCGGGTGGGCATGGACGAAATGTCTTTTGCTAGCTCCCTGTCCCTCTTGCTGCTTAGCATATGCCTGGATCATGGCATCGTTCAGTGTGAGACAGTGGGCGGCGGCGTTTCCAAGACTGAAATGTGTTTTGAGGTCCAGGTCATCCCAATAAAGCTTCTCAGGATTGCCATGCGCGCCGTCTAAAACAATGAGGACCTTAGCGTCGTTTGTCAAAACTGGCGTGAGCTCACGGATGAACAGTTGCTTGCCATAGTAGTGAAGTGCCATCTTGCGATCAATCCCCTCGGGTGTCTCAGTCCTGCCTGCTGTCGAGAGGATGCCCTGTGTGAGGACAAGGAGCTCGAGGTTCGGCTGCTGTGTCGACTTGTACTTTTCTGTGTACTTTTTGATTGAGCGCATGGACGATGCGTCTAGCGGGCGAAATTCCATGTTAGTATGAGGAATATTCTTTGGCTCGTTGCGACCGCTTATGATGACGGTCGAAGATGCAGAAGCGGCGGCGAGGCGGCAGGCGATTGCGTAGCCGATGCCGCCCGTTCCTCCAACTACCAGCGCTCTGATGTCCATTCAGGTTTTCTGAAAGTGGTAATTGTATTGGGAAATAAAACAAAATCGCTGAGGGATGGCGTGAAGCTGACGGTGGCGGCCTCGTAAGACATGGTTCGGACTGCGGGCAGAATTGGACAATATACTAAAGAAGCACGGAAAGTCGGACGGTTGCGTCACCGACACTGATCCCTTGGCGATGGCGCGGAGACGGATCCGTGATCGTTATTGGTTGTGTCTGGACGCGTAAACTCCGTCATCACCGTGGCGGAGATTGAATTAGCCCTTCTCCGTATGAATCGTGCCATGTTACAACTACAAGTTGATACGGGACAGTCCCACGGATTTGCCTTGTCTCTTCACGGAAATATGCCAACTGGATGTTATCCCGTGTCTCAATGAGACCTACTACGGATACGGCTTAGGTTGTGTTCCTGAAGTCGTAAAGAGTCCATGTTACTCTCGGCAAACGCCATTTTGACCGCGGTTGCAACGCGCCGGAACGCCCCTCCTTCTATTTGTAGTCTTAGGGGACAGATGGCCCGTCAATCGGAATCTCCACGTGACAAAAGTCCTACTTGTGAAAGTCCGCAACATCAATGCATCTGGAACTAGCGGACTTAAGACTTGAGTATGCATTAGCCAATGACATCAGTTGAAGCAACCTAGGTTATGCTTCGTTTGAACTTGTGTTATTCACGTGCAACTCGAGCGTGGATCGCTGCAGAAGGCACAATCTCTTCATCAATCATGCTTGCAGGTGTCAGCATTGCGGATACTGCAAAGAATGCTCACAGCCTGACACGGTTGTCACCGCAATTCGGCTTCTCGTCCTGATTGCATTCGACGACCAACTCACAGTCCACTTAGACCAAGATGCGGAGATGCGGAGATGCGGAGGTGCGCACTAGGGAAGTCATGTCAACTCTGTTGTGTTTGCGCATCATCCGGCCTTAGTTCCGTTAATTCCGGCCCCTTGCCACTCAAACACCAGCTGTACTCACTTGTGAAAGACCAAAGCCTTGATCTATGCCGAGAGCAATTCAACAAGTCTCTGAAAGACGGTATGGTTCATCCAGAGACTCAATTATACATGCAAGCTATCGAAACCTCATTAAGTACATCGATTCTGGGCGAGTGTGTAATTGAGGCCCAATGATCAACAATAAGAAATGATTCAAGTATAAGTTTGCCAAAGACGCCGTCACAAAGCTCCCTCATCAATATTTATGCTCTTCTACTCTCCATCCAACTCAAATTTCCTCGACTTTAATCGATACCTCGTATCGCTTCTTCAAAGTGGCGCCCGCTTGCAACACAGACACCAAGGTCGGCGACTTTGTGGCTCACTTTAACCCCCCCCCCCCCCCCCCCCCACCGAACGCTGGAAAAGAATATTCTGCTCACGGGTGCCTCTCCGGAGAGTCTTAATGAGAGTTTCGGGAAACCAGCCGTTGTGATTCTAGCTGCACTCTCGGTTTCCAAAAATGGAAGGGCTCATCTCAGAACTCAACTCCAAGCACCCACTATCACTGTCAAGCCTCTCCCGCTGAACCTCCTTTCGTTTACCGGAGTCCGCAAAGCCGCCCAAACCGTCAATTCTTGGCACGACGTGCCTCAGATTGATGTCTTGGTTAACAATGCTGGAATTTTGGCCGTCCTATGCCTAGCAACCGAGGATGGGCTTGAAAGCCAGTTTCGGACCAATCACCTGAGCCACTTCCTGTCCACCAGCCTCATGATAGACAAAATCCTGGTGTCCGAAGCCCCGCGAGTTGTTTTCGTCTCGAGCGGTGTGAATCGCACTGGAAACATCCGCTGGTCGGACTACAACTTCAACGATGACAAGCATTACCAAAGATGGCTTGGATACGGACAGTCAAAGACAGCAAACGTTCTTACGGCCCTTGCGCTTGCCGAGAAGCTTGGTTCTCGAGGGATTCTCAGCTTCGCCATGTGCCCCGGTGTCAGCTATACTAACCTCGAGTCGCATGATATCCATGATCCAGCCTCTTTTAGCGCATATCTCACGGAATTGACCAACTGTTGGATTGGCCCCTCATGTGGCGGCATCGACTTAAATTTTCAGAAACCTCCGATACACCAATGTCCTAGCCTTAGTCAGATGACTAGAAAACCCCTCTTGAGAAAAGAGGGGGCCGGAGGGATCCTTGATCAAGACAATCATCATCTTTGGGCTCCATCATCGCATTGATTTCTATCAGCTTGATCGAATGTGCCGTACGCGATCCATTAACAACCAATACGGGAACAGGTGGTTGTGGGGCATGGCCTCTACTCTACAGAGGTCACTTCGGCTTTCTGACCAGTATTGATTGAACTTGGAAATGTTGATAGAATGATCAATCTATTAAAAGAAAAACCCGCATTTGTCGAGAATGCCACACCGGATGCTTAGATCAGTTCCACTTTCCATCTGCATTTCCAGTTCCTTCCATATACGGAGCAGAGCGATCCAACCCCATATGACGGCCTTTGAGATACCAGATCAATGTCCCCCATATCTTCCAATTACCAAACTGCCCGGTCCCGTGGTCGCGCCCCAGAGTCAGTCCTAGCAAGGTCTTACCGTTGATCTTATGCTCCGGCATGCTACCAGTTTCCATGTACCTCTCAAAATTCCTTCCCAGGTGCCAAACATGGCCATTGGCGAAGAATGCAAGTGGATCCTGTATGTTGCCTGCATCTCCCATGGCGAAGACGTTCTTATAGCCTAAGGCTTGAAGTGTTTTCTCTTGCTTAACACGCCCGTCCTTGTCGAGCATCTCTGCCGGCATGAAGCCTGTGTTGTAGGTCAAACCATGTGCTGGGATGAGGAGATCTGCTCTGAGTGATTGCTTCTTCCCATCAGCTGCCGTGAGCTCGAGAACCTGGTCCATCCCAGTCCCTGTTGTCGCCGTAACCTTTGTATTGGCAATGATTTTGACGTTGAGCTTCTCAAGCTGGGACTTGGCCGCGTAGCGCACACTGTCTAGAACACTGGAATCCAAGGGCAACTTGTCGCTGGACACGAGGATGACCTTCTTCGTCCCATGCTTGGAATACTCAGAGCCGAGCTCTCCAACAAACTCGACCCCTGTTGGTCCTGCACCGGCTACAACAATCGTTTGCGCGTCTCCGATGGACATCCGTAGCTGATCGAGGGCATCGCGCGTCTCTTCACTGGTCCCTAGGTTCTTCCATGGCAGCTTGTGCTTGTCATCTGCTCCAGTAGCGACTATAATGCTGTGGTATTCGATGTTTCGCTTGCTGCCGTCATTGAGAGCAACGACGACCGTGTTCAACTCGGGAAGAAGCCGGTCGGCTTTACCCAATACCAGCTCAAACTTGCTGGCGGGGTACTGGGCGAACGAGTCGGGGATCGAGAAAGATACGTCGTCAGATGACATTTGACCAGGGATGACTGCTCGTGGGATAGCAAACACCCAGTAGAACTCGTCTGTTGGAGAAACAAGGACTACCCGCACGTCTGAGGATTTCGACGCCGTATGGCGAACCAAGTAGTGAGCCACAGGAAAGCCACCGATCCCCGCGCCTAGGATCACAATGGTTCTCGTCATTCTACTTGACAGAGGGGTATTGAGAAGGAAAATATGGCAGAGGAGGGTTCAAGCACGTGCCTTTGTCAATGTGTGTTGTTGATGAAAATTCCGCCTCCCCAGCAGTGCTCGTCGTTATGTGGTGCGGATTAAATAGTATTATTGAGTAGGTCACCATGATTACAAAAACTTTGTTTGTTGGCACGTAGAACAACACCCGAAAAGGGTATTTGTAGATCTTGGCAACGGACTTAAATGATGAGACATTTGCAATTCCCTCCAGTCTTAGAAGATACCCGGGTCCAGAAATTCCTTGCTACTATCTACTCCCGGGGGATCCGGAACAAAGGCAGCGGTATCAAAAAGGGTATTTGTAAATTTGGCTATTCACTGTGATTTATTGACCGCTTTGATACAGTTCCAGGAGGCAGTCTACGTAACTGATATAGCCCTGGGGACCAAAGTACGATTGGGAAGTATGCGGGAGCAGGGATGTGCTCATTAGCTTGCTGCCGAATGAGCCGGAGGAGGTGACGGGCTGACAGCGTTACCAAAAAGGGTATTTGTACGGCTTGGCAAGCCGCTGCCATTATTAGTCATGCTCCTCGCTGCGTCATCTCACCAAGACCTACAGTTTCCTCTTTCATCTTGAGATGCTTTCCACTTGATAAACCTCAACTACCGCGCAGCATTCCCAGTCAGAACGCGCCCAGAATGGCTCAGAAGTCGACCCAAAGTCCCGAAGGCTGTGGTGAGATGCAGTTCATTGAGATAAAGAACCCAGTCGACGTATCCTGGCGCAGCGCGGTCCGCTCACACACTGCACGGGGCCACTATAGAAAGGCAAGGCAGCGAGAGATTCTGCAGCATCGACAATTAGCTCAGCAGCGGCGACACATTGCCCAAGCCGGATCGATGCCACCTGCGACACTACTGCCGATACGAAGCGCAGATCCGTTTAACACCTTGGTGCTGCCAACAACACGCTTTGAGGGCTACCTACTCGATCATTGTACGCCGCACGTTGCTAGACTCATAGAAGTACTGCTTACTCCTTTCAGATGTGAGATATGTTGCAGTCAATGCCAACATTTGCCATCATGTTACCGAAAAGGACTACATTCGGACTGGATACAGGACTCATTGGGTTCAACTCGCAATTACTCACCGAGGTTTGCTGAGTAGCATCTTCCTGTCATCTTGCCGGAGTCTCGCAGCGCTTCAAAACGGTGGTCCGTATGTTGAGAGAGCACTGGAATACCAAGGTGCCTGTATTGGTGCAATGAACAATGATGTCTCGAAAGATGGCCAGCCTATAACCCCAGCAACTATTGCCACGGCACTGGCTCTGGCAACTGATTCCGTAAGCTTTTTCTCATCCACCCAGGGATGCAGTTTTTAACAATCCAAAGTACATAATGAACGATATCATAGCAGCGGAGCAGCACTGCAATGCTGTGGAGGTGATGGTTCGGATGGAAGGTGGTTTCCAGGCCCTGCAAATGGACAAGTTTGTGAGAACATTGGTAAAGTGGTTCAGTGTTAACCCGGAAGCGGCACATAGACATCCTGGTAAGAATGTTTGGGAGGGGCTTGAGCACTTACTGAATGAGGTGTAGTGAAGTCTGTCTTTACGGTGCAGGGCCCGTGATTTCTAATCAATACTTGTCTAACACGACCTCAAATTCAGTATGCAACGTTTCTGATCATGCACGCAACCGCGTACTATGCTATGTTGGCCTATATGCGGTAAGTATGTGCATCTACGTGTCGCATCCAGCGAAGGCGACACCGTACAGCAGGTCAAATAGAGGCTAGAACTTTTTATTGACACCCGCCATCAATGGTATTGTCACCCATAATTATCTTTTAGACCTCTTTGTCAAACAGGAAGCATTTAAGTACCGTAGTCGAGCCCACGTATGAAGCTATCACAAGCTCCTTCTTGCCACGAACTCTTGTATTTGCCTGCAACCTGCGGTATACTAGTTCCACTTGCTTGCCTTGACTAATTTGGAACGTCTTCTATCTTGAGAAGTGACCCGACACGGATTCAAATACCGGTATGCGGTAAAAAAAGTCTACGTTCTGCTTTGAGTATACTATCTGGTCATTCGTTCAATTAGTCAAGATAATATCTGAGCAGTGGTTGAGATGAACATTCTAGACTGAGTAATCAGCGTATCACCGTTTAATCCAAACTTACAACAGCCTTACCTTAGCCCGCAGTTCACAATGGAAAACTGTAATGCACAAAGAAATTCCTTCATTTTGCCTATTTCTTTTAGGTAATATGACGGTTGGTAGTAGCCCAAGTAAGGATCAAGTGCTTGTCGGGCCATGTCAGCCGGGCGGATCAGACCGAGCTATAATACGTAGACGAGCCGCTGTACCCGGGCCTTGACTCAGCGATATGCGCTGAGCTGCAGAAACTGAGCCGCTATAGCCGGACCTCAGCTCAGTTTTGTGAGCTGTGCTGAAGTAGCAAGCCCGTCTGTGACAGTGTCGAGCTGCATCAGCGGTCCAGTGGCCCAAGGGAGTCGATACTATACCGTGTTATCTCATGATAATAATTGGGTCAGATGTAGCAGACCGACATCTGGTTCAAATCTAAGGGTGATTCTGAGTGCACTACGCAGTCAAATCACAACATTGAAAGGTCTTGAAGCCATTAGTCGGAATATTAAGCATTGATCACCATATTTCAAAATACTCTCAGCGTATTGCGAAAGATAATCTCGATGACCTGAGCGTGTCTGTCTGCTCTATTTACAGTGCCCCTGTAAAACGAGACCGCTTCAGAAAAGTCCTCAGGTGAGTATTTTTTGTATCCCACCGCGTCTTCCTCAATGGCCTCAAGGACAGTCAATCCTTCAACCATACCATTGACCACGTTCCCATCGATATGATAGCGCGCCCATATCGCATCGCCGAATCTCGCATCGTGGATAGCATCGACATATAATCTTGCCCAGGGCTCGACGGGTTGTATCCCGTCACGTTCAAGCACTTGCTGCACGGGGAGATCCAGAAAAAGCGTCTCCGCGACCTGAGAGTCGCTTAGACTCATAGCTAGATATGTTTTTACTTATGGGCACACCAGAATGGTAAAGGAAGACGATCGCTAGCTTCACATACCATCAAATGACATTAAGGATAAGAGAAAATTCAAGTTGGGCAAATTTCGATGATTGCAAAGTCCAGGTGTAAAATACGAGAAGGGCAGGGGTGAAGAAAGAGAGAAAAGCTGGTTGGGTCTCTCTTTATACGACCTGACCAACCCCAACCCCAACCCCAACCCCCCCGATTTTTAGCACCAACAGCCGTGGCTGTGGTGGTGGCTGACCCCGTTTTGAGCGAAAGATTGAGGCTACAGGCCTGCTGTGGATACCGCAGCTGCAAATAGCTACTGGTTACCCCTCTTACACTGGATCCTTCGTCGAGTAACTCACTTGCGGAACTAGTTGTCGATAAGTTCAGCATTTCAATACCTCAATTTTTCATACTCATAACGCTGGAACAGCTGCTATATTGATGATCAAAGGCTTGGGGCGTTACTAATGCCGAAAGGGCTGAGGTTCAATCTATTTGTAGATACTTACACAAGTACTACTGATGCGGGCCTGGTTGGACGGTGGATTGAGAAGGGGGCCGAGGGCCGCCCTTAGCATCAGACCAAGGGAGCTACAGTTAGGAAGTTTAAAAAGGCGAGGTAGCTATACAAACCGACAGAGGAGGGATATTGCTATCACTAATACTATAATAGAACGAGACCTTCCAGTAGGCCAATAGTAATACCATTCTACTTTCTATATTATATTACTATTCTTTTCAATAATATCCTCTTTAAATGTATAACGGTCGGGTCTAAGCCTGGTCTGTACGTGGGTATAGGGTAGGCGAAGATTGGTTTCCTAAGGGATAGACCGTGGTCTATATTAGCAGAACGGTTAGGCGTATACTTACTGAGCAGTTAAATGTTACGTTAGGTAATGGTTAATGTACGATGCGGCGTAGCGAGCAGAGTAGATTGAAGTAACCAATTGTTATTGATAGCTGGGGAGCTGCACATTGAAGAGGTGCACTTCCCAGGTGACTATATACTAGGTGGATCGCAGGTTCTGGTGGATCGTGCGATCCGTGGATCGCAACGATCCTGGAGCGCGCGATCCTGGATCGCAACGATCCTCAGAGTTGCGATCCCTGGTTGATTGGATGAAATTTGTGGGTACTATCTTACTGCCGGTCCCGACCGCCTACGGTCCCTTGGATTGTGCATGGGTCGTGACAGACACCTCCCTCTGCGACTCGCCTCCGAATTCCGCCGGAGCTAGCTATCCAATTGTGGTGTGGTTATTCTCGTCCGCTGTGGTAGTTTCAGTACTAGATTATTAGATACCTAACAGGGTTGGATAGACTTTCGCGACTAAAGTTACCACGACTAGCCTTGAACCTTGGCAAGACCTCTGAGGATTATCAACGGCCCCGAAGACCCCGGAAGATCCGGGCGATCCGGGTCCTTGACATACAAATAGCTTGCTTGACTGCTCTGGGGATCAAATGAAAGATCTTCCATTTCCCCCAGATGTGTCCCATGTTCCGTACTATTTGATGTGTTTCAATACCCACCCCGTGATTACAACATACAGCCGCTTGGCACCACCTCATCCTTAAGTACAGCAAACTTGCCCTCATGAGCCACCAGGACAGTTTTACAACACATCTCATTTCGAGGAATCATGTTTTACGACTCTGATGCGAACCTGACTTGCGTTTCCCACCTGAATTGAGAGCTATTGACCCAACAGCCGTATAGCTGTTTGTCTCGACCGTGCTAACTGCATTATCGTACCTCGAGATGTCGAATCAGAGGCGCTACTCTGGGTCAATGATCGAAATTGTACTTTAGCATAAGGTAATAAATAAAAAGACCTAGCAATTGATGTGCTATAGCCGTGCCGCGTATGTAAGTTAAGAGCTGAGGATTCAGCAAACTCCCCCAATCCAACGCCAATAGCCGCCAACCGTCCGATACTAAATCTTACACCACCGATCAACGAGATTATCTTATACCGCATGGGCATTCTCATAGTATACCCGTGTTGTGGTTGTTTGAAGGATTCCCTTGTCACTGCCCCCATCATCTTGAGTTGATTTACCATCAATACTGCCTCCTGACTTTCCTCCGTTCCACTCGTAGCCACCACCCACGGCTCGAGTACTTGTGCTGAAGGGCTCGTCGAATTGAGTGTATGGTCCGCGGTTGGCTGACCTCCCCCCTGTGCCCCCGATAGTGCGAAGTTCGTGGCCGGAGGAGAGGCCTGTTTTGGACTTGCCGGTGCCCGTTCCTTTCGAGCTTGACAACAGGCGGGGAGCAACCGTTTTTATGAAGTGTCGTAGGGTCGATAGGCACGCGCACATGATAAGGAGGTTGGCTTCGATGCAACTGTTGGATGGCAGGTCAGTGAGGTTTCTGGGAAAGGAGTGTGTGGTAAGCAATTAGCCATACATCCATGTGTGGATTGGGCCACCGCCCCAGGTCGTGTCGGCTTCTTCGAGTTGAGTGACAAGAAGTGCAAGGCGAACCATAGAGGTGATAACAGTTCTGTTCAAGACAAGTCAGTAACTGTATTTCTTACGTGTCTACCAGTTTCGCAGGACGGGAGGCGTACGCAGAACCAATGCTAAACAGACACAAGAGAGCGGCCTTTTTCTTAGCAGACAACTGGAGTGCAACAACCATGGGTATCGGAATGGCAATCATGATGATATCAGTGGCCACGCCCAAGCCTGCGGTAGCCTGGAACATGGCTGGTCTGTCGATGCAAGAACCCTCGTCTGCCGGGATAGCGAGATCCCAAGATTTTCGGAACGGTGTACATGGAAAGACGGAGGCGAAGAAGATGCCGATGCCGGTACCAGCGACGATTCCCATTGATGCGAAGACTGTCCATCGGTACCAGTTTTGGCTGCCACTGAGCTCGAGTAGGAACAGCAGGATAACGATTTTGGAAAGACATGTCGGGACGGTGTAGACGATCGAGTTGATATAGGTGGCCCACTGCAACACGGTTGGCTGTACTTAGTCAACTGAACATAGCAGCTCGATTTGGACGGTTACATACGAAAATGGCCGTCTGGAACTTGTCAAATGGGATTTCCCAGGCATGGACTCCCATCCAACCTTCGATGAAGGAGCCTGCGGTTATCTAGTGAGCAAATCCGCAGACAAGTGAGAGTTAAGTCTAAGTTCAGAAGACTTACGTAGGGTCAGGACTTGGATGGCGATGGAACCGAGCTGCCGGCAATATGAGCGAGAGTTCAACAAGTGCAAAGTCTATCGACGTACCCAGGCGACGACTAAAAGAGCTGTTGTGTCGTTGGTGGTCAGCTTGATCAAACTTCACCGAGGCAGACGCTTAGCTCGGCACATACCGTCATCAATGCCAAGCTTGTTTCGAATGAAGGCTTTGACATAGAGTCTCTGGAGCAGGAAGAGGAATGCTGCGATAATGCCAATGCTGCTCACAGCGTAAGTGGCCGCGACCGAGTTGCGCTGGGGGTTGTCGAAGTCGACGACATAGCCCTCGGGAGGCGCAATCGCCACGAGAGTTCCGTTAATCTCAGCCATGTGGACGATTGCGTGTATCCAGCTTCATGTCAGTTCAAAGCATGTCAGTTGAGAAAGGCATAAAGTTGGAGAAGCGAATGCGGAATTCCGGGAACTTGGGAGAGTCTGCAGATGGATTCATGCTTGTAAATGTGGCTTTCCAATGCAGCACTGTACGAGGCGCCTAGGGCCAGGGTTTGGAGGATGGACAGGCTGCGTTACATCGCTTCTATCTCGAATCGTCGAGTGTTGTACCCCCTTTGCGGCTTGCCCGAAGGATGAGCCCATGAGTAGCAGCCCCATTGGGCTTCAATCCCTCAACTGTAGCTGCATGATACCGGTGCGTCGGAATCCTTCCCCGTTCGCCATCAACAAGGATCTCGTCATCGCTAACGTAGTAGCTTGGCTAGCTGCATTTCTCCACTATTAGTGCCGTTGTGTGCCCCTCGCCCTAAACAAGGGGCCGTGGCGGGTCAGCCATGGATCGAGACGACAGCGTCAGTTCAGAGAACTGTGGATGATGGGAGGATGCCAGAAGGTTAAGATTGCATAGTAACATGACATATTCTCCATAATCCACCTCCTCAATGCCTCGGGATTACTCGATCAAGTAGCAGGCCCATCGTTCATCTCGGTGTCGGGACAAAGCAGTGTTCCGAAAGGGGATGATAGCAGGACACTTAAATATCCCGATTCGCAACCATCTTTCTGCGACGTACCATCCACTCTGCACTGCAACGCCAACAAAGTCAATCATGTGGGACCAGTCAGTTACCAAGGCGCTTCTGGCGCTTCTCGTCGCCGCTCCCGTTGCTCAAGCTTCACCCTTGTGCGGCCGAAGCGACGAGACTGTGGCTTCTACAGCTGTAAGCATCACATTTTTAGCACAATCTTTCCAAGACAATATGTTTGGGTTCTCCTCCCATCAGTTCGTCCTTGCTTGATCTCGTCGTTTTTTTATTTATTAAAATGAGTACTGATATTCCCTTTCAGTGCACCGAGCTCTCGGCTCAGGGACTTCAGGTTCTGATCCCTGCTGAGGATGGCTACGAGACCAGAGTAGAGTCGTGGTGGTCAGCCGACTCTCGTCTCACCCCGACCTGTATCGTTCAGCCCAAGAACGCCACAGAAGTCGCCCAGATTGTCAGCATTCTCTCCAGTGGATCAGCCAACTTTGCTATCCGTAGCGGTGGTCACAGCCACTGGGCTGGCGGCAGCAACGTCGAGGCTGGAGTGACGATCGATCTCGGTCTTATGAAGGGCACCACGTACGATGCTTCTACAGGCCTTGCTTCTGTCCTGCCGGGTGGTCGATGGGCAGATGTCTTTACGACTCTCGAGGCCTACTCGGTCGCTGTTCCTGGTGGCCGAGATGGTAATGTTGGTGTCGCTGGCTTCTTGACCGGCGGTGGCAACTCGTACTATACCGCTCGTGCTGGCTTTGGATGCGATTCTATCGTGAACGCAGAGGTTGTCCTCGCCAACGGCACCATTGTCAACGCCAACAAGGACACCAACTCCGACCTCCTCAAGGCTCTCAAGGGCGGCTCGGGCAACTTTGGCATCGTGACTCGCTTTGACCTGCAAACGATTGCCGGAGGACCATTCTGGGGCGGCATTCGCGCCTCCAACGTGTCTCAGTCCGAGATCATCACCAACGCCATGGTCAACTTCACCGACACCAACGACGAGAACCCCGAGACGTCGTTCCTGATCAACTGGACCTACAACCCGAGCATCGCTTCAGAAGTTGTGCTCGCCCAAGTCATGGTTGATACCACTGGCGTCGAGAAGCCCGCCGTATTCAACGACGCTTTGGAGGCCACCGAGCTCTTCAGTGGCTTCAGTGTCCGCCCTCTTAGCGAGATGGCCGACACTTACGCTCTACCATCTGGCCTTCAGTAAGTCCTTGGCCTCCAAGACCGCGTGAAACCAGATCTAACAAAACTCTTAGCAACGTGTGGTTCAGTCTCACCTTCGCCAACGATGCTCGCATCATCAGAAAGGGCGCCGCACTCCACGCTACCTTTGTTGAGGAGCTACTGGCCGAGATCCCTGCAGCGGAACTTGGCACACAGATGCTCTTCCAACCCTTGCCCAAGCTCTTTGCCGACATTGGTGTAGCGAACGGCGGTAACGTGCTCGGCCTGGATCGTATCGAGGGCAACTCACTCTTGTGGCTGCTTTCGTGCACCGTCGAGACTGCAGAGCAGGAGGTTTTGCTGCGAGAGAAGGCGAGCGCGTTTTCAGCTGCCATGCAAACCTACGCCGAGTCCGTAGATGGCCTGCGTGAGTGGCGATACCTCAACTACATCGACCCAAGCCAGGACCATCCCATCACCAGCTACGGAAGCGAAAACGTCGCGTTCCTTCGCACGGTCGCTGCCAAGTACGACCCTGCTGGCTTCTTTCAGACGCAGCGAAAGGCTGGCTTCAAGCTCCCCTAGATTCCCTAGCCCAGGGGTAGGCTTCAAGAGACGAACCAGGGGATGTGACGACGTTACGGGAAACCCGGTCATTCTGAACTTCTTGTAAATACTTGGCATAACTCCCTCTGTTGGAATGCTGGCCTCGGGCCGAGAGTCGGGTGCGCAGTTGGAGTTTAGCGTGGTTCATGCGGCCCCGCATATATAAACTTCATTAAAGCCCAGGGGTGTCCGGCATTTATAATAATTATCTCTGTCAGCTCAACGCCTTGCGCCTCTAGCGTCATTAAGACAGTGCGCACCCACGTAATGGATGCTTAGCTTGTCTTCTTCCTTGAATACTTTCCATCAATAGGATTGAGCCTTGTATTGATAGTGGAGCCATGGGAGTTGGTCAGTGAAGCCAGGGCCTGATGCATGTTCGAAATCGTAACAGACGAGGGCAGGAGATCCTACGAAGTGGCATTAGCATGAGAGTACACGCGAATGCGCCCTTGTCTTTAATATTAGAGGAGTAACAAGTGTAGGACCATTGTCTTGGAACTGTAGACTATAGATTGCCACTCATATTTCTTCTGCATTGTAGTTTTATAATCTTAAGAGGAATCATGGCTTACGATGAACACCACAGTGTAAGCATGCACGCAGAGGGTTTTCGATCTCTGGAATCAGGGGCAGGATCTTAAACGACCGGGATTTAGACAGATAGAACTCGTCACAATGGTCGGAGTGGCAAGAAAGCCAAGGCTGAACTCCCATCGATGCCCCTGCTCTTCATGACAAGGGACTCCTTGCTTGCAATCCACGGGCCAGGTAAAGGCGGCCGCCAAGAAGAACACCGGCATCCTGGCATCCATATCTAGTCGCAACCCCCAGCATCCAAGATTTACGGAAAAACCCAGTGATCGCTGGGTCATATTCCGAGAACGGGCGGATATTGTATCTAGCTGCCCCTGGCTCGGATGGATCCCCGCGAGCAAAACGGCTGCTAGCACGCGACTAGGAAATAAGCATGACAAATGCCTCTATGTTGCGGACGCAAATCCTGGGATTGCTCCGCACCACCAGCAGAGAAGGGTCTGAACTTATGAAGCGTGAGTACATGAAGAGAGAGAAAGTCTCGTCAGTGCTAAGCTATCGGCTGTGAGCCTGATGCTGAAAATAGGATGCTGTGGCATAGTAAACCCCACTTCATTCATCGTACGATACCGCCAAGTTCGAGTAGCATTCAAACTGTATCCACCTAACCCAAGGGCTTGGTGAGATGCGCCAATGCAGCTATCATGATGCTTGGTAGCCGCCTTGGGCCCTGCTCCGTCCCACGTAGTATACAACGGTGGGAAGGCTCGTTACATCGTTCTCGCCCTGCCTTGTTCAAAGTGGTCCACAGTGTTCCGAGAGTTCGCTCCGTTGTTGGCATGTTGGCCTGGTTCCACGTGGTACGTGTGTTGATGGTGTCCGCTACATCCCCATCCTCCCTATTCTCCGGCTTGTCAACAGCCTTGGCTCATCCACTCAAGCATCCATCTGTTAATGATGTCGGCTAGTAACAAGTATTCTCTCCTTGCAAGTCGGAGATACAACCGCTAGTCAGGGCAAACTTGATCCGACAAATTGGTCCGCCCAGGATTGCCTCCTGGCTAATACCGAAATAGCGGACGACATGCATACTAGGAGAGGCGGGTCCAGTGCAACGCTTGTGGTCGAGACGGGGACTTTTAGAAAGCCAACAAGCAAACATATAATCCCTGGAATTGGCAATATTGAACTGAATTATACCGTGGTGTGGTTCAGAGGTCGAAGTTACCGCCACAACGCATTTTCAATAGGGGCTCACGACGACCTCAATCATGGGCTAGGGTTCACGATCAGGCTTGTAAAAGCCCATGTAGCCTTAGTAAATACGAGAGCCATCTTATTTCACTTTAACAGGAGCTGACATGCGTTCTCGCCACTTGATGACGAGTGTGAGAGCGCGTTTCCATTCCAACTGTGAGATATAGGGTAGGTGTGTTTCGGGCGACTTCCAACCTTCGCCGTCGCAGAATGTCTGAGTAAATATGTTCAGCTGAGGTCTTATCAATCTTAATGCTCGTCTCACAAGAAAAGTATCACTCTCCTTTAGATTGCACATATTTTGCGCTTCGAAGGAGTGGAACTCGAGTTTAAAAAGATATGCTCGTTGAAAGTTGACACCAATTGCGGTGATAACACTGCGTGCTTTTCCACCCCCAAAACTTCGCTTCATCGAAGACTCGGTCAGCTCTGGCCCAGTGGTCAGACTCGCTTCCAGTGGTAATAGTCGGTCACTGTCTTTGGAGTCGAGGGACCGAAATGCAAAAATCCTAGCAAGGCCTACTCCAGAGCTTGCTCTACGAATTTTTTCGACACTACCCAGATCTCATCGAAACTGCCTGCGAGTCTCATTGGACATTGAGGGGTGAGAGTAACCAACTATTGTGGACTTTGCCAGAGCTCTGGTCAACCCTGGAGGCATCTCACTTGCAGAACTTGACGGGACGGAAATTTTGCTTCTTATTGATGGCCTCGACGAGATCCGAAGCGACAATCTGGATATGATAGACTTTTGCGGGGCTTTGATCACACAGCTCAATGCTCTAAATGTCAAGATATGCCTCTCAAGCCGGCCCTGGAACGTATTTGAGGATAGTTTCGGCCAAGATTCTCATCGCAAGATGGGCACCCAAAAAGCAAAATTTTAAACCCTACCGCCATCTACAGTTTTCACGACGACGACGACAATTACAACGACGATAACGACAACGAAGACAATTCCAACGACGACGGCTCGGACTGCGACTGGGGCGATCAAAACTTTCAGTTTCGCCGCCAACAAATCTCCAGACGCCTAAATGGCCGATGCCGGGATCTTCTTGAGCAAAACTTCCTGGGCCAAGCCGAATTCCTCCACACAACAGTGGTAGACTTCTTGAGAACCCGAGAAATGACCGAGTACTTGCGTTCTTAGTCAAGTTCGTTGTTCAATGCTAGTTTAGCAATTCTCAAAGCTTACACTGCTTGGATTAAGTCGGCTGGTATTGAGTATGGTGAATTTTTGATTCAAAACTTCACTACCAGTTTGGACTCAGGCTCATCCTACCAGACAATGTTGGCACGTGGCATAAAAAAAACTCTTTCCTATGCAGTTACCGCCGAGATGGAGTCTTCTGTTGACAAAGTCGCACTTGACACCGTCATCGATGACATGGATTATGCGATTGCGACTCGTATCGCGTCCGCCTCGTCCATCTCTCTGGAGTTTCTCAATTACAAGAATCAAATCGAAGTGTTAGAGATCAAAAACTTGAACATGGAGCCGACTCCAACGTAAGATTGTCAATGCATTCATCCCGTGCATTCGAAATCTTGCTTTCCTTCTCTTACCAAATATTTTCGGCAACTGACGAAGTCAAGGAGGTTCAAACTGCATATCTTACCGTCTTGGATTCATTCATCCGCCATGATGCTATTTTCGAATATCGCAGCACCGAAGAGCATCTCGTTCAGTATCACGCCATCTCTTATAAAGACGGTGACCCCGTTGTGCTCTTCTTTGAACAACTAGAAAAGACTTTCAATATTTCAGCTTCCCCCAGCCAAGCCAATGACCTCATAGATATTGCTCAGCGGGTCCTTCCACTTGCGTATGATGCGAAATTCCCATTAAATCAATTCGAAAGCTCTCTTAACGCTATACTTACAAATTCCACGCGTCGAAAAGATCATCACACTGTCAAAAGGAGACTTGAAAGGGACGAATGGCGCGGAGTTACACCCCACAGGAGACCACGACATAGCACAATGGAGAATTCATGGCCCTTTCCTGTCGTTAGACTCGTGGCAGGAAACGATTATCACTTTAGTCTGAATTCAAAATGTTTGTTAATGACATTGGCCATCCTGTTGCGAACTGGGTAGTATTCAGGATTTATCGCTGTTCTTCAGGTGCTTCTACATCTTCGAGACCTTCAACAAAGTCCAAGCTAATATTCGGTAAGTAACAACGCAAGCCGCCATTCCGATGATGCTGGCGACTGGTTCTTCATCAAATTTGTACAGCTTCAGAGCCTCGTTTCCAGTAGAAATCGGACAAGATTCGTCATGAAAGTTGCATTTGAACAACAGTGTTCGCATTGAATAGTATGCCACGCCTCGTACCTGATATCGTATCGGCGATAGATAATTCATTGCTTCAAACAGGGATGGCATGTCAAGTGAAAGAACTCCAGCCATGGAGTTGGCTAAAGCCAGGAAGACGCCCATCAGGTTGATGGCAAAACCTGTATGAGAAAACAACGTATTGAACATAATTCCCAGGCTCTCACCGCATGATAGTCCACTGAAGCAGGCCAATGTAAGAACGAAGAAGGTGGCAGGTGTGTGAGGAAGACCGACAGCAAATACTGAAAGGGTCCCAAAGAAGAAAGAATTGATGATGGTGAAGAGGAGTTCGACGATGGTATAGGAAGCCAGAAAAGAAGTGGCACTGTAAGCGCCATCTTCAATTTCACGGTAGGCAACATCGCGCTCCTCGGGGTATATGGCCGCATTTGTAAGCATACCCACGATGTAGAATCCGCCAAGCTGCTGAAAGAAGCCTAATCGGGTTTGTATGGATATATAATCATCGGCGAGGCCGGCGAAGAAGAGGGTAAATATGATGGTGATGCCACACGCTTGCATGATACGGGAGATGATAAGTTGAGGTTGCCGACAAGTATTAGTCAACGCTCGACGGACCAGTACTGGAAGGGAGATTCGCAGGGGTGTTGGCCTAGACAACGAACTCTCATGTGGCGGCCTTGTCTCGACTAGACTACTCAGAATTCGAACAGACTCACTACTGATGAGCTTGGAAGTGGCAGATCGCCACCTCCAAAGTTCGATCAAACCTTGAACTCGTGCACGACTTGCTTCTCCCTCATTGTCATGCTGATAGAGATCTGTAGCCATGTCCAAGGCAAAATCGGCCGGGTTCGTTTGCACAGGGCAAGTATAGCCACATGCGGCAAGATAACCCGTCATATGCTTTGCTAGCCCAGAGTACACAGGCGAGCCTCCTCGAGACAAGAGCAAGATGTTGCCGAAATATAAAAACAGATCCGAGTGAGGCTGGTGGATTGCAACGATAATGGTACGTCCTTCTTGCGCTAAGTCTTGCAATATTTGTATAATCGAGTTGGCCGTGAATGCGTCGAGTCCTGATGTCGGCTCATCAACAAGAAGAACGTTAGGGTCTCTGAGGATCTGAATAGCGAGTGATACTCGGCGCCTTTCTCCTCCCGAGATACCTCGGAAGGACTCGCTTCCTATGAGGGTGTCCGCGCAGTTCTTGAGCCCCATCTTGAGCAAAATCTCCTCGGCTCGGTCTTTTCGAGCCTTCATACTCAAAGATCGAGGTAGTCGCAAGATTGCTGCGTAGTGCAAGGTTTCTCGCACTGTCATTGCAGGCAGTAGTAGTTCGCCGTCTTGATGAACGTAGGAGCAGATGGATCTCGGATTGACCCCATTTGGCTGCAGCATGCCATTAAATAGTATTTCTCCATGCTGGTAATACTTGGTACTGAAGGAATTGTGAAGCCGTCCCGCTATGGCGTTTAGGAGAGATGACTTGCCGCTGCGAGAGGGACCGAGAATAACGTTAAGTACCCCGGGTTCGAACCTTGCATCAAGAGGCTCCAGGAGGAGTTTTTCCGTAGGACCTTTCGTGATGGTTTGAAAAGTTTTCTTGCTCAACGTTAGACTGAACTGTTGGAGCTCAACAGGTATGGATTGAAGCTTGGCTATTGGCCTCTGGCCGTGAAGATCTTCGTCCACGGATGGCTGCTTCCGAGGTTTGGGAGGTCTAGCATTTGCAATTGATGTCGGCTTTAGGTAAGTAAGGCCAAGAATGGAAAAGGATGCGAAGAAGACCGCGAATCCCACCATGTATGCTATCGCGTGGCCAGTCCAGTTGTCAGGAAATCCAAGTGATTTGATCACAAAGTCGCCAGTATACTGAATGCATTTGTGACTACTCTGGCTTTCTGAGGGCGGGCAATCATAGGATTCACCTTGAAACTCGTTCCCGACGTAAGCACTGAAAGTGTAAAACTGAGGTTGTTAGACATGTACAGCAGTGCAGGATGAGACATACCGTGTATGTGATCCAGCGTGTCCAGCGAACATAAACCGGAATAGTGTCAACTTGAACAATCATACCCGAAGCAAGGCTCTGTAGGGTGTATATCAAGCTTGCGATAAGGCTGGCAGTAGCGAAGTTCCTGCTGATAACCACGCACATCGTTGCGCAAAGAACCGCAATGTAGTGATTGACAACGGTGATTGTGAGGAATATCATGAACTTTCTGGCTTCACAATCGAAGCCAGAGAGGAAGTAAACCAGTGTAGAAAATATGATGGGGGTAGGAAGATCCTCGGTCAGTAGCCTCGCAACATGTCGAGAAAACAGGAATGCAGATGGGCTGACGCAGTTCTCCAAAGCCTCTCGGTCAAAGACTGGCATATCCAGAGTCATACGATAGGTCTCGAAGATTAGTATCAGATAACCTTGCAAACTCGCCGTCGCGTATAAACATCCTAAGCGCGACCTAATGCCTGTCTGGTCTCGGCCGAGATCGTAGAACATGTATCCCACCGATAGACCCATAAGTACTGCTTCAGTGATGAGTGACATCATCCCAAGCGGGTCACGATAGGTGACTTTGATGGTTCGATTGATCAAAACTCTGATTTGTCGGGAATGGCTCGTATGTTGACTTCCCTGCCTCCGAGATGACTCAAGGCGTTGAGAGCACTCGGGTCTGGGCAGGGTTAGAAAGTGACGCTGGCTATCCTTGAACCAAGCCGCTTTCAGAATCTTGACGCGGGCTCTGCTTTCATTCTCCGAGCGTGAACAACGATAGTTGATGGCAGAAGTGTCGATGATAAAGTCAGCAGGATTGACAAAAGGAGGCTTGTCAAAGCCGTTCATCTTGAACCACGGGATTGAGTCGCAAACTGGACCGGAATAGACAGCGCCTCCATCGGCCAGGACGATGACATTGTCAAAGAGGGACCAAATCTCTGGACGAGGTTGGTGAATTGTCATGACCACAATCCTGTTTTTCTGGGAAACCTTGCGAAGCGTGGTAGCAAGTTGGAAGGCACTGGCTGCGTCAAGACCTGTTGTTGGCTCATCCAAACATAGCAAGGATGGATTCGCAAGAAGCTGCACTCCAATGCTGACACGCCGCTTTTCCCCGCCCGAACATCCTCGATTCTGGCTATTTCCAATTTTAGTATCGGCGCATTTCTGCAAGCCCAGCTCGGTAATAACCTCTTCAACAATGGCGTGACGCTGCTGGGTAGTCGATAGTGGGAGGCGAAGGTCGGCGGAATATCGTAGAGTCTCTCTGACAGTGAGGGACGGCAGAAGTATGTCTTGCTGGGTAACATAGGCATGCTCGATATTGTTGACTCCTGGTCTGTCATTGAAGAGGGCAGTGCCTTGATTTACACGGGCCTGGCCTGTCAATCTATCAGAAAGGGCATCCAGGAGAGTCGTCTTTCCGGAACCACTGGCCCCGATAATGGCGGTAAGGGATGGTTTGAAGTCGGCGGACACGGACCGTAGGAGCTGTTTAGGTGGCCTATTGGTGAACCTTGAGCTGAATCTATTAAGGTATGTGACAAGTCCAGAATATGAGGACCTTGTGTTGAGTTCGACACCCAGATCGCGAATCTGTACCCTGACAGGATCAACCTCATCCAAGCAGACGTTTGTGGTTGAGGTAGCAACCCGCAGCTTCTGCTGGCTCTTGGCCAGAGGGAGAAACTGACTCATGAATATGTTGCTGGTGGCATCTTGACGCTTGTCCTTGGGATCTAGCGACATGTTGAAGCTATTTTCAAGGTTGAGGGGCAACCCAACCAGCCCGAATGAAGATGACACCTGCAGGTTTTCCAACCAGAATCAGCAGATTTTATCTCTCGAGTCATCGATTTCAAACGACTCTCGGGGAGAGCGTCGACACGGCTCGCTATCCGGCCACAGAGTGACTAGACGGAGCCACGGCGTCGAAGCTGGGCGCCATATTGTGCGCCATCCGCATTCGAGATAACGATCGTGGTAGCGCTTATCCACTAACGGGGCCGGGATCGTTCTAATTGTCGATAGTGTCATAGCTTGGCGATAGTCTGAACACGTCGTGTTCCTTGGACAAAGATGACTGGGTGTCGGTTGCACCCAGCTCATCACGAAAAACCTGCTTTGGACGATCGGGTGATGAGTGGCCTTTGTCTCATCACCACAGCCACTACGCAACATTGGGCCGAGACATGGCTTGAAGATGACGATCATAATCCTATCTGCACCACTCGGTAGAATACTATCACAAGCGGAGGCACAAGCTTAGCCCTAGCTAGATCCGTCAGTCTATGATGCTGCAGTCTACTAATCGTAGTGCTAGCTCGTATTTCAATGACGAAGGAAGCCGTCCCGCATTGGCCACAGCATGATGCAAGCCATGTCCCGGGTACTTTCCGAAGGCGCTGTGGCTTGTCTGATTCATCGTCGCAAGTTGAGACGAGGGCATCATCTGTATCACACGCATCAGACTCGTACACATAAATACCGACAATGGATGTGTCACATCCTCCAGACATCCATCTTGGAAGCTAACGCTAATCAAGTCTCTAGTCATGGGCGACAGAGGAGAGAGCCAGGCCGTCGCAAGCCCAGCAACCACCAAGCCTAAACTGAGAAAACTTCCTCGCGTCGAGCTTCCTACCTCCCAGACACCCATATCAAAGGCAGCTGATGCTGAATCATCTGGTGCTGGCAATGCTTGGGGCCGCACTGGTCTCGAAAGGGCCTGGCTCGGCACCTTGGTTGCAGCATCGCCATGCTTCCTCGCACCCCTGACCTCGATTTGCGTCTTCATCACACTCGCCCAGTATGAGGGCTCGTTTGCCCAATTCGGAAAGGCGGCCCTTGAGGAGGGATTTTGGAGCCTTTGTGTGCAGTATGGCCCGCAACTCACACTCAAGGGTGTGCTCGCTGTGGTGTGCTGGATCGGAATGCAGGCCTTGCTCTTCCGATACCTGCCAGGCGAGGCACAAACGGGGCAATACACACCAGCCGGATACCTTCTCTCGTACAAGCTGAATGGTCTCTCTGCATGGATAGCCACTCACGTATTTCTCGCCGCGCTGTGCTATTTGGGGATTCTGGACCCGGGATTCATACCCCGAAACTGGAACAGCTTGATCGGGGCCATGAACTTGGCCGGAATTTCCATTTCCGCTCTTGCTTTCGTTAAGGCACACGCCATGCCAACTCATCCAGAAGACCGAAAGTTCAGTGGTATGTGCACTCGCATTTCTGCTGATTCTTTCGTCTGCGGATATGCTAATGGTCCTCATCCAGCCTCTTGGATATATGACTTTTACATGGGCGTCGAGCTGAACCCGAGGCTCGGCGATAGCTTCGACCTGAAGCTTTTCAGCAACGGCAGACCGGGCATGATTGCTTGGACCTTAATGTGTGGATACGAAAGCCCTCAGGTTGAGCTTTGCTAATTGTGCCAGTGACATCTCGAACATGGCGTACCAGTATCAGACGCAGAAGTACATCGAGCCTTCGTTAATTCTCATCACGGTTCTTCAAACCCTCTACGTACTTGACTTCTTTGTGAACGAGTCTTGGTATTTGCGGACTATTGACATTGCGCATGACCACTATGGGTTCTATCTCGCGTGGGGATGCTTCTGCTTCCTGCCTACAACATACACCATCCAGGGGCAGTATCTTGGCCTATATCCGACGTCGGCTTCAACGACTTACCTGGCAGTCTGGTTTGCCATCGGTCTTACTGGCTACGTTTTGTTCCGATCGGCCAACGACCAAAAATACAAGGTTCGTCGCTCGGGTGGAAAATGTCTCATATGGGGCAAGCCGGCAGAGTTCATTGTTGCTTCGTACAAGACATCCAATGGCAAGCAACACGAAAGCCTCCTTTTGTGCTGTGGCTGGTGGGGGTTGTCCCGACATTGCAATTATGTGGGTGACTTGTTCCTCAGCTACAGTACGTGTGCGCTCGTTGGTAGCACGCACGTGGTGGTCTGGATCTACGCTATCTGGATGACCATGCTGCTAGTCCATCGGTGTATGCGTGACGAGAAGCGATGCTCGCACAAGTACGGCCCCGCGTGGACGGAATACTGCAAGCGAGTGCCGTGGCGCTTCATCCAGGGGGTTTGGTGAGGGGAGGTCGATGGCAGACGTGTGGCTGGCCAGCCTAGATTCCCGGGCTTGAAGGAATTGTTGAGAACGATAAGAGACATTAAGTTCAAAAGTTGTTGGGTAACTTTTGGCTGCGGTGGCTGAAGATGCGCTATGTAGCACCGACTACTTTACCATGAACTAATCACTTTGTATGACCACTAGACGGTCTAAAAAGGAAAACCGGCTCCGCTAACACACAGTACTATTGAGATGTGTCTGACCTGCGACGACGACCACCAATCACAAGAAAGACAATGTCTTTCCTTTTGCGCCGTCATATGCCACACCGCTCCTTAGTATTGCCGAGGTACGTGTCCATGTCTTGGAACTAGTGGTTGCTCAAGGGTCAAAGAATTCGCTACGTGTTTTCATCAAGTCATTATCGAGGGTGGCACAGTGGTCAATGAGACACTGCGTATATGACTGTCCCACAGTGCCGCGCCAAATATTGAGATCTAGCCAAGTAAGCTTTCCCCCATTGAGTGCATTGTCTCAGAACTTGGCTGTGACTGGCTTAATAATAGAGTGGTCGATCGACTCCTCTTTCGCTCAGGGGAATTTCGTACCTCGCTTGTTTCTCGCACACAGGCAGCATCACTCATTAACGCTCACACCATCAGCTCATCGAGCCATAATTACCCTTCCATGGAACGTCATACTCAGGCAGTCCAGGACATTGCAACTGCGGTCCGCAATTTCTTCAAGCTCGGCGAGTCATATCGAGTGTTTCACGGCTCCTCCAACAGCACTCGCCCCCGTCATGGCGCCAATCAGAATGTCGTCGACATTAGCATGCTGTCGAGCGTACTTTCAGTCGATGTCAAGAGGCAAACCTGTCTAGTGGAGCCCAATGTTCCCATGGATCGCTTGATCGAGGCTACCATGGTCTACGGCCTCGTTCCTCCGGTTGTGATGGAATTTCCTGGCATCACTGCGGGCGGTGGCTTTTCAGGGACGTCGGGAGAGAGCAGCTCGTTCCGTCATGGGTTCTTCAATGAGACCATCAATTGGGTTGAAATGGTTCTCGGCAACGGTGACATCGTCAAAGCATCAGACGAAGAACAACCCGATCTCTTCCACGGCGCGGCCGGAGCCGCAGGGACCCTTGGCATTACAACGCTCATGGAGTTGCGCCTCGTGGAAGCAAAACAGTTCGTCAAGACGACTTACCGCAAGACCAACTGTACTGCCGACGCCGTTTCGGGCATCAAACGGGAGATTGAGAACCCGCATGTCGACTACGTCGATGGAATCCTCTATTCTAACGACCATGGAGTCATCATCACCGGCCAGTTGACGAACGAGAAGCCGGCTGAATATCCGGTACAAACTTTCAGTCATGCTAGCGACCCGTGGTTCTATCTGCATGTGCAAGATAAAACACGCCATCTCCATCCTGCGTCTACCGTGACGGAGTATGTTCCACTTGGCGAGTATCTCTTCCGATACGACCGTGCCGGCTTCTGGGTTGGCCGACAAGGCTACACATATTTTAAGGTCGTCCCCTTCAACAAGTTCTTCCGTTGGCTACTCGACGACTATTCACACACCCGGACGCTATATCATGCCCTCCACGCAAGTCGCATCTCATCTCAATTCGTCGTTCAAGACGTTGCCCTGCCATATGACACGGCAGAAACGTTCATCAACTGGGTCGATTCCGAACTCGGTGTCTGGCCATTGTGGCTGTGCCCTTTGAAAGGATGTTCAACACCGACTTTCCATCCTGTCACCCTTAGCAAAGATGTAGCATCAAGAGCAGATGCGGAAAAACAGCAGTCTGGTACAGCTAGCATGTCCCAGCCCATGCTCAACATTGGCGTTTGGGGCTGGGGCCCAAAAGACTATAGGGAATTCATTTCCAAGAACCGGGGTCTAGAAAACCAGTTGATGAAACTCGATGGCCGCAAGTGGCTTTACGCACACACTTACTACCCGGAGGAGGAGTTTTGGAACATATATGACCGTTCCTGGTACCAGGCTTTGAGAGAAAAGTACTTTGCTACCACATTGCCGACTGCATACGACAAGGTGAACGTCAATATCCAGGCAAAATGGAAAAACCAGGGACAAAATTGGACATCTTGGCTAAGCACGTGGCCAATTGGAGGACTGTATGGCATGATTCTAGCTACATTTTCAGGGGATATTGGTTTGCATCGCCAGGCAAAGTGGAAATACAAGAGCGAGTAGTTGTCTGACGTCATCTGTTCCGCCAGAGTAGGCTAAAGTCAGTGTATGAAGACGAGAAGCCAATGTACACGAAGTGGAGAAAATGGATTGGGCGATGTATATCTGCAAAACCATAGACGATCTGATAGAGCAATTAATGAGATCCGCTCCTCGCATATACTACGCCCCCAATCTACCGAGCTAATAGTCGGGAGTGAAAACAGAGTGCTGGCTTTTCTGACTTCCCGAGGGCTCACCAGAGATGTACCGATGTCTTCATCGAAACGGCGATAATTGAAACACCCCCAGCATAGGGCATGTACGATGAAGAGCCAAGCATTCAGTTTTGATACACGGGAATACTTGAGGCTCTGAGAATAATTATTTTCCGAAGCCTCAGATATTGTGTAATATCACTTGGGGTAGCAGATACACCAGCATCTCTAATCAGGCCATGTGACATGTCGCTCGGCACTCATTCACTTAGCTATTCGGGATCCTATCTTACTACCCGATGCCCGGATGTAACGTTGGAGGCTTGATTGTGTTTTTTCCTTTCAATGGAGGGTTGGAGAACCGTAGCAATGCGATCCGTAGCGTAAAATATCTCTTTCGGCCGTGGCGATAGTATGAGTTGGAGGTTGGTAAAGCATTCAGTGCTGCAGCCTGTTGGTCAGGCTCCGATAATTTCGTCCCAACCTGCGACAAAAGGGGGTAATATGACGATCACTAAGGTTCATCCGATCAAGGAGTGATCGAGTTCATCCTGTTACTGCATTTCGCGCGTACGACTTTGTATCTGCTTCTGCTACTACCGGCTCCCGTTACGGTGACAACCTTTGTACAATCCAGGGAACTTCAGTAATCGTATACAGAAGCGTCTATTAGTCGCTAGCGGTAAGACTAGTCTCGGTACCGAGGCATGGATCAAACCGAAGCCTGACTTTAGATTCAAGTCCAGTCAAGTCAGCCCTCAACAAGCAGCCCTTGGGCAACCTCACAAAGCACTGAGAGTCGACGAAAGAACCTGCAGCTGTGCGAACTGTACAAATCTTGGTAATTTTAGCAGCTTTGTAACCCTAAAAAATGACGCTAGCCATCAGCCAAGACGAGACGACTTCAGAGTCCTCTAGCAAGCATGTTCATTGTGTCACGACTTTCATTTTGAAGCAGTGTACTCTGCCCTCTCGAATATTAGAAGTTGCTAGAGGTAGTTCACAGAACACAATGTATCAAGGTGGTTCAAAGTATTGACGGTTGTTGCTCTTCATGTATTGTTTACTATGCTACATCTTTCAGAGCAAGCCTTTGGAAACAGCCCATACCATCTCCGTGAGTATGTGCTCTAGTCGGTGGTTGCATCAAATGAGAGGAAGGTTGAGGCCAGACCAGCTGCCTCCTCATCCTGCGCAATATTGTTCTGGAGCTTTTGCTGCTCTGTTGCGAGCTTTTCAGTCACATCTTCGCCCTGCGCCTGCTGAGCTTCGAGCTTTAGGATGGTGGCGGTGAGCTTGAGGACCTTGTTCTTGATCTTGCCTCGCTGTTTCAAATACTATTAGAAAGGTTTTTGAGATCATTTGAATTGTAACTTACCTGGAGAGCATCGGCCTCCTCTCCATCGGCTGCATCAATGGCGACGTTGAACGCATCCGTCTCTGCATCGTTGGCAATCTGATTCACGCTGTTGAGGAAATCCAAGTCGGATTCCTCAACGGTCGAGAGGTCGTTGGGCAGGCCACCCAGCTTCTGCAGGGCCTCTTGTTGGGCATTTCCAGCCACTCCTCCACTGATGGAGAGGTCGTCGTAAGAAGTGGTGCTGAAGACAGCTCGCTTGCTCATGGGTGAGGCTGAGACAAGGGCGACAAGGCCGAAAGTGATGAGAGAGAACTTCATGGTGTTGGATTGTTGAGGATGTTTTGGGGGTATTGTCGGGGTATTGTCGGGGTATTGTCGGGGCTGAATGGAAGAATTAGGGTCGCAGACCGTTGAATTTAGAACAAGGAAGTAAGATGCAGCGCAGCTGTCTAAGAATGGGAGATAATGGGGTTGATGGAGGATGTTGTTGAGCTGATGAAGAATGTGATTGAAGCCGGGCGTCGAGCTGCTTTCATAGTCGACGGCTTCGGTGTGGTTTCGACGATCGAAACTCGACAAACGGCGATAGCTTCCCAGACTAGACCAGGCCTGAAGTTGTTGTCCCGTTTTGTCGCATTGCCCTGCGCTCCTTCATAAGCGAGTCTCGGCAACAGGTGCGAGCCTGGGGATGGTGAGACGAAGCAGCCGAGGCCCATGGGCGTCAATTGTCCCAGAGCAATGGCTCTGATACCGCCAAGTACATTCTGGGGATACGATGCTTCACCCATCATGCTCAAAGAAGACGTTCAAGGGGAGTGCAACGCGCCTACAACCGCGCAGTCGGAAACGGGATCGACAGGGGTTTGTTACTGAAGCTCCGAGTTTCACAGAGGCCGATCTTACAAAGGTTGAGACGTCTGAACCGCGGTGGGGCTAGACGACGCCAATTGTCGCTTAATCCAGTCAAATGACTTCCCAAAACAACCCTAAAGGGGAGTAGGGACTCTTTTTTCGTCTCATCTTCCCCTGGCGGGTATAAGTTCACTGACCTTGGCTCTATAATTGCTATTAATAATCTCCATTCCCAGAGTGAGCCTCCTCGTCGCGTCTCGCCTGTCACCTGTCACAGGTTATTCTGCTACTCTAAATGTGTTAATCGTAACTATATGCGTAAAGTACCTAGTGAGTTGATTTTCCACTTTAATTTCGACATTTCATCTCGTCATTACTTAGCCCGAACAGCGAAAGTTTGATTCACCGGCGCGGAAAATGTGGAGCAGGTGCACCACGCGTATCCTGAAGAGTAGGCGCAATTTTCTCTTTTGTGCATCATGGTTCAACTATCCACCGTTTTAATCAGCAATTTGGCGAATCAACGATGAAATACGCGCTTGAGGCAGATATCTCTCACCATAGTCTTCCACAATGTACAAAAGCCTTTGACTGGTTGCGTCTTCCCTCCGCAACTGTACTTTGACGGTGTTTAGGGTAGGCACCCAGCAACACGCCGAAGCAACACTCGGTCAATCTTTTCCGGTGTCGCGTCCCTTGGCGTGTAGAAGTAAAAGTAAGTACATGAGAGACAGATGATGCAGATGATGCAGATGATGCAGATGATGCAGATGATGCAGATGATGCAGATGATGCAGATGATGCAGATGTTGCAGATGCAGAAAGAGTTGGTTGCAAATCATATTCTTCAAGATCCAATCAACACCAGCGCTATGCCTAAATCCCTTTCAAATCTCTCTCTGGATGGAGTGTGAACGCTCCCCTCGCTAATCCCATATCTACATGCTCTTCTATTCCGATTAAACTCACCATGCAAGTTTCTCTCTCAAAGCTTCCCTTTCCTTGACTTGACAGCCGCACCCTGTTTTTGCGCACCCTTCTCCGAGACCCTCCCTCTGCCAGTCTGGCCCCAATACACCGCCATCGGAAATGTATTGTCCACCTCTTCCCAGAACCCCTCACCTCCAACTGCGCGACGTTGAAAGGCCCTCGCCTTCATCGTCTTCATTACTTCTTCGACAATTTTATACTCTGTAGTACGCTTCTCCCATTTCATCTTCAAAGCGTTGAAGTCGTCGCCGATGAGAAGTGGCAAGGCATCTAAGCCAGAACTCTCCATTGACTGTTCTGACGGCGAGGGTAACAATCGCGTATATGCAGCGATTGTGAGAATTGGGCTGTATACAACTGAATTCCCATCAATCATACGCCCCGCCTCTCCAAGATCGTATATGGATGGTGTTTTTAGCACCTGGATTCCCAGCGTCGCGAGAAACTCTTCATCCGTTCTGGTAAAGGTTGGATCTTGAGCATAAACCGGCACCCCGGTGGTAGGGCCATCTGATGTCAAACCCAAGTACGACGCAATGGCGATAAAAATGACGAGTTGCTTAAGTCGTCGCGATTGGTATTTGGATGGCGCAAGACTACCGAGTCCCAAAGATACTGCTTTGTTGACTCGTGGACGATTCTTGGCTCGTAGCATAGCCTCGAACGTTTCTGATAACGCCGACTGGTGGAACAAATGTTTTGCTTCTTCGTACACCATATTCAGTTGTCGAACCTGTTTTGAAGATGTCTTGCCCTTGACATGTCGGCCGTTTGCGGTTGCAGTGGCTGAATTGTGTTTCAACCGATGTTCACGGGGTGGTGCAAATGACGGCTCCCCTGAAAGTATTGTGTCAGCTCTTATTCACGTTGCATTAGATTAAATCTAGTATAAGCGTACTGTTGCTGATATCCCAGCTCGCCGTGGGATGCATGGCAATTGTAAGCGCCATTGGAACTAGTAGGCTAGTGTGATGTGAGTGTTTAGTAAAAGATGCGAAGGCTTGGTTGGGAATTATGAAGAAGAAAAAAAAAGACTATCGATTGAAGTGAAGCAGATTGAGATGATATACATTTTCCAAAGTAGACTCTGAGAAACGACTTGTTGAATAAAACCATGAGTTCATCATGTTCACAGGGCCTGCCACAGCTCACATCATCCCAGCTTCCTAATCCGTGCTCGGTGTTCGGCATTCTGCCATATCCGGATATCTCCACCAATGAGCCATCAGTCACGCCGGAATCCCTTCTGGGCTGGCCGGGATGAGTAGTAATCAAATTTGGGTAAGCAGACCAAATTAATAATGCATTTAGCCTATCATCTTCAGGCGGGGGTTTGTAACATACTCGCACTATGGACTCCCGAGGAAGGCCGAAGCTTGAAGGATCCTGACTAATTGAAGCTAACAAACGTACCCTGTGTAACCAACTCGCGCAATTTTCATCATCGTTGATCGCATCACACCAGAAACATCTACACGTTTAGTGTCTTAAATCACGGTCATGGTGGGATCGACCATTCCGAGAGATTGGTGCACTTGGCCTTGAAATGCGAACACTTGACTTGTTCCCTCACCAAACATAGCCTTCATACTCAAAGAACGTCTCAAATCCGAGTTGTTCATAGAATCCTCGTATCGCAACTGAATCAATGAACACGCCCTCGACGCCTCTCTCTCGCATGCTCTCCAGCGCCTTTACCATCATGGCCAGCCCCACGCCTTTCCCTCTTGCGCTCTCATCCACACCGACAGCGGCAATCAATCCCGTCTTCTCTTTAGATGGCGCCAGAGGCAAAAATGCGAAAATACTGTTAATGATGGCGGAGGGAGAACACATGAGTGTCCATCCAATTTGCGTATTTGTGTCAGGATCAAAAGCCACCATGATTTCATGGTGTTGGCCATAGGCTGCGAGAGCTTCATAAGCTTGACCCCAAGTCTTGATGCAAGTTAGTTATATGTGAGCTGATACGGATCTCAGTGAACTAACGAAATTTGCTCGCTGCTTCGTCATGCACTCTTCGTACAATTCCGGTGACCAGGGGGAGAATTTGAGATTTGTCTTTGCGACTTTCTCCAGGACCTCAGGCGGCACAATAGAGCCTCGGATGTCTTTGTAAAGATCCCGAACTCCTGGTTTTGTGGATTTATGGAAACCTGCATTTGATCAGCAGTCTTGATCAGAAGATCGGTGAGATTTCATCGTATACCCCTGTGGATAAAGAAATCTTTCACTTCTGGTGAGAAATCCACCGGCAACTGAGGCCAGAATCGAGGCGTCCAAGATCCAATCTCCAAAGATTTCAGTTCACCACCTCCGCTAGCCCGAGCCGCATTCCGCAACTCGGCCTGCGCTTTTTCCATGAACGCAGTGCCGAGCCCCTTGCCACGATATTCTGGCACGACACCAATGACAGCAATCTTTCCATTACCTCCATCCGCGAGATAGGATAGGCAGAATCCCTTGTCGTGGATATAGTGATGGCCGGCAAATTGATGGAGGATTCTTTCCAACCGCTCTCGCTCAATTGGCCATTGTGGGAAAATGATTTGCCACATCTGCCATACTTTCCCAAAGTCTTCTTCGGAGCTGGTGAAATCTCTGATTCCATGCTCGACAGTTTTCGTCTTCACGTTCCCTTCGGATTGGTCAGTCATCTCGTAAACGAATAGTGAGGGCGAAATTATCCAGAATTCAAGTGAACCCCTTTCAATACAATAGCATTAGAGAACAAAGCCTCTCTCTCCGACTTCACAAGGAACGCTCTCAATGTATAGCCAAGGAGAAGCAGTAAGCACTAGAACACAGCGGGGCTAAGAAAGCTGACGTGGCGATTCTCTATGGGGCAAATGCGAGGAAGATGCGCCAGATCTTACCGAAGTGGGCAGTTTTTACGATCTCATCGGACGGCACTCAAGCTAGGACTGGCGCATTACGAAAAAGAAAATCCAATAGAAACGCCACATCTTTTTGAGGAGAACTGTCTCAATGTTTTTCATTGATGCACTCATGTCTTGATTTGCTTACGCTTTATTTGGCTAAGAAGAAGTGAATTGCGTTGGCGCCCTAATGTAATCCTGTCACAGCTTGTTAGCGCGCTTGGTTTCGCACATGGGCGTGATTATTGTGCTCGATGGATATAGGGTTCCAGTGATGAGAGTCATAGGTTACTCTAGTAAGTTAACCCGCCAGGTCAACTTGTTGTTCATGTGTGAATATCCAGCCTGCTAGTTGTTGGTAGAAAGACGGTAAATTGAGTCGCGTGATGTAGAATGAGCATGCCCACTTAAGCGATGAGCACTTTCAACGCAGCATCTGTGAAGGCTATCGTTGCTTCTTATTCACACTGATTGTACGCTGAAAATATATTTGGACTAATAATCTCGGGAGGAGGGTATCGGCTTCCGGCCGCTAAATGGATGGCCGCAATATTGATGATGAAAGAATCTCGGACCTCAGAACCCCATCATTATCAGCACCCCAGACTGCAACCATATCTAGGAAGGAGAATGTTTTTGACTGCGCTTGAAATGGCTAGATTCGATTCCGCTCCCCAATCTCAAGATTGTCGATCATTCTCAACTTTACTCCAATCGGATTGAGATTGCCCGATGCACACGAACGCGCGGAACAGAGGTCAACCTAACGGGGGCGAGAGTGAAACTCTGCATGGCATCTAAAAGCATAAGACATGAATCTAAGCGGTCAGGCCGTCTGTATTTGAAACGATCTTACGAAAGCATTTACCGTGGCGTTTGGCTGCGTATACCTTCATGTACAGGATTGATCTCATAAGGTGACCCAGGATTTCGTCACGAGGGATGAGATCACAGAGCAGCATGTGAATTCACCAAGATTACCATGTTCTTGAAGGATACTTGAACGCTGTAACGCCCAGTTCTGTACCATAGTTGGCTTTTTTAACTGTAATTAATACTCAATCCGCTTGGATAATTGAGATGTCGAAATGCAGACACTCGTTTGGAACCTAGACCGCCTTACTATTAACTTACTGTTCTCATGAAGTGGCTGCCGCGCGTCTAATGGTTGAATACTTGAATCCAGTTTTCGTATGCCTGCAAAGTTGATCACCGCCCTGCTTCATCTTGGTCTACATCGTCATGAGATCTCATTCACATGGTACGGCAGATCCCTCCAATAGCCCTTACGCAATCTCTTTTCCCCACACTGTGATCGATTCATAATGCGAAGGTGATGATTCGCTGAATTTCTCAATCCGATGGTGAAGAAACATTTCCAACTACCGGGGTTACATGACGCGTCGCCCACGTAGGCCGTCCAAAGCGGCTACCGTAGTACAGCTTCGTCATTTCCCCGCTCCAGCTTTCATGAGTTACTATGCCAGCCCCTTGCTCTCTCCCCTGCCAATTATTGACTCGCCGGTTTGTATTGTCGAGTTCCATCTCGAACCGCAGATGATTGCAGCATTGCTTGGGCCTGCCGACACCTTGTTGAGGATTGCGTGTCGATTGGAATGGGTGATCCTTGTTGGCCGATGATCCAAACATCGAGACTGACGGGTCCTCTACTCAGGGTTTTGAATATAAAAAGGGCGACATTACATTCTCAGTGATACAAGTCAACCATTACTTTACCCACAAGTCGTTCTTCATCCAAGTCTCACCATTCATTAAGTCAATACTTCTTTCATCCACCCGACATGCACTTCTCACTTGTCCTCGTGGCTATCACTACCCCTTTCGTTGTTGGTCATCCAGGTGAACATCATGAAAGAGCCACTGCAAATCTTCTTTCCGCCCGCCAGGACCATCATTTGTCCGTACGCCGTAGCCTCGATTCCTGTGCAAACCATCCTTCTTTCCGAGCCCTCAAAGAGCGCGCGATTGTCAGACATTTCAACACCGTTACTGCTCACAGAAAGAGCAAACGGGCCAGCGCTACGGGTGTTGGTCATGATTTCACCGACTCTCGTCCTGAAATCAGCAGCGACTCCAGTGATGAGACGGTTTTCGGATCCAATCACACCTGCATCTTGAACCCAGAGGGAGAAATTGGACCCTATTACGTCAAGGGTGAACTTGTCCGCAACAACGTGCGCGATGACGAACCTGGAGTTCCCATTGTAATCGAGGGCCAATTCATTGACGTCGAGACATGTGAGCCTTTGACTGATTTGTATTGGGACGTATGGAACTGCAATTCAACCGGTGTCTATTCAGGGTTGGTTGCGGAAGGCAATGGCAACACTGCCGATGCTTCTAACCTCAATGCCACATTCTTGCGTGGCATTCAGAAAACGGACGACGAGGGTGTTGTGCAATTTTTGAGTGTTTTTCCAGGACACTATGAGGGTCGTGCAACTCATCACCACATGGTATGTTAGCGCATAAACCGTCCAAATTTCTCCAGTGGCATTGCAGATGCTAACTTTAATGATAGGTTGCCTGGCTGAACGCAACCATGCTCTCAAACAACACCATCACGTCCGGTCATGTTGCACACATTGGGCAACTGTTCTGGGACCAGGATCTTATCGATAAGATCGAAGCCACCTATCCGTACAATCTCAACAATATCAGCATTACAGAAAATGCAGATGACCGCGTCGTTTCTGGAGAAGTCTCGGACACCACCTCGGACCCTTTCTTCAACTACGTCTACCTCGGCGATGATCTCGATGATGGCTTATTTGGGTGGATCACCATCGGTGTTAATAAGTCGGCATCATACGAGCCTAGCTATTCGTACACATACGGCGCCGACGGCGGGACTGAGGTGTCTGGGGACTCTGATTCCGAATCTTCTCAGGAGACTCCGGGTGGTTTCTCCCAAGGAACCCCAGGTGGCTTCCCTGGAGGAACTTCCATAGGCGGCTCAAATGCAATTTCGACTGATGCTGCTGAAAAGACTTCGACTGGCTGTTACTGAGGTTTGTATAGGAGTGGTTAGCGGGTGATTTGATAAACGCGCTCTATCCCCTTGGCCTTGGTTACCTTTTCTAGGAACGGGGTAGTTACAGGGTCGGCTCCTTGACTTTAGGGATTCTAACAGTCCTGTCTCTGGCGTCAATCAACCATGTATAGTTGATTGAAGGATCAACAATATCGTCAAGAATCGTGGTCATTGTTTCAGGTGTGATTCTCTGTCTCTCAGTCTTTTCTATCCCTCAGTTACAACAGTCCAAAATATCCAATTCTATTCCTCATCCGATACCAAGACTTCGAAGTGACCAGCATACATACACATGTTATTGTCTGCGCTTCGGCCAACAACAATCGTATGGCTGCAATCTCGCGAGCATTTTTTAAATATCGGCAAACAGTGAGCTCCGTAGACTCCCGAAAAATGCCGCCGTCTGCTACTGCGGAATCCGAAAATTCGAATGACAAAGATATGCTTTCTGCACTCATCAACACTCGACGGATCAAGCCCCTCGATGGTCGCATGCTCGCATGGCATGAGTGTGCATGGCTCTTTGAGTGTAAGATATTGACCCTCCTCTTCATCAGATAGGTGTACCACGCAAAACTGCAAATGCCCATTGTTGTCCAGTCCACATTTTCCAACATCGGCTGAGTCAGGAATAATCGCATATGGTGATTCTTTGATAAAAAGATGCGTCGTGCAACTCTCTGCTAGTTTGTTGAAGTCGTGTCCAGATTTATGTGAACTATCTGTCTCAATGGTTGTATCGGGTCCAAAATCCGAATTTCGGCTTTTCCAAGAAAGGTGTGCCTCCCCATCATCGTTAGGACTGTCAAAGTCGCCGTCAGATGTGTTCAATGAAGTCGAGGTCTGGTCTCCTGGGTGATCCAAGTTAAATGGGTGTGCATGACTTTCCTTGCTGTCTGCAGACCAGGGAAAGTTCGATTCTTTGGTTGATTCCTGTGTTTTCGTGCTCAAGTGAGGGAGCTTGCAGGCCGGCGGCTGTACATTGTGAGAACCTCCCATATGGTAATCCGATGTTTTGTCACGACTAGAAACTTCGGAGCTATCAGCCTCATGCTCGCTGACTTCACCGAATGCCTCGAGAACATCTTCGCGGGGCGGTTTCTTGTTCTTTTGATCGGCAGCGGCAGCCGCGGTATTGAAAGAGAGACAACTTCTTGGCACTTCGGATCCATGGCTGCTGGACCTTCTGGAATCTCGTTTGAAACTTGGCTTGTTGCATTGTTGGGTCTTGTCCCCTGCATGTGAAGCCTTTCGATAATCTGTGGTGGCCAAGGATGCTCTATGACGCGAAGTGGATTTGCGATTCTTGGATCCTTTGCGCACTTCACGTCTTGGTCTTCTTTTGCGTCTTTTGTGGGCATGGCCAACGGAAGCGGCTTTTTCCGTGTTAATATTTGGTGTGCTTCTACGATCATAGTAGTCGACGATGGGTCTGCTCATGTTTCTCATCGCTTTCTTCACTTCCTCTCGGTAGCGGTGGAACTCTTGTGAATGGGCAGAAAATGACGCCGTCAGGCTTTCTATGGCTAGCCTAAAGCTCATTCCGATGTTCTGCATTGTGGTTACAACATCATTAGCTCTAGAACTGGATTAGTGCGACACGCATAATGTCAGAATTGGCATTTACGTTACCTATCATCCCTTTGGCAGAGAATGGTGATTACAAGAGCAAGATTAAACGACGATTTTGCGTGCTCCACAGCCTCAAACTGGTCTTTGATTTGTTGTGTATCAATGACAAAATGCAGTCGACGTTTGAATCCTAGTCTCAGCCACGTTTTGGCCTTTTTATGGCCATCTTCCGTGGCACGGAACGTCTTGATCATATCTTCAGCGTCGTCGGTAAGCTTGGTCAAGTTCTCCACGCATGTCGAGACTAGCCCCAATGACTCGCCGTTGAGGACAACGTTTTTGGACATCCTCTCAACATCTGTGTAGATCTAAGAGTTTTGGTAAGATGTGAGAAAGGTATGCATGTCGTGAAGCGGTGCCATACATGAACTAGACCGTCAAGCCCAAAAATATATCTGTCCCACTCCTTAGGGGCATTCTTCAGCCTAGAGCCGTACTCTCCAAGCTTTTTGATCGCCTGAACAAGGGCCAAACAGCTGGCAGCCGCTCCAAGAACATCCATGATAACATGGAGCGGATAAAACAGCGTCGAGTAAGCCAGGTGTAGAATATAAATGTGCCATGAAGAAACACCATAGGGGAAGGGTGGCGGGCTTGGGCTATCCTCCCCATGTATATGATCCATCCTACTTGGATCGAATCTTTGTTTCCTCGTAGCATCATCGCCTACCTATGAAATTCCACAGCCTCAACTATGCATACCTCTCTTTCTGGTTGTAGCGACGCATGAACTGCAGAGAAACGCCAGATGCATGGCGCAGTGTTTTCGTAGCCTCATACTTACCACAGTTGCGGTTCGCCAAACAAGACCCAGTGGTTGGGAATCAGACAGAGTGTACGAGATAGTCGCCTGACCCTACATGTTGTGTTGCAATGCATATCCAGGCGCGGTAGGGCTTGCATCGGTCTGTATGCCTGCATTGGGCTGCGTTTGGGGGACGAAGCTTGCGGTGTAAATGACGGAGGCAATGCAAAGCCGAGGCACACTACTGTGCTCAAGAGATGTGTGAGCAAGTCCCACGCACAGCCCTAGGCCACTTTGCAATGCATTCTTGTGGGTGTGATGACGCCAACAACGATCGAATCAAACTATGTGAGGCTGCTAGAGTGCATTTCCCTCAGCGCACCTTTAGTGGGAGTCGTTACTACTTCGGGGACTACTAGCAGATGTGCTGCATGCTTCACAACCTGGATGATAAGACGGTGCTGCTGGTTGGACCACGTTAGCTACCCAATGCTGCAGAATGCGGGGGGGCTACTTAAAGAGGCAACATGGCGTGATATTTGCAATGACAGAGGCGTGGTCATCATCGATGGGAATATCTTAAGGATGAGATACTTTAGGTTAGTCTTTGATTACTCCTTGCGATGGTAAATACATGCAAATAAGCCCATGGGTTTGGTCGCACCGAGCTGCGGCTCGCATAGCCTCGACACTGCCCGTTCCCCGGAAGGTAGAAGCAATATGCAGAGTGTTTGCATCTCATCCAATAACACCAGACCTGCAGTACAGAATGCTACCATCCCACAGCCTGTTAACAAATGGTGGGGCAACCCGAATCAGAGACAGAATGCCATGGAATCCGTCAACCCTGCAGCCTGATACAGCTCTGAGGAAGATTGCATCATCACAGCGGAACAAAGGAGCCGTGCGTCGATATCTCAACCAGCGTTATCTCTTTCCCATCGTTTCGTTTGGTCCACCGCTTTGTTTTTACCCTCCCTTATCAATTCTTTGTTCTACAACAGATCAGAATGGCCGAAACAGTTGCTCTCGTTGCTAGTTTTGCTGCTCTTGTGCAAATTGCTGGCTACGCCAACAAATTTGCAACCGTATTGTACGATGTCTCACAAGGCGCTGGATCAGCCATGGAGCAAATCGAAAATTTCGCAATTCAAGCACGCACCTTTTCGGACACGGTTGACTTGGCACAGACCTCATTGAAAAGACACCGCAGGGAGTTCAAGGAGTCCCCGGTTCTCGAATACATATCCCGTCACCGAGTACTCGAAAACATTGTCAGCAAGTCTACTCGCAAGCGCTTGTATGATGCAACGCGAAGGGTTAAGAAAACCATGAGGAGTCGATCACCATTGATCGTATTTCTCAGGTGGATGTACCAGAAGAGCTCCATCACCGCCTTGTTCCCCGAGATGGAACATATCAAATCCAGTATCAGCCTCATCGTAAACACGGCTACGTTCGAAGTCATCATGTCACAAATGATTCATTCAAGTTCTCGTGCGGAGAAGAAGCAACTGGAGGGGGAAATGTAAGCGAGCATGCATAACCATATGCCATCATCTTGTCTCTCATGCTCACAATCACTCTTAGAAAACGGCTGGAAATGATCATTGAAAGTCAACTCAGAACCATCGATCGGCTAGAGGTTCAACTGATACGACTTCACGGACCTCATTCCAGTTCGGATGAATCCATAGGGTTGATCAAGTCTACCAACCGAAATCGTGAAGTGCTTTTCAAGCTTGGAAAGAGCATTCTTCATTCTGGAAGAGTGCCTGGAACTTCCAGCCATTTAAGTTCTTCAGTCAAACATTCAAAACGGCAGAAATCCCGTCGTCAAACACACATCCCACCGTGCCTAGAAGTCAATGTCTCCGCAGTCGGCCCAGCCCTTGACTTGCCGCGTCGGGCCATCCTTCGTTCCAACGAGGACTCATGGGATGAGAGTACGAGTGGGTATGTGCAGTCTGCGGATGGACAAAGGATACAACCTGTCACTGCATTCATAAGCAAGGCTCTTGAGTGTAATGTCATTTCCATTGCAACCATGGTGTATTTAGGGCTTGTGATGGAAGAAGATGAAGGCAGTGGAGTAGACTGGCTGGGGTTTGAGCATGGAAAAGAAGAGATCATCATAGGGTATGTCATACTGACATGGATGTGCAATGACTACCCAAGTCGACTTCGGCCAGCGTTGACGGTACGATGTGAGGTCAGCGGCAACTGTCAAAGAGGTCTCGTCTTTGGCAAGCCGTTTTCCGAGGAGGTTCGACAAAAATGGAGAAACCGGGAGGATAATGAGGAACAATCGGTATTCGAAACCGAATGTGCGCCGATACATGATGAAGGGGAAGAGACGGAACCTGATATGAGGATGGTTGATGGATACGAGAGCGAGTAACAGGAGAATATGAAATGAGTAGTCCGAGCGATGTGTTAAATAGCCCACAACAGACTGTTTTGCAGCTTGTTTTATCATTAAGGCAGTCTTTGACCGATGCAGGAATCGGTTCCAGTTGGGAAAATCACTGATCGCCGTCGACACCACAAGCGAAAATCGGCCCGAATGGCGAAAGTCGCGAATCGGCCCTCAACATCGTCACATATATCCTTGACCAAGGAACTAGCACCGTCCTTCAAATTCAGCGGGAAATGCAGCATGTTGGGATGAAACTAGATCAAACACCAGCGGGTAAGATGCTCGGTCAAGACATGGGCAAGAAGAGAGAAGCGATAGAGTCGCGATTGAGAGAGAGCGAACGAGACTTGGATCAGGCGATCAAAGAAGGGAATCCTGAGACAATCTACATCGCCACCGACGACCAAGAGCGGCTCAGGCGACAACTCGAAGCTACGATTCGCGATCGCGAGGAGTTGAAGATCACCAACGACAAGCTCATGGAGATCAAAGATGCCGAGTACCAGGCCCAACGCGCAAAGCAGCTGGCCGAGGCGTAAGAGAAACAGCAGCAACTGGATCTCATGCAACTGACAAACGACCGGTACCGCAAGGAGATTGACATGATGAGTCTTCTCTCGTTCGACAAATTCGACTCAAGCGTGGTGCCTCAGGAGCCTCGCAAGTCCTCCAAGACACTATTCAAACATTCGGCTGTTGAGTCTGCTGGTTCTACTATTGGGAAAGTTGCCGTGACTACTATTGTAGGTGGAGCAGCGGGATTGGCAGCGACCAGTTGTTCTGTGATATGATGGTGTCTTTCAGGAAGCTGGGGCCCACGTAGAAGACATGATGAATATACTCCCCTTCTCCATACAATGCGGTGCATTTGATGACTGGACTGTGAATCCATTCACGAGCCTCCATTCGACATAATTAACTAAATATCCGTACATGATCAAAACTCCCCATACCGTCTTCGTCAAACTCCGCTCGTGTCATCGTCAATCTCAAACAACAGTGTATCCTCCGTCCACCCGAATATCAGCGCCTGTCACGTACGAAGAAGCATCGGACAAGAGGAAGGTCACCGGGCCCATAAGCTCTTGAGGAACACCCATTCGACCTTGGGGAATTCTGGAGACCCAAGCGGTCTTGAGATCCGGCTTTTCGTTCAGAATCTTTTCAGTTCTGCAGTTGGTCAAGTTAGCCATTGCTCGCATGACACTGCCACCCGAGTTGGATGTGTTTGGTGATCCCAAAGACAGGTTTTTGGGCGAGATTGTGAGCACTTACAGAGCAGTAAGCATGTATCCAGGTGAGATGCAGTTGACTCGAATGCCCTCGCTCGCCCACTCGACAGCCAACGAGGCGGCCAGATGCCTAACAGCGGCTTTAGAAGCATTATAAGGCCTAAATTCACATCAGATACCGATCATTCCGATAGTGATTACAAAGAACTTACGTCTGGGGCTGGGGGACATTGACAATAGAGCCTGACATGCTGCCGATGAAGACCATGCTTCCAGGGGCCTTGCGCTCGATCAGATGCTTTGCAACACCGGTTGCAAACATATAAGTGCCGTCCACGTTGACACCCCAGAGCTTGCGCACGCGATCAATTGGATAGTCGACGGCATCAAAGTTCTCGGTGAAGCCGGCGGATGTCACCAGACTGTCAATCTTTCCGTGCTGGCCAATGATCTCGGCGATGCATTGCTCAACGGAAGCTGGATCCGAAACATCTGCGCGGTGAGCCGTGATTCTGGGGGTTCTGTCCTGCATTGTTAGCCATCTAACACCATGAAGGAAGCCTCGCATGACTTGCCTGGTAGACTTTGGATTCTCCTTCTTGAATCCGGCAACCAATTGGTGAGTCTGTACCTCTGCTTCCTCGTCTATGCGATAGCGGTCAGATGTCGTTCAGTAGTCACATGATATAAAATAACTCGCAGTTCAAATCGACAATGGCCAGATCAGCACCCGCGTGGACAACGCCCTGTCCCATCACTAGGCCCAAGCCTCGGGCACCACCTGTAATGACGACGACTCTGCCATCAAGAGTGAAGGGATCACGACGGGCCTTTGTGACACCAATCAGCTCAGTACTACGGCAGGAAGAATGTTGCTTGGGGAGTCTCTGCTCACATGTTGCTCTACATCACTCGCCTGCAAATAGGCGTCTCTTGCGACATCTTCGGGAGGGGTAGCGGCGTGGACCATGATGGCAATTCTTATTCACTGTGAGGGTACGTAGAAATGCACGACTGTTCAATGTTGGAAAGGAGAAAACGGGAGCTGAGAGTAATTAAGGGTTTATTATCTGCACAGTTCCAAGTCACGATGGAGTCCTGTTGTCCAGATCTTTATGTCTAGTTCCACGGATCAAGTTTGGTGACTTGCTAGATTGTTCAGCAAAGGTTTTCTTCTCCTCGTGATCAATATAGGAGTGGGTTCCAAAGCCCTGCATGCTGCTGTCGCTGCCGACCTGACCGATATGCGAGCCGACGGGTGGGGCGAGAAGGAGGATATGGCGTGCTAACCTGTTGTGGTGGCGACCATGAGCTTGAGTGCTTGACCACGAGTCCAGAATGGCTCACCGCAGGTTCCGTGGGGGGTAAAGGTGAGACCGAGCAGTCAGGATTATTTCCATTACGGGCCCAAGATGTCAAAAAAGTTCAGCCATCATCCAACAATTCGTCTTCTCAATATGGTTGCCTGGACCTAGCTGCCTCCACAGGGGCAGTTACCATGTCCCAGCTCTCCGATATGCTATTTAGTGGAGTAAGCGGCTACAAGTTCATCTATGGGTGACCAGAGAAGCCGATGCGTACCTGATAATGGAGTCACCTGCTGAAGCTTAGTGTGGGGGTCCAAGGGAGGCATCTGAGACGGATTCACCGCTACTGGCCCTTGCTTCTGGGGTTTCCCGATTTTGGTTGTAGACCGTCTTTCGCACGCTTCTCGATTCGCCAATCCAATGGAAGACGATGGGGCACAAATTTTATCCATCGTGGGGGACTATCCGGGATGCTGGTAAGGGCACACACGGGATCGGAGTAGTGAGCCAATTAGTCCTTGAATTAAATCACACAGTTGGGAGTGGTTGACTAATTATGGCCTCCATGGAGAAAGTCCAGGAGATGCAAGCCCTGCCCTTGGTCATCTTCCGCACAGCGTGACCAAAACCTCTATCTCAACATCAGCAGCTTTTCATCTCTTTTCGTTTCTTCCCCTCAGGCCACACATTCAACAGAAATATACGCATTCCCCAGGGGGGATTGAGTCTCATGACACGGGTCATGTGAATGGCAGAGGTTGCTTTTTTGTTCTCGTGTCCGCCATTTCCACTAGTGCAATTTAGGCCACCCACGTTCTCGGCTTTGCTGAAAGCTCCCGAGCATCGGCTTTCGCATTTGGCAATGGTGCCGAGGAATTCGCTTCAAGTTGGTCAAAGTTGATCGAAACCAGGGAATTTATCCGACAGCTACTCAGCCGAACATGCATTTCTCCAGGTTTTGCATCGTCTGTACATGCTATCCGACTCACTGCCCTCATTCTCCATCCTCGATTCAAGATTCGAGGTTCAAGATTCGTTGACCAGGTGTAACCTCATTTGGTACTGACTTAAATCCAGCGGAGTGAAGCCGAAATGAGCAGCCAACCTATCAGCTGGCTCTTTTGGGAAAATCGGGCGAGCTAGCCATTTCTTGCCTGGGAATTTCGCCATCATCGCCTCCATAAGCCTCCTCGCCTCCCCTTGGCGTCTCCATTCAGGTTCCACAAAGAGACTTGTCACACTGACTGTGATATCTTCTTCTTTGTCGGGATGAGATGTGGCACAATAGGCGTGTCCTAGTCTGAAGATTCGTTTTGTAGACCCGAGCAGACTAAGGCCCCAGGCTTGCCAGGGCAAATCAGGTGCAGCATGCGTTCTGATTTGTTTTTCGAGCTCTTCATAGGGGCAGTCCTCCAAAACTGCCTCAGAGGAAGGCTCTTTCACCCCTGTCAAGTCCTTTTCCCATCCAAACAACTCTTGGACAATCGAGAATCCCATGCGCTTGTAGAGACGAAGAGCGCGCTCGTTCTGCCGGATGCACTCCAGCTCAAGAATACGGACGCCCCTCTTCCGTTCTGCCGAGATTATCATCTCCATCACCTGGGACCCGGCTCCTTTTCCATGGTAGGATGGCACTACCCCCATGGCTGCAAGTCGCGACTCCTTGGGCTTGTCGTCCCGGATGGCGATGAGACCGAAAGCCACCGGTTCATCAGAATCAGGCGTCGGAAAGAAGACGTGGCTCAACTCAAGCGAGACAAAATAGCCCTTGCAGAATAGAATGATTGTTTCCTCGGTAAACTTAACCTCGCTGCCGATGTAGTTTGTGAAAGCTGTGTTGATAACAGCGGCGAGCTGCGAAGGCGAAACCGAATTGCCGGGTCTAGATTCCATTTTGCTTGAAGTGGAGCTTGTTTGTTTTGGATTTGAAATGTGAAGAGAGTCTAGATAATGTGGCCTACACACAGTTGATAGATATGTTTAGGCAAGATCATTCGATTCGCAGCTCAGGCGAGGAGGGGTTATCATGCGGAAAGCGACTTACTCGAATAGGCAGGTGTTGGTCTCAGACAGATGTGGTTTGACATCATGAAAGGCTGGGAAGTCAGCGTTGCGTTGTGAAAGGGCGGGGTTAGCTGATGAATCATGGGGCGAGATGTCTTTAAAAAATACAGGGCTCAACGGATTGCTGACGAACGCAGACGTGGCGGAGACGTTTCGAGCTGAAAATTGGAAGATCGGAGGGCACTACACATGTACAGATTCGACACCTTGTCATCTCAACCTTCCACATTGAGGCTCGTATTCCACGGTTAAGAGAAGGCCGCGTGGCTTCTAATCATTCAGCCTCCAATTCCGCTGGTCACGGATGTAGTAATTGCCGATGGCAATACCCAGCGAGGACAACACACTAGCAGTCATTTCCAACAGAACCTGTAAAATTAGCTAGGGGCGATGTGTCTTTTTTGTCCCCAATCAACGAAACTTTTCCTATTCAACGACCCCCCCGTGGTAGCGGAGCGGTCACGGGGATCGCCGGTTTTGAGGCCCCTTCGTATTGAAGGTGATACGTGAAATTTGGGTCTGACATCGCAATTGCTTCTTTCTTTGTTTTTCTCGCTGCATATAAGAGCTCGGGAGACTGGGTTCAGCTTCCGTTGAAGTCGCGATTTCCACTCACAATGGCACCAAAAGAACGAGTTGGGGTCTCTATTCGAGTGAGTTTATATGACGTTGAAGAAGAAGGGTGTCAGTGACGCGACGCGTGACCGCGACGGGATAAGTGGTTCCAGACTCATGTCATGCAATTTCAGATGGTTTACACTTGAGTTAGCTACTGTAACCCCACTGAAGCTTGGCGCATCAGGCCTGCCCAGCACCCACTGTGCAAGCACGTTACAGCGCCGCCGATTCCCCCATCTAGAACCAGGTTGGACAGGATTAAGTGGCAGAGTACAAGATAGCTCAACCTCAATCCAAATGCCGAAATCTTGTCACATCCTTGTCACATTCTTGTCAAGGAACTTCAAGTTTTTAACATTGCATTACACTTTCCAAAGTTTGAGAATCAACAGTTGATACTATTCACTACTAGAATGCTACTACGGCTGATAATAAATGAGTGGCTTAAGAAGAGAAAAGAAGAACCGATCCCCTCAATACAGCGATTGAGTGTTCCAGAAGGAAAGGAACGACCCTTCCAATGCAAGCAGCATTAATACAGGTAACCACCGTGACATAACAAACTCCCATAATCATCGCAAACGAGGGGTTGGAACATAAGATGAAAGGCATCCATGTTTCAATCGCCCATCAGCCCAGGCGACCACTTCAGTGCCTGTTGCGCTGGCAGTTACCCGAGCGATCCTCGTAGTATCCCTTAGGGCAAGTGCAGCACCTGGCGGAGGTGCTGTAGGACTTCATGCTGGGGCAAGAGCAAGAGGTGGTGTCACTGTCGAAAACCATACCAGTCTTCTTGCACACGCAGGCGGTGTTCTTGCTGTTGGGGGTGGCATCGCTGCCGCAGTCAAGCTGGCAACCGTACTTGGAGCTCCATACCTGCCCGGCGGGGCATGAGCAAGTCTTGGTGGCGGAGGTGAAGGTCATGCCTGTCTTGTAGCAGATGCACTGGGTCTTCTTGGAGTTCAGGTAGGCGGCGGTGCCACAGTCAAGCTGGCAGCCCTTTCCAGAGGACCAAGTGTATCCGTCCAGGCAGGCGCAGGTCTTCGAGGTACCGTTATCAGTGTAAGTCATGCCAGTCTTGTTGCAAACACAAGCCTTTTGCTTGGTGCTGTAGGTGGCGGCGCTACCACAATCGACAGTGCAGACACCGTATTTCACGACCAGTCCAGTGGCGCAGCTGCAGGCCTTGTTGGCATAGGTCTGGCCCGTGTAGGGGCACTGGCAGACCTTCTTCTTGGGGTTGTAAGTAGCAACAGGACCGCAGTCAACCTTGCAGCAGTTGTTGATCCAGTCCTGGCCCGCGGGGCAAGCACAGTTGATCTTAGCAGCGTCCAGGACCATGCCGTTCTTACTGCACTTGCAGTCGCCATTAGAGGCTCGGGTGTTGCTAGTGTTGGTACCGCACTTCTCCTTGCACACGCCGTTGACGTCGTCGAATCCATCCTTGCAAATGCAGTTGCCATTGCTATCGTGCTTCTGATGGTCACCAGAGCAAGGGGTCAAGCAGACAGTACCGTCGCTCTTGACGTCATCAAAGCCGCTCTTGCAGACACAATCTCCGTTGGCATCATGCTTGCGGTTGTCACCAGAACAGGGCTCGAGGCAAACGGTGCCGTCGCTCTTAACGTCATCAAAGCCGCTCTTGCAAACACAATCTCCGTTGGCATCATGCTTGCGGTTGTCACCAGAACAGGGCTCGAGGCAGACAGTGCCATCGCTCTTTACGTCATCGAAGCCGCTCTTGCAGACGCAGTTACCGTCGTTGTCATGCTTGCGGTTATCGCCAGAACAGGGCTCGAGACAGACAGTGCCGTCACTCTTAACGTCATCAAAGCCGCTCTTGCAAACACAATCTCCATTAGCATCATGCTTGCGGTTGTCGCCGGAACAGGGCTCAAGGCAGACAGTGCCGTCGCTCTTAACGTCATCGAAGCCGCTCTTGCAGACGCAGTTACCGTCGTTGTCATGCTTGCGGTTATCGCCGGAACAGGGCTCAAGGCAGACAGTGCCGTCGCTCTTAACGTCATCGAAGCCGCTCTTGCAGACGCAGTTACCGTCATTGTCATGCTTGCGGTTATCGCCAGAACAGGGCTCGAGGCATACGGTGCCGTCGCTCTTAACGTCGTCGAAGCCGCTCTTGCAGACGCAGTTCCCGTCATTGTCATGCTTGCGGTTATCGCCAGAACAGGGCTCGAGGCAGACGGTGCCGTCGCTCTTAACGTCATCAAAGCCGTCCTTGCAGACGCAGTTCCCGTCATTGTCATGCTTGCGGTTATCGCCAGAACAGGGCTCAAGGCAGACGGTGCCGTCGCTCTTAACGTCATCAAAGCCGTCCTTGCAGACGCAGTTCCCGTCATTGTCATGCTTGCGGTTATCGCCAGAACAGGGCTCAAGGCAGACGGTGCCGTCGCTCTTAACGTCATCAAAGCCGTCCTTGCAGACGCAGTTACCGTCATTGTCATGCTTGCGGTTATCGCCAGAACAGGGCTCGAGGCAGACGGTGCCGTCGCTCTTAACGTCATCAAAGCCGTCCTTGCAGACGCAGTTACCGTCATTGTCATGCTTGCGGTTATCGCCAGAACAGGGCTCGAGGCATACGGTGCCGTCGCTCTTAACGTCGTCGAAGCCGCTCTTGCAAACACAATCGCCGTTGGCATCATGCTTTCGGTTGTCGCCGGTGCAAGGGGCGAGGCAGACGCTTCCATCGTCCTTGATATCATCGAAGCCGTCCTTGCAGACGCAGTTGCCGTTGCTGTCGTGTTTTCGGTTATCGCCAGAGCAAGGGGCTAGGCAAACGCTTCCATCATCCTTGATATCATCGAAGCCGTCCTTGCAGACACAGTTGCCGTCATTGTCATGTTTGCGGTTATCGCCAGAACAGGGCTCAAGGCAGACGGTGCCATCGCTCTTAATATCATCGAAACCGCTCTTGCAAACACAATCTCCGTTGGCATTATGCTTTCGGTTGTCGCCGGTGCAAGGGGCGAGGCAAACGCTTCCATCATCCTTGATATCATCGAAGCCGTCCTTGCAGACACAGTTACCGTCACTGTCATGCTTCCGGTTGTCGCCGGAGCAAGGAGCGAGGCAGACGCTTCCATCGTCCTTAATATCGTCGAAGCCGTCCTTGCAGACGCAGTTGCCGTCACTATCGTGCTTTCGGTTGTCGCCAGAGCAAGGGGCGAGGCAGACGCTTCCATTGTCCTTGATGTCATCGAAACCATCCTTGCAAACACAGTTACCGTCACTGTCATGCGTCCGGTTGTCGCCGGAGCAAGGGGCTAGGCAAACGCTTCCATCATCCTTGATGTCATCAAAGCCGTCCTTGCAGACACAGTTGCCATTGCTATCGTGTTTTCGGTTGTCGCCAGAGCAAGGAGCCAGGCAAACGCTTCCATTGTCCTTGATGTCATCGAAGCCGTCCTTGCAGACACAGTTGCCGTCACTGTCGTGCTTTCGGTTGTCGCCAGAGCAAGGAGCTAAGCAAACGCTTCCATCATCCTTGATGTCATCGAAGCCGTCCTTGCAGACGCAGTTGCCGTCACCATCATGCTTTTGGTTGTCGCCGGTGCAAGGGGCGAGGCAAACGCTTCCATTGTCCTTGATATCATCGAAGCCGTCCTTGCAGACACAGTTACCGTCACTGTCATGCTTCCGGTTGTCGCCGGAGCAAGGAGCCAGGCAAACGCTTCCATCGTCCTTGATATCATCAAAGCCGTCCTTGCAGACACAGTTGCCGTCACTGTCGTGTTTTCGGTTGTCGCCAGAGCAAGGAGCCAGGCAGATACTTCCATCATCCTTAATATCATCAAATCCAGACTTGCAGATGCAGTTGCCATTACTATCATGCTTTTGGTTATCACCAGAGCAAGGCTCTACACAGGTAGTGCCATCGCTCTTGATGTCGTCAAATCCGGACTTGCAGACGCAGTTACCGTCGCTATCGTGCTTTCGGTTGTCGCCAGAACAGGGCTCAAGGCAGACTGTGCCATCGCTCTTAATGTCGTCAAATCCGGACTTGCAGACGCAGTTGCCGTCGCTATCGTGCTTTCGGTTGTCGCCAGAACAGGGCTCAAGGCAGACTGTGCCATCGCTCTTAACGTCGTCAAATCCGGACTTGCAGATGCAGTTGCCGTCACTATCGTGCTTTCGGTTGTTGCCAGAGCATGGCGCTAGGCAGAGAGATGCATCGCCCTTCACGTCTTCATATCCAGACTTGCAGTGACACTGAGTGTTGCCAACAGTTCGTTCGGCATTGGTGACAGTGCAGTCCGGCAGGCAGAGGGTGGAGCTGGTGGTGCCACTGTAGTCTTTGAAGCCACTCTTACAGTGGCAAGCCGTGTTGGCACTCGTTCGTTCGGCATTGTTGTCGGCGCAGTTGGCCAAGCAGTTGAGTGCAGAACCAGTACCGACGTTGATGAAGCCAGTCTTGCAGTGGCAGTCCTTGTTGTCCTTGGTTCTCTCGGCATTGTTCTGAGTGCAAGTCGCCCGGCAGTCAGTGGCATCCTGCGCGTTGCTGACATCGACGAAGCCAGACTTGCACTTGCAGGACGTGCCGACGTAGCCAGCGTTGTTGTCGGTACACTTAGGCATACACAATGTAACATCCTTATTTTTGTCGTTGTTGACATTGACATTGGTGCCTGAGCAAGTGCAATAATCATTGACAGACGCCCGGGCAGCATTGTCAACGCATTTGGGTTTGCATGTATCATATCCGAAGAAGCCGTTCTTGGTCCACCTCACATAGCCATCTGGGCATACACAAGTAGTGCCGGTACCTCGGACGAAAGGAGGATCGCACTTATCAACACAATTGCCGCTGATAAGTTCCTTGCTGTTGCTTTTGCATTTACACGCTTTGTCCGTCGTTGACCATGTCTGGTCGGAATAGCCATAACTGCAAGAGCCGGAAGTACTGCTACTCCTCGAGTACGTTCCCCCACATGGGCAAGTGCAGCTGCCGCTACCGGCACTGCTGTACGTAGCCTCGCTGGTGCCACAAGAATTGATATTGGTGCGAGCGAAAAGGCCGTCTCTCGCCTCGATCTCATCGTTGGGACGAGCGTCCGGAGCAGCGCTGACGGAGCCCAGGCCCAGAAGTGCGCTGAGCGCAAGGTGGGTGAAACGCATAACGGCAAGCTGAAGATGCCGTCAGAGACGGTAGGAGTGAAAGAGTGTAGGAGTTATCCCCGGGCAGGCGAGGTTGAGCCTCGTTGACTTGGTAGATCCCGTTGGAGTTGGCGTGCTGAGAACAAAAACCCGGAACAGCGAGCGACAGACGAAGAATATATAGGATTTCCTGGCAGCAGAAACGAAGCTGCATCCAACTTGCAGCCGCTGTGTTTCTGACTATCGATCGGGGTGTTCTCCCCTAGCCGAGCCCAGACCTGGCCATTGTTCACAGATTGGCGGCGCTATTCTCCAAAGCAATCTAGACGGTGAGGTTTGCAGCTCAAGTCCTTGCCACAACTGATTAGCACACCATTGAGGTCCTCGGCAGTCGACAGAGTACGGGTGGCATGACTGTCTGGGCTCGAAACCGACTAACAGCATATGTCTGGGGGGTCCGCCTTGGGAGGGTGCAGATAGGCACTAAACTCAAGCGTGCGCCCCGCGACTGAATAGGGCGATGCCCAACAGCCAGCCACCTGGGACAGAACAGACTGCCGTCTCCCACTTATTGGCCCCAAGCCTGTTGAGAGTCGATAGTCTCCCAGCCTAGCATCTCTGGAGCTCTCATGGCGTTGATGTTTAGGTCACAGCGCGCCGTCCGGGTCGTCGGCCGCCAGCTGAACGAGGCTAGTGCGTAAGGACTGACCTCTGGAGAGGAAAAAAGCCACCAACTGGGCTGACAACGTACGATTCATCTGCAGCACCTCCCTCCGGCCTGGCGCTAAGGGAAACAATGCAAGGCAAACAACGATGCACAACGGAAATGAACAGTTATGCAAGGCTCCGAGCTGAGCTTGTGGCATCGGATATTCAGCTCTCTGGTGAATGGGATTCGGGGCTGTTCAAGCCTTGGGACCCCGGCCTGGGCAGTCTAGGGAACCCCGCGTTGTCAATACCTCACCCAACTCAACCCCTAGCTAGGTACTCAGTTGCCCAGGCTGCAAGGTCCCTGCACTTGTTCCTTTTGATACCGCCAAGCGCTAAACCAGGCCATGCTCCTGATGCATTAAGTGATGACTTGTCCCTTCCAGGAGGCTTTTGTCCACAGTGGCTGTGGAGAAATGAGTATTGTTTTTCTCAATCCAATCCCGCGGAGAAGCACCCGGCGTTTCCTCGCGTTGCTCGTTCTCGAATGCCTGAGTCGCGCCCGAGGGGCTGAAATTTGAGATGCGCTGCGCTCAGTTAGGGGGACGCCTCACCCGCCCATGCTCCGTTAAGTCTGAATTTAAGGGTGGTTGAGTGTGATGATCAACTACGGAGTGGCTTTTGAGGCGCCACGATCCAGCAGCGCTCGGCTAGCTGATTTGATGACTTTTCTATACAAATAATATTCTTACGATGGTCTATTTGTGAGTTAGCGAAAAGTCAGATGAGAGGTCGGTTGCCACCCAATCTATGACGGCAGACGAGGGTAATGTGGTGACCCCAAATTGACATTGTTTGTGGAATGGTCTAGGGTAGGTGAGAACAACACGGGCCGTCGGGTTGAGCAGGTAACTCAAATCATTCACCTGGGTATTTACAGGTGAAACCTCTGGTGGAGAGGCTTCGAAGAATGAATGAAGTGTTTGGCCGTGCTGACATCGACGATACCGTAAACAACCTGGCCATTTGGAGTGCGCAGGATTGTAACATGATTTGGTCGTGTCGCCATGAGATACTCGAATACATCACCAGCGTCCCAGACCGACCACGATAGCATCAGCAACCACTGCCAAAGGAGTCGCCGTCTAGGAATCGATAGTTCGAATAGCTGCGGCTCTACCGGATCACGGCATGTGGGTGAGCAACCGAGACCGACAATGGGGGGTGGTTCTCGGGGAGTCGGAGCAGCTTGTACAGCTAGCCCCTGCCGACATCCGAATACTCGGCCGGCAGTCGGTGATGAGAAAGAGGTCACCCACGGACGAATTACTATGAGTGACCAAGTAGATGGGTACAAGCGGCAAGCGTGTGGAGGAGTGACAGAGCTAGCGGCGGTTGGAGACTCGGAAACAAGCAACTGAACAATGCGGCCGGGACACACGGGCGGCGGGGAAGCGAAAAAAAGCAACCGTTGGTAAGGTGCTAGCCAAGAAAACGGTCTAGTTCTGCCGCTTTCTTACCCCTGACCTCACGCCACGAGGTCTTGTGGTTGGGGCACAAGTCACTCACGCCCAAGAGAAAAAACTCCGACTCAGTACCGATGGGCCGCTTATTTCTTCGACGTGTTCAACTCGTTCGACCACGAGAATCATCTCCCGAGTCTACGTATCATTGTCAGACCAGCCCCGACTGGGCATCCACGGCGCCGCCATGCTGGCCCGGCCCGGAGGTGAGGCCCTGAAAGGGTAAAAGGAAGGGGAAGCAAATGTCCGGTTCGGCTCATCGGATGGCTCAACGCGGCAGCTTTGTCACTGCATTTACTGAGGTCCTTGCATGCATTGCGACTTGCGTGCCAAATCGCTCCATCATCAGATGGGAGAAGATCACACACCATATCAACCAGATTCCCAGAAACATGGCAAGCTAGCAGGGAACAACTTCGATCAGAAGGTCGGCAAACACAAGGATCCTTCATTTCGGGACAAGCATCACAAAGGTTTAGGCTGGTTGCGGAATACCCGGATCGGGCTCTACTAACCTTGTCCTGGGGAGGGGCCTCTTCGCCCACAACCTAGCCGCTTGCCACGCATAAACCCCATCCCCGGAACACACTCCAAACCTGCATTTGGTCAAAGGCAAGCGCTATTGCCAAGACTATTGAAATCGGTATGTCTGCCTTCGATTTGGTGTAACTTCTCGAGAGAATGCGTTGTTCATGGTTATGCTTCTTTTCGGAAACAAGGAAACAATTTAGTTAGAGCAATGTATTTGTTTAAAGTGGTCAACATTTTGATTTTAGCACCTTTTTTCCAGTCCTTTCAAACTTCCACTACCGACTTGACTATTGATTTTGCCATCGCCTTTCCCAGCTACCCAAGCTCTGCATGCCATCTCAGCCCTGGAACTAAGACCCAACAGAGACACACCCTCGGGCCTTGCCCCCGGAGAACAATGCCTGCAGAATACCTGTGCACCGTCGACCACCTACCGAAGCACCGGTAAAGCCTAAAAGAAATGGGGCCAGGAAGGGGATTCTCGGTATGCACGGCATGAATTGCTTGGCATGATGCCCTCGCCGTCTCAGCCCACAAGGCGCGTTGATCATAGACAATAGAGCAAGGTCGCTGGCAAATAGAGTCAAGTCATTCGTAGCAAGCTAAGAAATGTGACAAGGCATGTATGCTGTATTTGCTCTATGCCTTTGCCTCCGGTCATTGGCGTTGAGAGCTCAAGCCTCCGCTCAGGCACAACTAGACAACGCACACCGCGAGATCAAAGCCTCGAAGGGCTGTGTCTGTGCCCACTCTTCAAAGCTCATGTTGCTGTCCCTTGTCCATGCATCAGCGACTACAAAGAACCAATCATGCAACTCGTAGCTTGCCCGAGGTTGCCGAGCTGGGACCACGATCGAGCATGGGAACGCGTGTGGCTAGCTCTGTTCAGCTTAGATGAGCTTGGAGGCAACCCATGCTTCAGCTCTCCTCAACTCCTCGCGCCTTGCCTCTTGGAAGTTGACGATCCGGTTCAACGGCATCTTGCATCCTGGGCAAGGGGCCGTTGGGTTGGGACCGGGACCAGGTGACCGAGGCCCGGCCCTTTCTACTGTAGCTATCGACAAGGCTCTCCCTAGTCACCGACAAAGCTCTTGCATGATCAACGCACGAGTGATGTCCTCCAAGTCAACAAGGTTTTTGAGCCTTCCCAGCTGCTCGGATCTTGTTTTGAGGCGCCATTCCCTTTTCGTGATCCGTTTGCTGGCCGATTTCTGACCAATGGCGAGCGGCAAGGGCTACCCGGATCTGGACTACCCTTGCGCTTAAAGGTTAAGGGCCAGAGCCAGGCGGCTCTCTCGCCCAACCTCCCGGTTCGATGCCTGTTCCAGCTCGGCCTGGGTCGATATGATCGACGCATGGAGATGGTAAGCATAAGGCACCGGCGGTAGTCGAGGCCCCAGCTTGCGGTTGGGTCAATGAATGATGGCTGAATGTGATGAGAAAGAAAGAAAAATCAATCACATGCAATGAGAATCAACTGCAATCTGGGCATCCCCTGGTGGCTGAGACGTGCCCCTGGGCCTAGAAATCTTCTAACCGCCGACCGACTCAGGCACCCGAGAAGGGAGCAAACGGAGGAGGAAAATGGCTGGGGCCTACCCGCCGGGTCTTGATTTGATTGAAGGGGAGGCGGATTGCACAAATTTCCGTTTATGAGCAGTCAGACCGTTTCTTGGAAAAGAGACATGTCACACTGCATCAGCGTCATGCATTTGTCAAGCGGCAGGGCGCTATTGGGGAAAATTTACAGGGCCTTCTTTGAGACTAGCGAGGGAGGCAATAAGTTTGCGGGGCGACAAGCATAGTGGGAGAGAGCTAAGACGGTCTGGAACTGGCTCTGTGAAGCTATGGAGAGATGCCGGTTGATCGGTCACCGGATCTCGCGGGGGGCTAAAATAAGAGCACTAAATGGGGGCACTAAATGAAGGGGGTATGGTCAGGGGTTGAAGTTGAAGTGCCAGGGGTTAAGCTCAAAGGACCAGGGATTAAACGTGAGAGTGAGAGACAAGGCGAGACAAGGCGGGGTGCCGAGACTGCCAAGTCTGGGGTGACAGCTGCAGGAAGGGTGAAGAAGTGAGCACATCATTTGATAGCTAGTAGAGAGATGGATGGCAAGGGTTTGATATGCACTCGGGATTTTTGAAATCAATGGGTGGATCAAGAGTGTATTGATGAGCGCTGTGCTTGAGCGCAAGTCGCCGTACCTATGCAGCATCAAGGTTGGTGCCACCACCACCTCATTCGACTTGTGGCCCATTCGACTTATGCCTCACTCTGCATTGATATTGCTGCCGCATCCATCTTGCTAGTGCCAAGCTGAAAAGCAGCTATACCGACCTGCATCGTACGTTGCGTTCACGGCCGTTCTTTTTGGTGGCTTTTTTTCTGCGTTGGCCCTTTGTCTAGAGTAGCGGCCGACGGCCCAAAGAGGATTTGAACTCGCAAAATATGGCTAGGCCGGCCCCTCGGACTATTGCCTCCTTAACAAGTCTAGAACCATGCAAGAGGCTGAAAGGCTGTGTGGTAGTTTATTCTTATTCTTGTCCTTTTTTTTTCATGTTCAGGTGACTAGCTTTTCCGTTTGGGGTTATGGTCCTATTCAGGTCGTGGGGCGTCAACGACCCTCTCCCCCCTAGACGGGGGAGTCGGGGACACTATCGAGTTAGCCCGGTCGAGCCACAAGGCGATCGATGCTAGTGTTGAGATGGGGTGTAGGCACATGAGAATAGAGGCTATCAGTTGTGGCGATGGGCTTAGCTGCACGCCGCAGCGTCTAGGTTGATTGCTGGAGACATACTCCGTACTCATCAGCTCAGATAGGAGGGATGAATCGTGGACCGTTCGGAGACACCGTGGCAGCAGGATTGGATGCGTCTGAACTGGATGCAGCTGAGGTTAGGATGTAGCTCAACTTGAGATGCAGTTTCATTTTCTAACGTCGACTAGAATCTCTGTGTAATCATTCATCTGCCTCTCCCTCTTCTCACATCCCTTCTCTCAGCACGCCAACAGCAACGGGATTCACCAACGTATACGAGCCTCAACAACTCGCCTGCGCTTGGGACAAGCCCCTCTCCCATTCAATTTTCCATTTCGTCGCCCCTGACGCCATCTCGTCATCATGCGTTTCTCCCACCTCGCCCTCAACATCCTGCTGGGCTTCGGTCTCGGCTTCGTCAGCGCCGCCCCGAATGCTCGCACCAACGACGACAACGAGATTTAAGCCTGAGACGGCTTCCTCTCCAACTTGGCCGGTATCTTTGGTCGATCCTCTGCTATCGTGGCTTGCGGCGTCGGAGCCACTTACTCCAGCTGCACCTGTGTCTGCCCCAGTGGAGCCAAGTACTCGCGCACATCCTCTATCAACGGCTGCTGCTGCTGCGACTCCTTCGACCAGACATTCAAGAAGTCGGCCTGCGTGTGAAATAACGACAAAGAGAACGCGCCAGCGGCGTCTGCAAGGGCAAGTGCGCTTACCAGCAGCACCTGTGTCAGTGGTGTCTGCGCCTGCAGCGTGAGCGCCAAGGAGATTCGGAACGGCGCCTACGTCGACAAGTACCCTTCCGGTATCTCTCGCAACTCATGCGGCGTCTGCAACTGCGGCACCAACAAGGAGGTTGTCAACGGCGTCTGTGTCTCCGTCTACGCTTCCAACGCGAAGCGAGTCGACGGCGTCTGCGGCTGCAATTCCAACAGCAAGGAACTCGTCAACAACCTTTGCTTCAACAGGTGCGCCAACTACCTCGTCCTTGACTCCTCCGACAACTGCAAGTGCGAGGACACCAACCAAGAAGTCTTCAACAACAAATGCCCTCCATGTATCTCTCGGAACTCTAACACTGGCGTCTGCAACTGCGTCGTCAACAAGGAGGCCATCAACAGGATTTGCATGCCCGTCTGCACCACCAACTCTGAGCGTGGCACTGATAAGATCTGTCACTGCAAGGGCGGCTTCGAAGATGTCACCGGTGATGCCAAGAGCTGTCAGCCCGAGTGCAAGAGCCACGCAACTCGCAGCTTGTCTGATCACGAATGTCACTGCGACTCCGGCTTCGACGACGTTGATTCTGATGCCAAGAACTGCCAGCCTGTCGGCAAGGCTGATGCTACCCGCGGCACCGATAAGGCTTGGCACTGTGACGAGAACTTTGACGATGTCGACGGCGATGCTGAGATCTGCCAGCCCGAGTGCAAGCCTCATGCCACTCGCAGCTTGACCGATCACAAATGTCACTTCGATGGCGGCTTCAACGACCTCAATAATGATGCCAAAAACTGTCAACCTGCCTGCAAGACCAATGCCGAACGAGGAACTGGCACTGATAAGAAGATTTGCAACTACAGAGCCAGCTTTGGCGACATTGATGGCAATGCTAAGAACTGCCAGCCCGTCTGCAAGGCTCATGCCACCCGCAGCATCTCTGATCACGAGTGCCACTGTGATGCTAGCTTTGACGACGTTGACAACGATGCTAACAACTGCAAGCTTGTCTGCGGAACTAACGAGGAGCGCGGATCCGACAAGGAATGCCACTGCAAGACCGACTTTGAGGACTTCAAGGACGTCTGCAAGCCCGAGTGCGGCACCTACGCCGTCCGTGACACCACCTCTGGCAAATGCAAGTGCGCCAAGCAAGGTCAAGTCCTCGACACGCCGGCATTAACTGAGCTTGCCGGGTCCGCCAGGATCTCGTCAACAACTACTACAAGATCAACTACGGTACTATTGCTAAGCTAGACCCCCGCAAGAACGTCTGAGAGTGTCCCGCCAAGGGCCAGACCTTCAACACGGACAAGATCTGCACGTGTCCCACGAACCAGGTTGTCATCAACTGCTGCACTGTCGTCTGCGGCTCCTCAGCCAAGTACAACTCCCGTAAGAGCCAGTGCGTCTGCACCGAGACTGGCATGACCTACCACGACGACAAGACCTGCTCCTGCGCTCCGGGCGAGAAGTGGACGTCTGGCAAGGGCTACCAGATGGACTGCGGCAGCGATGGCTACCCCAACAACAAGAACACGGCCTGCGTGTGCAAGAAGACCGGTATGGTCTTCGATTGCGTTGGCAAGACTTGTTCGTGCCCCGTGGGACAGAAGTGGACCAGCTACGGGCTGCCAGCTCGACTGTGGCAACGACGCCAACCCCAACAGCAAGGACACGGCCTGCGTGTGCAAGAAGAGCGGCATGGTCTTTGAGCCCGTCGGCAAGACCTTTTCTTGCACTAGGACTCTCATATCCTACAGCAACGACCAGCGAAAGTGCTGCTGTCCCAAGGGATACCAAGAGAGCAACGGCGACTGCAAGCGCAACAGGCACTAGAGGGAGCCGGAGGGGGGTAAATAGAAACACGAAGACGAAGTCTGGTAGACAGGTTTTACGAAATGCCCCAAAGATTGATTATCATTACGGGAGTTGGTTTTGTTATGTCGCGGTGTTGACCTGTATTAATGCTGTTTGCATCTGGAAGCCTGTCTTTGGTTTTTTTTGGGGGATACTGAGGAAAAATCCCGGGTTCTTCGTGGACTGGCGGTGGCATGGCTTCTTTTCTCTTCTCTTCAGGACTCTCATTTATTTTATCAACCGTAGTGGCATCACAGTAGTGAATAGTATGACTATTGGCTCTGATCTGTTTGAACCTAAGTGAAGTTTGCCTGTCTGCATCTAAAGCCCAACAGTGATAGTTGACGAGTAACCTGAAACACGTCGCCAGTTTCATTGCCTTCAGCATCTACATCAAGCTTGAGTTCCACACCTTCATACTTCTAAACACTCACTTGGCATCTCGTCGAATTGACCGGTGTTGGTGGGCTGCTCAATGAAGCCACGACAGTAACAAGTACAGCAGCTTGTTTGGTCAACAAAACTAACTAACATATAGAAAAGATCATATATACTCAATCATCCCATTATTTCCAGTTCTCCTTAATCACATCCATGATAACACCATGATCCTCCTCCTGCTTCAACCCGCTGACCACAACACTAGCCACCACGCCCTCAAAGCCTTTGATGCGAATGGGAACACCCCCACCAGCAATGGCGTACTCGATCCTCTTTTCAGGGCCAATAGCGAACAAGTTGAAGAACTTATCGCTGTCGCCCTGGAACATACACTGCATGTACCACGAGCTATGCCCGAACCTCGTAATCGTGTTCCGTTTGCGCCGCACCCAGCTCTCGTTCTCGAGGACCGTACCCGGGCCTGTGGCGGTTTGGAAGACAATATGGGAGTTGGCGTGTGCGATGGAGATGATGGAGGGTTCGTCTTTGGCATAGGGAATTAAGCGAGCGAGGAGCAGGTTTCCGAGCACAATGGCGTCCTCGGTGGTGAATGATGTCAAGGTAACTGAGTCTCCAGCGACCTTGAGCTCGTTGATCTTCAAGCAGAAATGATGTTAGCAATGAGGCTAAATAGCAAAAGAGAGGTTCGGAATAAGGCTCACATCGGATGACGGGTGAGGAATCGGCAGTTTTTCTCCAGGGTTCTGGAAGGCATCCTGCACCTTGGCCAGGGCGTCAGCCACTGAAGTCTGGCGTGTGAGAACAGTTTGGCTCATATTGAAATGTATCTCGGAGATGGTCACTGTCGAGTGTATTCTTGAGATTACCAGTTAGACAGGGCACGGCTGATCAATCCTTTTATACGTCATCCTCCAGCCAAGCTGTGGACACATTCCCCATACAAAGCTACCACCTCCCCCCGCGAGGTCGCTGGGCTTCCCCAATTCAAAGCGGACCCCAAAGACCCAAAATGCGATGTAATCCTAGCCTCTCTTGCTATAGTCTTGTTTCCCTTCCAATCGGATATTCTCCTCTGCTCCAAGACAATGGGCAGACACAACCCTCGCGAGGCGGATAACCGATGTTTACACGTTCATGGCCCGGTTTTCAAGCAGCGGCTAGCCTATTAGGCACAGGCGTGCGGGCGGATGATTGATCCTGGTCCTGGTTGAAGTGTTTACTCTTACCAGATGCGGAGTCGCTTCTCGGTAGCATGCCGAAGTTACCGGCCTGCGGTATTTATAGGTAAATAGCATGCACTGGACGACTCAGTGCTGAATAATGCCTTTGTAGGTGGTGTAGAGCATCTTTCACATTTGCCAATTTCAGTGTGGTAGTTGGTATCAAAGGTGTCGAGCGTGGCAAGTTCAGAGCATCTCAGATGAGAACTGGGACATCTAAGGGTTTGCATTTTTGTCTAGATAAGCTCAAATAACGGATCTCAAGTCGAAGCAAATGGCTTACTTCCTCAAATTAATCAAATCAAACAGACGACCCCAAACAACCTAATCAATGTGAGGTATTCTGATTTCCGAGGGTGTTTTAATAAATATTCTGGGCACTATTTCTGGGTCTGTTTACGTCAATTCAGTAGCCCTACCCTAGACGACGTCAGAGTCGGAGCCGAATTTGGAATAACGGCTTATGATCAAGCTATTGAAATACAACTACTCTACGCAAGTTCAGCCCCCCTCAAATCAAATCTAGGCACCTTCAAATCAAATGGTAAAAATCCTGCTTGTTACTTGATTTAGGCGCAACGCTGCTCTAAGTATTCACGATCTGTCATGACTCGAGACGTGCTGCAGGAAGAATAAGAGCTAAATGAAGCCTCCAAGGAAATGCATTCTAGTCTATATAGCCAGTCATAAAACAAAGAAAGAGTACAAAAACGAGAAATCGTCAGATATCTATAGCATGACAGAGAAAAGAGGATGAGCCCCAAGATTCAACTCGGTCTGCCACATCCAGAACCACGCTTCCAATCAGACACGCCTCCTGTCTATTTGTGAGAACCTTCACCAATGCAGTAAGGAATGGGGTAAGAAGCGCTGCTGCAGAGGCGAATAACACCAGTCACCCAGCTAAGATCGCCATAGCTCTGGCTGGTGTAGGTGTCGGACGTGAACTCGGCCGTAGTCGGGCTGTCGGTGCAACCGCTGAAGACGTTGCCAGTCACACGGCGGACATAGGGTTGGCTGACAATGACACCGTACTGGTCATCGGGAACCGTAAAGGTCAGTGTCTGTGACTGCTGGGTCGTCCAGGACTCGGCGTACGAGACGGACAGACTAGTCGAGAAGAAGTCCTTGACGACGGTGAGGTCGTACGAGGCCGAGACGGTCATAGTGTTGGAGAGAGTGTAACCGTCAGTAACCGACACGACGGCTGACTTTCCGCCCAGACTGCTGATGACGGGCGAGATGGCCATGTCCCAGTTGAGGAACTCTGTGTCGGACAAAACCTGGAACTCAGTGCTCTCTTCGCAGCCGCGACGGCCGAGTTTGGCAGCTCCAAGGCCCTTGGGGGAAGCCGAAGATGCTCTAGCCTCGAGCTCAAGGCGGTCGAAGTCGGCCGCCTTCATGACTTCCGAGGTACCGTCGGACTTGAGGACGATGATGTCGTCTTGAGAAAGGATAGTAGGGGCAGGGGCAGCAATGGCAGTCGAGGCCAGGCCCAGAACGGTAGCGAGAGTAGTGAACAACATGATGAGTTTTGAATGAAAGTGTAGTAAAGTGCGGATGTTGTGATGGTGGGTAAAGAGTGGCTATGGAGTTGGAGGATGATGGTTGGCTGAGTTGTCTGTTCTGAAATAGAAGGATATCATCGAGGTTTTAAACATACTGAAACTTAGGGACACCATAGACAATTAGTCCACTACAATAGGCCTGGCACCCAAGATAGTGTGTTCTTGGCACACTTCATCCCAAGAACGTTCGTCGGCTGCCCTCAAAACCCCGTCGGTCCGACAAGTTCAAAGAACCCTTTCCACTCGTTTCACGTCATTGGTGGATGAACTGACATCTATCGACAGAAACATCGTATTCTTCTCGGGCCTACCGATGCAAGATACAAAGCTAAATGATCCCTGAAGACGTCACATCGAAACCGTCATCGACCTCTGATCGGGCGCACATGTTTGCAGGTGATGGATCAGTCTGCCAAAATAGACTTTAATTAGCTTCATGCGTGTGCCGATTCTGGGGACCGAGTTTGAGATTGACGAGGTTCTCGGCCGACACTAGGATTAAAGGATGGACCACGTGCGGGTTCTCTTATCTGCTTCCGTCCAAATCGCTCCAGTTCTCGACAAAGATGCATAACGTGGCCCCCAAGCGAACCTAGGCGCCTTCCTAAAGTATTGCAAAGTTGTTTCAGAATTGGGCAGGGGAGTTCGTCATTATTTCCATAAAGAGATCCGGCTAGTCCACTATGGAGTAGCCGACAAGGTTGATGCCATCTCCACCGCGTTTCAGACGGGTGGACAAGGGGGGCCGCTCAGGCTCTCGAAAGAACTCGAAAGAGACAAAGATTGTCGGCAAACAATCAACTTGCACGAAACTGGGGTATCCGTAACTGCGCCCATCTATTCAGAGTTTCGGTGGGTGGATTCGGGAAGACCGAAGGGGTCCGCCAGGATATTCACGAGGTGTACTGCCACGATGATGGGATGATAGCGATTTAGGCATGAGCTGTTGGTCTGGGGTCGAAACCTTGTGTATTCTGAGACGTAATAATAGGGTAGACTATGTAGATACCTAGATGCTTGGTGTGCGACTTGATCCTGAGACTCTCGTATATATAAGTCTGAACTCAACGCTCTCTTTACTGTCATCAGCAATCACGAACAACCAGTCATCTCATCCAACCTCAATCTCCAAGTCTTCTTCCTTAGCTCCCAAGTCATACCAAGTCATCTCTGTCACCATGCAGTTCTCCATCCCCAAGCTCTTCTCTACCTTTCTTTTCCTGTCGCTGGCGTAGGTACTCATCTTCCTTGTTGGTGCATCATCTAACATCCATGACAGCGCGGCCGACCTTCATGAGAGCTGCACTTGTCACAATGGCGACAGCTATAACTGGCGCATCACTACCAAGGCTTGTGAGATCTACAATGAAGCCGCATACCAGGTCTGCAACAGCAATCTATCACTCTGTTGAGCCAGCGCAAACTGACCAATATTTTTAGTGGGGCGGCGCTGTCTATGACACCCCGTCTGGCCGAGTGAGTACACCACCAACCACCCTGAGTAGATACTCCCTCTAACCATTTTCAGTGCACAAAAGCGGGCACCGATGACCGCCTAGCTGGTGACCAGTGGGAAGCGGCCTGCCAAAGCATCGCCGAGTCGGGTTTCGACTGCGCCGATGGTCAAGGAACATGCTATGCTTCTCCCGACGATGTTAAGGGCTCTTGCTAAGCAACGAGTAGTGTATTTGTGAAGGTTGTATATAGGTCGACGTTCGAAGAAGTAAATACGGTTGTACTGCATTTAGACGGGACGTTATCCCACTGTTTTCATTTATAGACAGGTTGCTGGCCAGCACGAAGATCCGGTGATTGGCCACAGCCCGAAGAGCGAGAGAGTGTTGCAATTTTATGCTGTTTAGAGGTTCTCAATCCAAGGAATGGTTATTCCGCTGGAAGTTCAATTCCGTATCTTGTGACGATGACAAGTGGTACACTCGCCATTCCTCCATGATGAGCATATAATGTTTCGATACATTGAGAAGTCACAAAGTCAAAGAAACCAGGTATTTTCACAAGTTAATCGGCTTTCTGGAATGTACAAAAACATCCGAGGAGCCGTGGAATGAAGCATCAGTTGGTTCCCCACATGAAGAGACATCCTGAATCGGTGATAACTGCGTTGGACAATGCTCCTAATACAGAAGCTGAATGGTCCTTCGAACTCCACAGCTCGAAAACCAACCAATTGAAGGCCTCACTTCTCATTCAAAGTCACACTGAAAGTGGGTACGGCTGTAAATTCGCACCTCACCGCCTTCTCGCTCAATGAGTTGTCAGTGATTGGCATCCTGCCTTGGGCTTCAGATGCCATATTTCGAGAGTAAGGCCATTGGCAATTTCTATCACATTTATCCAAAAACAACCAAAGGATTTCAAACTATAAGGATGCGGCTCATAGAGGTCTCAACAATAACCCTCCATGAATTTGTCGGACAAGATATACCGCGATACGCCATCTTGTCTCACACATGGGGTGAAGGCGAATTGCTCTTTGAAGACCTCAATCAAGGGACCCCAAAACGAGGCCTTCAAAAAGTTCTCGATACCTGCAAACAGGCTGAACTCGACAACATAGAATACGTCTGGGTCGATACTTGCTGCATTGATCGGTCCAGCAGCGCTGAGCTTTCAGAGGCCATCAACTCCATGTTCAAATATTACAACAAGTCAGCGGCTTGTTACGTATTTATGGAGGATGTCACGCTATCGCAAGGCGGTCCTGTCGACAACATGATCAATTTTGATACGAGCAGATGGTTTACGCGAGGATGGACGCTTCAAGAGCTCATTGCACCACACGAGCTGCACTTTTTTGATTGCAACTGGAGGAAAATGCAGAGCAGGCATGATCTTGCTGAGAGACTCTCAAATATCACAGGGATCCATAAGGATATTCTGTCACGGAGGCACCGGCTTGAGCGTCCAGCTCTCCTTCTCCGTCGGAACAACCACAGCACGAATTGCCCCGCATGCAAGGCCTACGACGGTCTCGCCTTATACTTAGGGAACGAGTCCATCGCCACAAAGATGAAGTGGGCCGCAAACAGGGTGACGACTCGCGAAGAAGACATAGCCTACTGTCTACTTGGTTTATTCGACATCAACATGCCTCTGCTCTATGGCGAGGGCAGGAATGCCTTTATACGGCTTCAGGAAGAAATCCTACGGAGAGCCCCGGATCAGACCATCTTGACTTGGACTGAGTCATTTCTACGGCGTGGAAGACAGATAGCATATCTGCCCGAACACCCCTCGGCGTTCCAGTCTGAGCTGGGCGAAGGTGACGGCCGATTCCCTCGAAACGACATCGTTGCCACCCCTAGGGGATTGGAGGTTGACGTTATGCTCGGACCTTGCATTGTGACAAGAATTCACGACAATGAAACTCAGCAACGGTCAAGCAAATTGTTGGCAGTGCTCAGTTGCCCTGTTGACATCGATCACACCTCTCGAGTTGCCATTCTGGTAACGCCCATCGACAGCGAATCTCCTGCTGCAGGCTATCGTCGGGAGCACAAGGAATCGTTGGTATTGCTAAAGGTGAATGAGAGACCTCGGGTTCTTGAAGATATTGTGCCGTCTTTTCCTTCCATACGCAGACAGCCGGGAGATATGTCAGGTATATTGCTTTGCCTATTTTGTCCTGAGCATGTTGGTTCTTTTTGAGATCCCACTCTAATTTCCTTTACTAGTGGATTGCGACTTTGACCAGTTCAAGCCCCAGCGAATCCTTCTTCCATCCCTGGAGCTTTCCGTGGGGTCATTCGAAGAACGACTACAGGTCAAGATGAGATTTAACGGGTATGGCGACTGGCACTTGGAAGCCCAAGAGCCCCATTTCTTCAAGGAAGAAGCTATTCTCAAACCCGACTTCCTTACAGGTCAAAGTCTCATTGACAACATTCGACTTGCCGGCGTCTTCTTCTTTACCAATAACGACACCGGCTTTTTTGTCGTCTGGGGCGTCGAAGGCGCGGACAACAACGAGCGAGGACTATCCAACGCCCAGCAAATGTGCTGGATTGAGCCTTGGGAGTCCTTTTTCCAGGGAGACTTTTCCAGCATGGCTTCGGGCGCTGAGATGGATGACACGCTTCGAACTGTGCGGGAGAATTATGTGAAGCACTACGCCGAGTACCCGTTTGTGAGGCCTGGGTCTAACTTGGAACAGTTGGGATTTCGTGCGCAAGCCTCAATTGAACATTCCGAGTTCTTGGGCAGAAAGTGGTCCACGATTGTAGTTGACATTCAACATGCTTAACAAAATTTCGGGCTAAACGCGTACCAAATCAATTGCGCGTCGATCATGTCGTTAGAAATTGTCATTTTATTTTGTATTCACAGGAAGCGTTTCTCTATAACGCCGGGAAGAATCTGTTGCCCATCACGCTGTTCTTGACTGACGTCTTTTCGCTGGTTCCACGTCTGTTTAAGTCGAGTAAACTCGGCCATGGTTGGTATCTCGTGTCCACTAGCCTCAAAGTCATTCTGTGAATGGCCTTCTCTCTGTAGAACGGGAGAATTGACAGTTTTGAGAGGCACCTCGTTCTGGGGGCGGGTGAAGTACATCAAACCTAGACGATCGACGTCTCGCTGATCTTTTGGGGGGACCGCAACCTGTTCATTTAGGATGATTAGCTTGCCAAATTTTATAGTGAGATAAGATTCCTTACGCGATGCACGGTTGACTTGATGTACCCTCCTGTCAAGTAGCTGAGGGCATCTCCGGCGTTGATAGTGAGACTCCCATCGAGGGGCTTTGCCCATTTCCACTCCTTAGTCTCTGGGTCTCTGATCTGAAGTCCGGCAACTGGCTGGCGGAAGAGCAGAGTCCAAGAACCCAGGTCTGTATGTCCTCGGATCCACAGATTATCCTTGAGGGAGTCAACCTCTTCTTGCGAAAACTTGGAGTACTTCATGTACCTCAAATGGGACTCGTCGTTTGTGTCCCATCTGTGGAGTTCTTTGAAGTAATCCTCAGGTAGCTCAAGCGCTAGAGCAATGAGGTGATTCAGTGGATCGAGGATGTTGTCATGAAGGGCCTATAACTCTCAGAGTATTAGAGTCGTTGGAAATTCACAGATTAAAACGTCCTGACCTTGGAAAAGTCCTTAATATCGTCGCGATAGCTGTCTAATGGGTTGGGCAGACGCTGCCTGATTTGCCCATCCTCAGCTGTGATAGTCATATTAGTAATGAAGAAAAGGTCGAGGCGTAGATGCATGATTGGAAATAAACATACTGGACATATTCCACATTTCAATCTTCTCGGGAATCCCTCCTGGCAACGGCCGCCTGCCAGCGGGTCTATACCCCGTGTAGTTTCCCGCGTCTAAGTCGGCAACATACTTCAACTTGTCTTCCAGAGAGAGCTTGTAGAATGCTTGACCGAGTGCGAATTGAAGATCCACATCTTCTTGGGAGATTCCAAAGTTGGTGACGTAAAAGAAGCCCTTGGTGTTGATGGCTCGAATCAGGGCTTGGGCGAGTTCCTTGTTGCCTTTGGGCGTGCCATATTTCGACAGGTCGATGGTTGTGACTAATTACAAGGTATGATAAGCAAGTTTGAACCAAAGGGAATTCGATTCGCCTTGATTCAATCGGTGGGCACTCACGGGACGCCCAATCCAGTTGTTCCTTTGTCTCCGGGACATGGGTGTATGGCTCTAACTCGGGGAGAACTGCAGATGGCATCTTGAGGTCAGTTTTAGGCCCGTTCTTGCTAACACCTAATGACATGAACTTACCGCGCGGCAGAAGCGTTCATTATAAATGTCAACATATGGAACTCCCATATCCCACTTACGCCAAGCGTCAGATCAACATGCTGCGTTAGTCGATGCTAAATAGCTAATAGCGATACGGCCTAGCATTTCTGAACGATGTCGTCATCGGATCTCCCACTCATAGACAGACCAAAATGTTGCTTCTTTGGCCTAAATACGCATGCGGGGCTTCTCCCGCATCTCATCATTTAATGCCATATTGCGCCATCAAGCCACGCTACCAATTGCCGACTAAATGCTGTGCATTCAACTCTCTAGCTCTTATTATGTGCATATTGCATCATTATCCCGCGTTTTTAGGCCGCCTGCCAACTAACAATCACAGCATAGCAAGAGGCACTTGGTTAAACGGGACAACGATGTCTCGTGAGTAGTGTATTGATATTGAACAATTCAACGTACCGAATAACAGCTGCAGAGGCAGCTGGCATACAGATGCAAGTGAGCTGAAGACACCTCCTGAATCAGTTGAATAGACTAGAGAGATTGAGTCAGATGTGTTGTCCGCTGCAATTGATTTTTTGGATATATTTCAACTGCTCAGGATGGGATCTTGTGTGAACCGCGTTGAGGTATAACATTAGCCGCATCTGAATTCGCACTCATCTAAGCTTTTATTTAATTAAAAGAGCTTGAAATATCAATCTGAAAATTCCGATGCGACATGCAAAGCTCGTGTACTCCAAAGCAAGTCTATTGTGAGTCTTTGTGCTATAAGGTAGGTCGTGATGGGCACTATGGCAGAGGCGCCTAGCTTGATATTGTCTGGAGTTGCGATACCTTCACTCTCTGAAGTCTAGTCCATAGTTTTGATTCATTGTTCTGCAAAGGGAAAAGCTTAATACCTTGGATCTCTTGGGCTTGCTTTCTCTCACAGTCTCTGTAAACCCTGTGGATATGGCCGAAAATGAGAGATTAGTTAGCTTTGAGAGCAATGCTTCCGTTTTGAAGCGTCTCATCCCAGAACGCGTTGAGATCGAACTATGGTGCTCCAGTTGCTGATCTTTCAAGGGTGGCTATTGCACCGTGGATGGATGCAGGGGTCAGGTGGAGAGCTCAAATCTCGCATCTAGGATACGACCAACAACTACGTAGTACTACGTAGCATTCGCGGATCCTTCCTCAGAACTCCCACAGTTGTGACAACTCAGATTTAGACACGAACTCCACCTGTTAGGATGCCAGTATTTTACTGGGTCTGCCGTCCATGTTCGCTTCGACGGCTGTGCAACCCCGACGGTTGGCCTTCCTCTTTGGGTGCTTCGGAGCCCGGTTTCGGGATTACGGAGCAAGTTCATGGATTCGTACTGCGTACGCCACCATCTTCAGTACTACGTAGGCGAAAATGATGCGAGCCGTTTAATTGCAGGGGAGTATGTTGCGATCGTCTACTGGCCGTCGCTAGCTTCATTGACTTTCCTGGATTCACGAAGGCGAACAGAGTACAGGGTGAGATTGCAGCCTGGAATCTACACCCTGTGTCGGGTTCAATTATGACAAAACTTTTATGCATCTATCCATTTTCCGTAGTGACCTGATTCCAATCCAACCCTTTAGTTTAAGACAGTATCTAGACCCCTCAGGCCGATTTCGGGGGGTACCGCGATAGTAATCGTTGTGTTCTAACCATTCCTCCGTCTGATATCAAGACTTGGCAGTTGTCGATGACTGCATGATTGTCGATTGCACCATGATGGAGTGTCCATTCCGAACATCGTCCGACCCTGACGCGCTCGATGGGCTCGGATTGCTCTTGTGCGTCGAGCTGCCACTAGTGACTCTGTTGGTGAGAGCAATCTCGTCGTCGGTATCGACGAGCTTGAGCATCCTGTCGCCGCCAAAATTGAAGCGCGACCCGCCGTAAGTAAAGAGGGTATCGCTCTTTTGCGAATTCTTTCCTACCACCGACGGATGCGACCGCCACGGAGTGCTCGAGTTTGACTGGCCGTTTTTGCTGCCAAAGCTTGACTCCAGTTTGCTCCGGACGACGTGGCGTAGGGGTACGAGATGCGGGAGGCAGGCTGAGACAATGGCAATGCATGGCTCGATAGCGGACCAGATGAAGACTGGGCCCATGGCATAGGTGAGGTCGGTGGTGGAGGAGAACTTGGAGAGGTAGTGGATTCGGACGATACTGGCAACGCAAACGCTATCACAATATTAGTCTGGGCATCTCTATCATGGAACTGTAAGCCCGTCATTGAGGAGAGTGCTTCTTACAAGCTTCCTAGAAGCATGATGCCGGAAACACCAGCCTTCTTCTTACGAGACATTTGCAGCTTCAAGATTTGCGGAATGGGGATAATCAAAACGATGACGTCGGCGAGCATGTTGATGATGCCCAGGGCGAGGAAGAACTTGTTGACGTCGATGCATGTCCCCGTAGCGCCGGTAAACTGCAGCCAGTAAAACGACACGGGCTTGCAGCAGTTGGCCATGGTGATCCAGATGATGAAAGGGTAGGATATCGAGAGGAAGAAGCCGAGGCCCATGGATAGCTTGAACAAGACGTCGCCGTTGGTGAAGATGCGCAGGTAGAAGAAGAGGATGGAGATCTTGGTCATGGCGCATGCCGAAGCGTAGACGTAGGTGTATGCGTAGAGAAGCTGAGACTGGACATCAGTACGTTGATGTTACTCCTGGTTATCAAGCTCAAAAACCTTGAAGATGAGCGTGAGATTGTCTAGATCAACAACCCAAACATGCTTTCCAGATCCAATCTGAGCTCCTAGTCCCGTTAGCCCTGCCTTCTCAATGCGAATAGCAGCTCGACAAACCCACCTGCGATGCTGATTCCCACAGTCCCACCGACAAACAACTGTACAGAATCTAGAGTCAGTCTTTGGAAATAAACTCAAGCCGGTCAACACAGGCTGAAAACGTACCAACGCCAAAATGATTGCCCAATCGTCCATCTTCAACCCGGCCTGCTGCAGTCTTCGAGCGACGAAGCGCAGGATAATGGCAATCACTGCGAGGGCAAGCAATGAAATGGTGACTGCCGTATCTGCTGTCGCCGTGCTCTGTGTGAGATCCAATCCTTCGGGCGCCTCTCCAAAGATTTGCACCATGACCGGATTTGGCTCCGCCATGGTTGCGACTTGTTGTGCTTTGCGCGGCATCGTCAAGAAAACAGGCTCGCGAATAAACTACCTTAAGAAGAAGAAAAGAATTCTATTAGAGTCTTGTCGCAAACTCGCAATTGGCCTTGAATAGCCGCAGTAGCACGTTGTGCGGATCAATGTCCCATTGATGTCGTTCCCTGCATGCCTGGATTTATTCCCGCCACCCTTGCCATCACCCTCTCCAACCGAAATCCCGGCCAAGGAAAGATTTTACGGTCGAGTGTTGCGATGTGCACGGAGCAAGCCGGAAGAGGGAGGTTTGTTGGTTCACGCATGAGAGGCATGTGGAGTGATACCCTGTTGCATGCTTCGTGTTATGGTAAGAGTCCCAACCCTGATTGTGTGCATCAAAGAAGACTTTATGCTCGCAAGGTAAACCCTGGGCCATTGATCCTTTTCATGCTTTTGCAGTTGGTTCAGGCATCTGCGCCGCAAGGACACATAATGGAAGCGTGTTGAGATACCAAGTTGCAATATTGATTGGCTGCATTGCCACTGTATACGCACCCCTTGATATCTCGTCGGCACATAGTAAGCAGCAAAGTCATTTTTAGTGAATTGAATGCGCGACTTGTGCAACATGATGATTCTGATGTGCCAAAGCTAGGAAGCATTCATTAACGTAAGGTCGCTTGGGACTCAAAATGGTTCCTGAAATGCAATCCCACCCCCTTGGAAACTTATGCAATGCAATGAATAGTTATGTTGTCTCATTCCTATTTCCCCTTCATAATGGGGTTCGGGAAGATCTCCCTAGTTACCCGTAACATCCTGGCACTGTCGACCATAGAAACCCCCCTTCCTCACCCTGTGCATCGAGTACGTACTCGTCCAAACCGGGGAACTGATATGCCCCACAAACCGTGCTCTCGGGGTTCATTCGAGGTGATGCTGTTCTGCAACGTTCATGGACGGGGAGATGCAATTAGTTCTGGAAACACTCTGCAACGACAACGGTGTTGTTGGAATGAAATCCTCGACGATGATGAAAAAGATGACGAAGCATACGCGAGAAAACAGATCCTCATGGTGCCACAGCACCGTTGAATGAACTGATCGGCGGTCCAAGGTTGCAATCAACGGCATCCCAGACAAAAGCCGCATGCAGCATGAACCTCGAACCAACACCTCTAACTAGGGAGCCTTGCACTGCAAATCCATCTCGGGTTCTCGGGGAACTTGTTGGCTCCTCGGACCTGCATGTGGGTGTTTGAAAGCATTTGCGCCTCTGCATAAGCGAACTGTTTCGACCCGTGTGCTTGGGGAAATAACTCCGTACGCGAGCAGCGAAGCAAGAGACTAAAACGAGGAAAATGTTGGTTCCTGACATGGGATGCCTGATCATCATTGCCCAGGTCGCTTTAGAAAGTAAAAGAGATAAATGTCTCCCGTCCCTTGACGGTACCTCTGTTCGACACTGTTTCTGTCCGATTCTCTGCCGAGTTACCCCTTCTCATTGCTTTTTCTCTGGTCGCAAGTCCTGTCTGCACATCTCCTCCTTATCTGCCACCTTGGCCATGGGTTCTCTGGATCACTTCTCCCAGATCCCTCCGTTGACTCCGCTGGAGCGTATCGGACCCAAGGGATATCTCCGATATGTCTTCACCTCGCCGCTGCCCGAAGACTACGACTTCGAGCAGGTCTCGTCGGTCCTCAAGGGCGGCTTTGATGCCGCCAAGCAACGGATCGGCGTCATAGGTGCCGAGGCCGTCCCCGATCCGGATGCCATTCAGGGCGGTGTATTCAAGTTCCAAAAGCCATCCGACGGCAGCGGCATCGAGAACGTCGTCTCCAAAGACCTGCGGGATCCTGAAGCGTACCCATTTACGTATGAACAACTCAGAGAGAAAGCCTTCCCCGTATCGGCTTTCAACGCAGAGGACTTGTGCCGTCGAACCGTCTGGCCGCTGCCCGGAGAGAAGCTGCCCGTCTCGCTCGTGCAGGCCAACTTCATCCAGGGCGGTCTTATCCTGACGTGGTGTATCTTTCACATGGCTGGCGACGGTACTACGTTTCAAGTGTGGACCAAGATCTGGGCTGAAGAGTGCAGACGTCTTCAGGGGCTTGACATTAGCGAACCATATGTGCTTGATCCCGTCATGATGGGCGACAGAGTCCTCATCATGAACCCCTCTGGTCACAACAAAGGCTTGGCTGAGAACCATCCCGAGTATCTGTGTATCCCCTTTGTACCAGAAGGCGCACCGCCCAAGATGAAGTCGCCAGACCACCGTGGACAGGTCTTCTACTTTTCGCCCGAGTCCCTCAAGGCACTCAAAGCAGAAGCCTCGCCGTCCAACGCATCTCAGCCGTCAGACCAGACCTGGATCTCTACCAACGACGCCATGTCGGCGCTTCTCTGGCGGACCGTCATGGCAGTCCAAAACCCGCTTGAGACGCTTGAAGGCGATCCCGTGTCCGTCTTCAACATTGCCATCGATGGACGACTTCGAACCGACCCTCCGGTACATCCCAACACGCTGGGATGCTTCTTGGAGTACATTGCTGTCTCAACTCCCATCCGCCACATGCTCGGCTCAGCCAACTTGGCCGACCTAGCCCTCTTGATCCGCAAAGCCCTCACTCGTGCAGACAAGCAATTCACCGACGACGTGGTGACGCTCGTCGAGAAGCTGGACCACGTAGACAAGATTGTGGCGACGGCCTTTACTGACGTCCCGGGCTATCACTGCGTCCAGACGTCATGGGTTAACTTTGATGTCTATAGTATCGACTTTGGGCCGATGCTCGGTGGAAAGATTGAGTCTATTCGCGCTCCGCATGTGGGTGTCATCAACGGTCTTCAAGTTGCTCTCCCGCCACTGCCGGATGGTGGAATGGAGATTATGGTGGGTGTAGAGTCGAGTTGCCTCGACAAATTGCTTCATGAGCCGCTGTGGAACAAGTTTGCCAAAGCTAGATAGGAGCTTGAAGGAGAAGAATGGGAATCTACTGATGCGATAATTGCACTGCACATTTGTTCAAGTACAATTCCAGCTAAGTAGAGGATATCACCCTCTGCTAGAATGTCTCGAGAGTCTCAAGTAACGACTATCAATGCCAAGAATACCATGATTTCCGCCGACATCACTCTTGCTACGCTCCAAGTGTTTGATTGGATGAATGGTTACTTAATGCAGTGAGCGGGTCACTGGCAGTGCCTGAAAGTACATCGTGACTAACCTATCGGGTCTTCTCGTTCCATCATTTTCATGGCTCATAGGCCTGGGTTCGAACTACGGTGACCGAGAATCTGTCTTGGGATAAGGTCGTAGGATAAACGAGAGCGCGATGATTCTCAGGACAAGATGCGGCGAGCCAGTGGGGCAATGGCTCCAAGATGACGACCACAGCCAAGACTCATCTACGAAATCAAGAACAGAAATGCACCTCATGTTAAAGTTCTCACCGACAGTCGACGCAGCCGTGATAGTGTCGTTCTCGTGAATCTGTGAAACCTCCCAAATTGAACGTAGTGCGTGAAAACTCAACCATGGTATTCGACATAGTGTATCGAGTGGCGACATGGAAAGTTTGGCATCAGCAATGTTGAATCAACTTGGAGTCAATGAAGTGAAAAATGCCCGTTGTCTGCAAACCAGATACCGAATAATTGGTACGTCGTAAATTCTCGCCATTCCAGGTTCAACGGTCGATCAAGATTCTCAGTGCCTACTTTTGGCAGAACGACACAGATATCGCAAAGGACAAAGGCTTTCTAGGTATGGTTCTTCTTGGTAAGGTAGCTGTGCAGAATGAAAACACATCCCTACGGAGAGATGCGGTCCGTGGTATTATACAAACTTCGTAAGGCGGCTAGTCGGTACTAGTGACACAGCATGTGCGACGCAAATCTTCCACAAATGTGATGAGTGGACCACAGCTGAATATGCAGCCAAGGATTGCAAGGCAATTTACCCCACCCACACGAGTACCCAACTTTGCCTGGAGGTGATCTATGGCGACTTGTTGGTGAGGTACTGGGAGTATTGAACCTGATGCATACGGCGCTCCAGAAAATGCAAGGTCAAGCCGCTTCAGTGGCAAGTGGAGAAGTGCAACGCTTGTTCTGACCGCTATCTAATGTAAATACAAAACGCCTTCTTTCTATCACATGCCATTCATTCATATTAACATGTCGTCCAAGATAATCTCGTCCACTTCTGTGCCCTCCAGTGCTTGCACTTTGTCGGCATGACAGGACCAGTGGGCAAGGCCCACTCCTGTGAGTAGCTTTCCTTGCAAGTCCAGGCCATCATCCAACATCCAGTCGCGGATGCGTTGGTCTTGGAGATATATCTGGCTGTGGCTTGAACTTGAAGGCAATATAAGTTAGCTTGGTTTTCAGTGGGACCCATGTGCGTATTCACAAACACTTACGTTTTTTGACTTGCTGTGGGCATGGCTTTGGGAGGGGCTTGAAGAGGAAGGATTTGGTTGTGAGTTTAGGCGGTAAAACATTGCTAAGGATGTTGTAGCAATAGAGATAACCAAGACGTCTAGGACTGGTTTTATACAAAAAAGTTGGCGTTTGTTTACGCAATCTTCCCATTTTTTGTCGGTGCGGTGATGCTAACGGCTCTCTTTGGTCGTTCCTGATGGCCTCGTTCACAAATGTGAAAGTGGCGGCCTGACCGACGGGCTGCATCACACCATCCCTGACTTTACCTAGCCGATACCTACCGCGATGCATTCAAATTCACATCGAGTCATTGGGAGTTCGGCGATTTGATTTCTCTATCGCAGTCATCAGTGACTCGGCCTGAAGATTAGATCAACTTGATACAGTTGCAGGTTACGTTGACTTTGGCCACAGCGCTATGAGGTTGAAAACTCGATCTTACAGTACCAGTACTTGACCTATGCTGCTAGCGTGCGACGTCACATGCCTCATCCCGCGTGCATTTTTAAGACCCCCTAGATATCTCTTACATGTGCCAACGGAGAACCAAAAGTTCCAGTTCTTTCGGCCGCATTTGATGCCGACGCGGCCAAAAAAACCCACGCGTTGCGGACCACGCAGTGGCGGATCCGGATTCATAACTTACAATCCATGCCACTTTCTGTGCGACGGCTTGGCTAGCGTGCATTTCTTCCACATTTGTGGAAAAATCTCAGTTGCCCAATGAGAGTGACGCAGCCTACATGATGTGAGACATTTCTGTTTTCGTGGTCAGCTCATACCAAGTCCATCATTTTCCGAGCGTATCAAGTGCCCCGGCTTTTTCGGGCGTTTCTTATGGTGCATCCTTAGGAAGTACGTCGAGGATATTATGCAATTCAAGATTGATGATGTTGCCAAATTCGCATCATCAACGTCAGTCACAATTTTAATCGTCTTAGATCTTCTTTGAATCAGCATAAACATCTTGAACTAGGAACAAAAACTGCAAAATCATGAACTGCTAACTCTATCATTGACCACATTTTGACGTCTTGTAAAATTTGAGATGGGCCCCTTTGGCTGCCGGAGAGCCATGTCTTGGCTCGCAGCAGACGATGAGCATCGGTACTTGGCCACAAGTGCTAGGTGCCTAAAGCTGCGAGTTTTGCCACCTCTTCCGCCGCGATGGTGCGGCCAGATTGCACTTGTGCCTGGTCTCCAAATCCCTTTGCTCTATGCTTCATGTCGTCACTAGCCTCGGTGCTCTCAAGGACTTTGAGGAAAGCGCTTGCAAGACATTCTGCTGTCCAATGGGGGCTTGTGTTCTGGCATGCCCATGTACCAATCCCAAGATATTCAACGAGTTGTGCAAAATCGTACAAATCGACCCAAAGTGGAAGAATAACCTGTGGCACACCAGCGCTGCCATGCCGTTTGGTCAGCTTGAGTAAAATATTTCGATGGATTTACTTACGAAAGGGCGTCGTGGAAGCATCCAGCACCTCCATGATGAACTGAAACTACCATTGTATCCAGCAGTAACAACGATGGAGGCTCCACGTCAAGCCACCTCTCAGCCCTGAAGCGGTCTGAAACAGATTGGTCCATGTTTTGTAGGAAGCTGTCATCTACCGCATCGGGCAATACAACTTTCCAGAGCACCTGTACTCCAGTCTGGCGAAGGACTTGCTGGATGGCTTCCATCATGACAGCAGCTTGTTGCTTGGTGTATTTGTAGTGGGAACCAAGAGAGATCAGCATGGTCGGAGCCCTCTTGACCCAGTTGATAATCTCTCTTCCTTCGTCACGCTCGCCGCCCACATCTGCGAGGTTGATAGGGCCGGTGCAGATGACATTGGACGGAATGTTGTCCAGAGGAAAATGTGCACCGGGTAGTGTCTGAGTGATCCATGGGACATCTGGCCTGTACATGCCCAAGAAGTCGAGAGGCTTTTGTATTCCCTTGCTCTTCAAGTTTGCTCTTTTCCCCCCGGCATCGATGCTTGACAAGGCGCATCGGATGGCTTGAAGGTTCAAGTAAATGTTTGCGGGGATGAGACTCCACGGCATGGGAAATGGATATCCTGATGCAAAACTGTAAAAATGGTTATCAACTCCGTTCGCAACCAAGTGAAGGGCAGAAAAGAAAAATGGGTCTTACGCAGGCCATTTCCAAAGCACCTTGTAACTCGGTTGCACAGCCGGCGCAAGACCTGTAAGAACATTGGGCGTGAGGATTGCGTGAGCGCGGTTCATGTCTCGTGTGGCGTCAAGTGCCGGGTTGAGTAGCATGTCTAAGACAACAATGGCAGGGTTCGTTTCTTCAATGATTCTCTTTACCGACAAATAGATATCGTGATATTCATCTGCTGGCCATGGCGACAGACCGAGCTTCATGATACGACAGAATCCGTCTGCAGACGCCAGGCCGGGAGGATGCACCATCATTTCACTCCCCGTCACCTGCGTCAAAGACGAAGCCTCGCCATACGCTCGACCGTTCAAAGCGTGAAAGGTAGCCTCTGACGCTTTCGGAGCAGCTTTTTGGGCCTGAGAAGACGTCCGCTTGACTCTGCTCGCGAACTTGGGGAACGATGCGTAGTGAACCTCTGCATCCGGATGCGACTCCAGCAGTGCATATGTCGTAGCGAGGTGAACGTTGGCTAGACCGTAGAGCTCGCTGGTAACGAAGAGAATAGTGTTGTTTTTTCCTCGGATTTGTTGGGGCGCTGGTTTTGTCATCAAAGAGGGCCAAACAGCCATCAGTGCTGCTGCTGCAAGCGCAAGCAGCACTGCAGATTTAAAGAGACGATTGCCCATCTCGACAAGCCGTTTCAATTGAAAAGCTGAAATTGGCCAAGTACAGAAAAGAGAGAGAAAACTTGATCAGCCCTAAGCGAGGAAACTGCTCGTGCTTATGTCGCTGCTTACGCTTACGTGTTCTGTCCCCGGGTACGAAACTGGGAATAGGATCAAAGGACTGGTCCTTATCATGACCTACGTTAGACTAGGCGGTAAATTAAGGCAGAACAGCCCTTGTGATGGCCTGCACAAAAGAGAATTGCCAGGCGTATTGTAAGAATGCACTTCAGTCCTTACAATCCCGCTTTTCGGCCCCAGTGCCGCTTTTCGGCTGTCTTAACGCCTTTCGGGGCTCGCCTAAGCTCACCTCCAGTTGTTTGTTACGGTCTTTTGTCATCATCGTCGAGTCGCACAGGATACACCAGTGCGATAAGCAAAGAAACACTAGTGCCCTAAATGGACAAGTATTTTTGTCATTTAGTCCAAGTACCCAACTCATTCTAGTAGTCAACTGTTGAACTATGCCACGGTCTTCACCGGCAGAGTACTGATAAATGTTGCTAGTTCCACGCCGCTGTTCATTGCCCAGACTGTGAAGACAGCGGCAAGCGTAACTGCTGCCAGGGTCAGATAATTCTTCATGTCACGTGCTGGTTTCCTCTGATCTTCTAAATTTTTTCCGCGCTTCAAACCCAGAGTGTTCTTCACCGTGGGGTACTCGAGACTCTGACATGGCTTGGATGGTGTTGATGGCGTGTTCCAAAGCGGATGTGATGACGAGGAGGATTGGGCCAAAGAAAAGAGCTCCTCCGACATTCGTTCATCATTCAAAGCCACTCCATTAACAAAGGTGGGGTGGATAAATCGATCTGATTGAGTCCATCATCTGAACCAAGCATCGTGAATGGTTCAATACATGGATGTTCCCAATCCGAGCTTAAAGCTTTGTCGTCCTCTTCAGAGTATCGACCCCAGCGCAGATTCTGATCATACGGCCGAGACACATGAGCCGTGGCGAACAACATGCTCAGCATCAAAATACGGCTCCTCATCAAAAACAGTACCATCATCTCTTACGGAATAGCCTCGAAATCTTGGCAGGGAGCAGTCAACTTGGGTGAAAATGGATAGCCTCGTAAATGGCGTTGAGCGTGTCGAAAGCACCAAGAGTCTCTTCCCAAGCACAAAGGTTGTGGCCAATGAACAACTGGGCCTCCTCCGGAGTCCTTATCGAGTACCCAGAGGGCTTGTTCGCGGCGGCCTCGCCTGGTTCATCTAGCATGTAGAGCCAAAAGTGGGGATTGTACTTGTCGACGGCCTTGCACAGATCTTTCAGCTGGCCCTTGAGGGTCTCAATGACACGGGAGGCGGCGTCTGGGCTGGCCATGAGGAGCTCAGGGCGTAATTGGACGTTGGTGCTGACGAGGTGGTTTCTGATGAGGCCGATGATCTCTTGAGGCACGACACCTTGTAAAGCTATTGTGGCATTCTGAGCGGCTTGGAGGTCATGCAAAATACGCATCTTGACGAGTATGACGGTGGAGGAATGGGTCAAGTTGAGCCACTTCTTGTTAGTCGGCCACGGCACGGTAACATCAGCATTCTTAACGTCCAGGTACGGCAGATCCATGTTTCCCCAGTCGTAGTTGGCATCGTTTCCTGTCGTGGCATACCACTTGATGAAGTCGTAGGCTTCCTGCTCTCTGCCCAGACTCAGGTACAGGCTAGGGACAATGTCTCGGACGCCCATATTGTCGCCGCGACAGAGCCGCAGCATGTCGAGCAAGTGGCCCAAGGCGGCTTGAAGAACGTGACGACGGGCTCTAAACCGCTCCAGGGTGGCGTCGACGAGCCTGAAGCGCGCGCTCATGTACGGGCGCGTTTCCAGGATGCCCCAGAAGTGGCCGGCGCCTGTTTGGAAGAGGTTGTCCCTATTGCCGGGCGTGACCAAGCCATGATCCATGTCGCGCGAGAGAACCTCTTCATGATGCTCATACCGCAGCCGGAACTTCTTGATGACGGCACATGAGGTTTCGTGATTGGGACGGTCAGAGGCCTGATGTTCGCGGCTGCAATAGTGGACGCATTGGCAGGCTGAGCAGCGAAGGCCGGCGTCTTTCTTCAAGCAGACTTCGCAATCCTTTCCTTTGAGGGTCGGGATGTGGCGGGATTTCAACCATGAAGGAGACAAAGGCTTATCCTGGCAGTCCATTCTTATGTCTTTATGCTTAAGATGCTGGATCAAGAGGTAGAGGAGCTCTGAGAGGGGAAATTTGACATTTTGTCTACTACCTCCAAGGCGATGTCTGTAGCCTCACGCTGTTGACCGCTTTTGAAACATTGGTGCCTCAGGCCAGAAAGGTAACAGGTCCGTCGATATGCTGCATCCCACGACTCGCAACTCATGGAGTTAACGCATGAACATGCTGTGGATAGTACTTATGGGTTTGAGTGACCCGGAGCATATTCCCTGTTGGTGCAGTGGCATGGCACGACTTGTGCAGATAGAAACGGGCCTTGGAACATGCGCCCCATGATCTGCGCCACAGCAAGCATCAGCCACAAATTCTCTGCCATTCGGCCTGAGGCATTCAATCGTCCGTTCATGCCACCCACTCTCGTACCATCCATCTCACACCATTTGATGCTGACACAATCTGACGTTTGCCAAAAAATCGCCAATTCAAGCCATTCGCATTGGCGATCGTCCTCGGACATTCCGCAATGGAGTCTCTTTACGGCAGTTACCGAGCCCTGCCTGTTTCCGTCTCGATTCCTCTGACGCTCGGCCTCATTGTCGTCATCGCGATTGTCCACAACGTGATTGGACAGCTATTCTTCGCAGATCCCAACAGACCGCCTGTCGTCTTCCACATTTTCCCCTTTATCGGCAGCTCTGTTCAGTATGGCATCGATCCGTACAAGTTCTTCTTTGATTGCCAGGCCAAGCATGGAGACTGCTTCACCTTTATCCTGCTCGGCAAGCCCACCACTGTGTTTCTCGGCCAAAAGGGCAATGACTTCATTCTCAACGGCAAACACGCTGACTTGAATGCCGAAGAGGTCTATGGGAAACTCACTACGCCTGTTTTTGGCAAAGAAGTGGTATACGATTGTTCCAATGAGCGATTGATGGACCAGAAAAGGGCAAGTCATCCCTCCGCTTTCTTCATGCATGTTTCAAAACCACCTAACACGGCTACACTTATAGCTGCTCAAACTCGGTCTCACCACAGACGCCCTGCGTGCCTATGTCCCGAAATTCGTCAAAGAAGTCGAAGACTATGTCAACACATCGCCCTATTTCAAAGGCGAGTCCGGCGAGGCCAACGTCACCGAAGTCCTGGCCGAAATCACCATTTACACAGCTTCCGGTTCGCTCCTAGGAAACGAAGTCCGCTCCATGTTCGACAGCACCTTTGCGACCCTCTATCGCCACCTCGACGACGGATTCCAGCCCATCAACTTTGTCATGCCGTGGCTGCCGCTACCGCAGAACCGGCGCCGCGATCACGCTCGAAAAGTCATGGAGGGCTTGTTTAGTGATATCATTCGCGAGCGGCGCGAGCAGGGCAACCAGGGTGATGAGACCGACATGATTTGGACGTTGATGGATGCCAGGTACAAGGATGGCACGGCCCTTCCCGATGAGCATGTCGCTCGCCTCCTCATTGCAATTCTCATGGGCGGCCAGCATAATACGGCAGCTAGCGGGGCATGGATATTGCTCAACCTCGCCAACAAGCCGCATCTCGTTGAGGAAATGTACCAAGAGCAACTCGAGATTCTCGGCTCGCCTCCCGCCCCGTTGACGTGGGAGAATGTCCAGAAACTCACGCTCAACGGCCAAGTCATCAAGGAATCGCTCCGGCTGCACAGTCCCATCCACTCCATCCTGCGCCAGGTCAAGTCCCCCATGCGCGTCCCGGGCACCAATTGGCTCGTCCCACCGACGCATACCTTGCTCGCTTCTCCGGGAACCCTGGCGCGATCTGAGGAGTTCTTCGACAGGCCGCTGGAGTGGGACCCTCATCGCTGGGACAAGATTGCGCCTCCCGAGAGCGCCGAAAAGGATTCTCGGACCGTGGACTATGGATTTGGGATGATGCCCAAGGCCGTTAGCAGCCCATATTTGCCCTTCGGCGCGGGACGCCATCGCTGTGTGGGAGAGCACTATGCGTATGCGCAGCTCTCGGCCATCATTGCTACCTTTGTGAGGCTGCTGCACTTGGAGCAGGTTGATCCTAAGGCGCCTATTCCAGCAACCGATTATTCGGTAAGTTTGACTTGAGTTGATTTGTCGAGAGTGTTGACTGACGTTTTCCTGAAGTCCATGTTTTCCAGACCGATGAACCCTGCCGTGGTTCGTTGGCGTCATCGAAAGCCAGAGTGATGTGCCTTCATGACCAACTGGCTTGCAAGTCAAATCTTGTGATTTTGTGCATATGAAAGAAAAAACATGGATGCACAATTTCTAGTCACATAGGGAATTTGATTAGAGGTGTTGGGTGAGTAGACTATGATTATGATAAAAACAAACTTTAACACGAATGAGATGTCTAATATGAGTTTTTCTCCACCTCCCTCTTCAGATCAGCATTGAACACATTCCAATTCTCCAACATATTCTTCCTCCTACTCCAGCCTGGTCCAAAGACAAACGCCAAGAGACCAGAAAGGGTCTCTTTCTGCGTAAAGGTAGTACTTCCGGGATGCTGGCTACTGGGGTAGAAGTAAAACCCATGCGTGCCAGTCAATATCCCTGGAAGACTGCCTACCCATTCAAGATGTTCGGTAGTGTTTTCCTAAACGAAGCAGATCAGACATAGATCTAGACAATGTAGCAGTAATAGACGGAGTAAATGCCATACAGTGATTGTTGCCGGGAATTTGAAAGACTCGAATTTGGCCTTGATGCCGTCGCCGGCCTTTAATTCGGTCGGGTGCTTGCCTGGCGCAGACGCCTCGATTGTCCACTGGCTCCATTCCAGTAGTCGAGGGAAATCAAGAAACTATCCGAGACATGAGGTTTATCGACACGGCACTATCTGGCGAGTAACACGTACCACAGATCTAACGGCGGCTGGTGATGCCTCGATCTCGATGGAGCAAGATACGCTTTGGGATTGACCCATGATGGCCGGAACGGAGTCTGGGTGAATAAAATAGTCATACAATGGGGATTGGAGATTGAGTCGAGTGGTTTTACGAAAACTAACATCTTCTACCGACCATCCACTGCCATTTGTACAAGCATTGACTATCGAGGCTTATGCCAGCTCAGAGATCCTGATCAGGATTCCAAGGCTGACGTAAGACTAGTGATGATGGAATCATTGGGTATCGCCTACAGATACGGCCCAGCGGTCGCGTAGATACTGCAAAAAGAAAAGAAGCTCACCCTGTCATCATCTCAATCAGGCAAGGGCCGGACTTACTGTCAGCGCACAGGTTCAAAAACCAGCGCTTGATTTGTATTATAAATCGATGTGTGCCATTTAAAGCCGCCGGAACAATTCATGCGCCCGACCGGTACAATCATAACCCCTACCTGCATAGCAACTAACTTGTTTTCCTTATTCTCACTCTGGCTTCTGCCCTGTAACAACGTGAAACGGTATGTATCCATGCTGGCTACTATCCATCAACTCCTTCCGCACACCCACGAGATAAACCTCCACCTCTTCAGGCGCCCACTTCAACCCCCGTGTAAACGGCCCCATGGATATCCCATGCAAGCCATCGTAGATCATGCACCTGTTGTACAGCCCAATCGTCTTCATCTTCTTGTCGCGGGGCCATACGCCCAGCGGCACCTTGAGCACCTGCTCGTCGACGTTGACGAAGCCGGCGTCTTTGACTCTCTGCTGGTTCTTCTCCATACCTAGAAGGTCGACGTTGAAAGCGGCCAGGCCGTCCTTGACGTTGTTGAGGAAGCCGAGGACTTGGCTGTCGGGTCGCAGCGTGCCGTCGTCGCATTTGAGGACGAAGCGCAGCTCTTGGACTTCGATCCATCCGCCTGGTTTGAGTGCGCTTGGGATACGTTAGTGGCCGTCTTCTCCAGTGCCAGTCCGAGTTATTAACGTACCGATATGCCTGGGACACCAACTTGGACCAGTCGCGAATAGACGAGGTCATGTGTCGGATATGGATGTAGTCGAGCGATTCAGGAGCGTGAAGCCACTCGGCCTCGGCATCGTCGACGATGAAACGGACATTGGGGGGCACCCAGGATGGCTGGATGGGACTCAGATCGATTCCGAGCACATCGGCTTCCGGATACTCGTCACCCACTATCAGCAGCAAGGTTAGTCTCTGCGCCGACTGTCCAAACAAACCTAGCTAGCTTGTTCACTCTTGATATGAAACTCAGAACTCGCTTACTGTCCACGGCCCAAATCCCCGTCCCCGTGCCGATATCAAGCACGCTCTGTGGATTGTGGAGCGGCGCAAAATGAAGCTTTCCCTTGCACAGGTTGACAATCATGGAATGCTTCATGTCCTCCCGCTCCTGCTCCGGCTCGTCGTTGGGGAACTGGTACCGGCCCTCCTGGAACTTGTGGTAGCGCCGGCTGTTCTCAAAGGCGTAGTCGCGGACGCTGCTGCTGATGGACGTCGAGGCGCTCGATGCCGCGTCTGTGTCGTAGCCTGCATCGCTGGCTTCTCCTTCGTCGAGAGCTGGGTCTGCCTCTAGGGTTTCCTCTTGCAGAGGTGCTGGCGTTGTCTGCGGGTCTTCAGCTGCTGGTGATCTCGGCTTGAGCGGAGACTTGGCTGAGGTCGGACTCCTGGATGGCGAGGAATCCGGCCTTATCGTCGAGTCTTGGGTCATTTCAGCAACCAAGTATTCTAGCCGTGGGTACTAAGTGGGAATGCCATGGACTAGAGCCAAGCAAATAGTCGAGACTTCGGTCGGATCGTCACTCGACTTGGCCCAAAACAGCTGGGACAAGAGGAGTCGGTGAGCAATAGTCAAGATCCAACTCGAATCGACCCCACTTTGACATGTTGGAATGCCTGAGGCATGAGATTCCACGCCATGTGACCCGTTTTGGCTTATTTTTGCCAATGCTACTCCGTAAGCTTACTCCGTAGATGTTTCCAAATGAACTCCCTGACACGCAAGCTGCAACCTACAACTATCTCCATGTTTATTATCAATTACGCAGTCAATCAGGTTGCAGTCGTTTGTTGAATTAAGTGACATTGGCTGAATTCCGTTGCAGCACCACAAGCGGGGTAGATCCGCAGTGATGATGCCGAGGTCGGTAAGATCAGGTACGAAGTTCTAGGAGCAGACTATGGTTGGCGTCTGCAGTGTCAAAGTCAAACTTTGTCTGCTGCCTTACCCTAGGCCTGTAATTGATGGGTCCCTGTGAGTACAGTTTTAGGCTAAAAGTCTTCATAGACCCCCACCTTAACCGCAAACTCGGCATCTTCATGTCAAGCAAGATCTTATCATAGTCAAGTATGAAGGTGGCCTAAAAACTCAGCATTATGTATAACTCTAGAAAATTAACTCTACATAATTTACTGGATTTTAAACGGAACTAAACACAAAATCTTAGTGGTGAAAACTGCACTAGTTTGGAGCCGAAATGTGGGAGTGTACGGAGGCATATGGCCTCGGAATGTTAGATGAAGCTCATTTGGGAGACCACTAAGACTAATGCGGGGCATGGCATCCCATCATATCCCTTTACGTCATGCGTTTCTGTTCCCTCGGGACGATGCTCGTCGACTTGATGTGACATTTTGTCTTCTTGGCTACCGTGGTTTGTGAGTGGGCATCGACATGTCAGGGCTCAATTAAGGTGTAATACCAATATCTTACCTATGCGAACCAAAAGAAAAGAAAATTTTGTGCTTTCCTGATGGTTACTTTAGATACCAATACGCTATTAGCCATGGGAAAGTTAGAGCATAAACATGTTTGATCCCCTTCTAAAGAATTAAATTCATCTATCATCATCCACCTCCACTATCATCAACTGCTCTCATAATCCAGCCGCTCACCCACACTCCGAGAATGCGCTTCTTTTTCATCTTCGCTCTCTTTATGGCTGCAGCCCTTGCAGTCATTGAAGTCACCGAAGTCCTCCCACTCGATGTTGAGCTCCTCTGGCGTTTTGAGACGCGATCCAACAACACCTCTCTCAGTGTCTATGACACCGAGTCTGGCGACTTGGTTGCAGAGACATGCCGCAGTTTTCTCGAAGGAGACATCCCCGTTGACTTCTCGCACGTTGACAAAGATGGGTCTGGGAACTTCACTGTCGGAAAGAAGACATTTATGGTCGATTGTCAAGTTGAAACATCTCGCGGACCCAAATGCTCTAGAAGACTCACCCCAAGTTTTGCTGTCGTCCGATGCTCTAACATCACTTGGTATGCTGAAGAGTACTCGCAGCGAGACCGGTCAAATTGTTTCAGAGACGTGGACTCATATACAGCGGCTCTTCATGCCATTCCGGCTGACAAAACTTGCGTTGTACGTTCGGGCGATGTTTTGAAATCGTCTCACCTCAGCAAGAAGGGTTATTGGGCGTCTCCTAAAAACGCACGTGTAGATAGTGAGTATTTTGAGGCTAATTCTACTGATATACTGTTTTCTAACGTTTTTAGACATCACAACAAAGAGCTATCATCATAAACAGCTCTCTGTATGTGTATTACTTTGGCTAGATGACATACTTGCTAACTCTAGCTGTTAGGAAACCATCGATTGCAGAGAGGCCGAATCTTGTTCTGTTGGTAAGATGGATTCTGAATCGTTCACGATCGGGTGGAGCGTGACTGGTAACGAGGTCGGGAAGAAGTTTTTTGCTTCCTTTGGCTTAAGTGTCACAAAGTCCTGGACCACTGGAAACACATACACTTGCAATGGAGCTAGAGGACAGACTGTTTGCATTTGGTATAAAACTGCTCATACATCCTGTATGGACTGGACCCTCCGTCATTGAAAGGATGGTGGGAACTGACAGCGTGCTAGATAAGGTTCGAAATATGAAACCAAAATGGTGGGGATTCATTGGGCCCGATGAATTCGAGGGCAAATCTTATATCCTGAATGCGCCCAATAAGAAGAACCGTGGAGGTGGTTACTATTGCGTTGTGGATCGTTGCGGCGCCAAGGGAGATGAGTTCTGGGTTAAGATGGGTTCAGATCGGTACTTTACACAATTTGGTGCAAAAGATTCAAACTAGTTACAGAGTAACATATGCCAACAGTGTGTACGAGACTGGCTGCAAACTGTCGCACACTTTAGTCCAATGCTAACTTCAAATTGACGGTACTGGTTGGCCGACTGGCTCTATGCCTGATGATTAAATACCCTAGGTTAGGGTTAGGTAGGTTAGGTAGAGTTAAAGGTTAGTTAGGGCTAGAAAAGGCCAGACTATGAGAATAATTTAAGGCGCTATATGTACAATCGGTTTTGCATAATCCCAGGATGGTGGAAAGCTACCGCCGCCATGGACTTTTACTTAGAACGATGGCTGTAGCGAGAATTTTGCAGCCGGGGTTGCCATCTAATCTGTCGGTAGTGAGTTATTACCACTCTCTAGATCTGTCGGTTATGGGCCATCGCCGCTCTCAGGATCTGACCTGCTACACGGCATCGATAGAGTCGGTCTGACTTGCCTTGCCTCTCAGCCCACCTTTTGATCATATTTCAAATTCCGAGTCGATAATGAAATGGTGGGATTGACTTGACGGGAGAGGGAATCCCTCACTGCGAAAGCTTTGTTTTGGGGAGGGATGATACATTTACTCGTTTCAAATATACACAAAACTTGCTCCATTTGGTCGACTATCCGTGTGCGCAACTAAGTTCTGAAGGGTTCAGCGAGGTGAAACCTGTCAGACTCGTGCCAGTGGCGTGATGGGTCCCACGGCCTAATTTAGATGCCTCACGCACTAAAGTTAGATGATGGTGAGCCCTCCGTCGACTGGTTTACGAGGCGGTCACCAGATCAGACAGGCAGCTATTTTTGCTGAATCTGCTGCGTGGCTTGTGTCCTAAACCATCGCCTCAAGCTTCGCATGGCCCCTAAGCGTAACGAGAAGGGACAGGGGCGAGAGATCCGGGAAAATACGGAGTGGGTGTTCCATGATATCAACATCAGTGACTATTGTGATGACAGGTTCTCTCTTCAGTTCCATGAGTCCCACCAACAATTTGAAAGTTGGCATGGGACATGGGAGTGGGAATGGAAACCGGTTCGTGTCAAGAAGAAGAAATGCACAAGAACACTGACCCTGTCACGTGCCTCCAGGCATATCAGAGAGTTCCAACCTACAGGTAGCGTGCCACTGGCGTGGCACCAGTGAGAAAGCAAAAATAGCACTGGTACTCCCAGGATTTAGCAGGCCAGAGATGAATCGAACACACCTGTGAACCCCACCAGTAACCCTATAGCTATTGGCCTGCGTCCCTTGCTATTTTCATCAGGTATCCCACACAACTACCCACACTTGAGTAGTTGGCCCTTGATCTTGGCGCGATACGAGGCCTCCATGGCAGGATCGAATTGAAGGCATCGACATTAAGCATACTGCTTTGCCAGATCTTGTTCTCGTAAGAGTAAAAAGATGAAATAGAGAAGAAGTTTGTACCTGCATGCAGAAAGAAACGGCACCAGGAGAAGGCCAAAGTGGTTAGAGTGCCGTTGTCGAATGGCGGAATGATTTCCGAGTTCCCATCCGAAGAGCGACCTCGGAATTGCGCATGGTGTTGAAATGCAAAACGATCCTTTTCCGACAGTTGAAAGGAAGAACCGACGTGTAATACTCCGAACTGCCAAATGACTTTGCCACTTGTGCCATCGACCTTAAAGACGGCTGCGATGTTGCGAGCAGAGATGAGATAGTTGCCTTCATCATCTTTCTCAACGCTGTTGATGTGAAAATAGTTCCACGCATCGGTTTGGTTGCGACCAGAACCGGGAATGCCTTTGCCAGAGTCCAGGGGAAATGAGCTGTCTGAATACAGAAAGTTAGCTCGCATTCGATGAATAAACAACGCGGCAATTTGCATTTTGGGTCAACATGGTCAGGGCTTTTCCATTCGAAGAAGAGGTACTTACGGTGTTATAAAAGACTTTCAGATTGTGCAGATATGCATCTGCTTTGTAAAGTAGCAATAGGTGGCTCAGGTGTCAAGCGAGAGGTAACCTTTGGATCCCTCAACTGAAACCTGCCTCTCATCGGACTCCTACTGGAGTGGCCGTCTCTTTTGGCAGGATGAGTTATAGAGGACACCGTGTACTTCAAGTTCAATCATATGATGGGATGGCCAAGGACTGTCCCCACTTCCCCCAAGCCATTGATACTTGATTACCTGAAGCACTATGCAGGTGTAAGCCAGGGTGTTGCTCCGTAGTCAATACATCATTCTTGGTTCTTTTTGGACACTGTGCACATCTACAATTGGACCAAGTTTTGGAGCGAGCCACCGCGTGTGAATCTTGAGCCGACATGTTTGACATCTAACATGTAAGGCATCATGATCAAGCCTGATCTACGCAAGGGACATTTCAAGCCTATGAAGAGATCATGGGTCCCATTTTCTAGTTACATTATATTAATTAATTGAAGTTGAGTGGGATGCTGTTGCGGAGTAAGAAAAGTGTAAGCCAAAACCTGCTGCGACTGTGAAATTCAGTGTTCAAAGTTCAGGTGTTAGCGTCGCTAGAACTTGATGGCTCACACATACACTTTCTATAAATGAAAGTGGATATTCTCACCCAGACTGAACGGAGTTATACTAGCTCCTCCTAAGGTTGGAAAGCAAACAAGAGAACAGTCATGCAAACATGACTAACTGCAACATCAAACACCACACCAAGTACAAGATGGACTTCATTCGATAGTTGGGATTGTAATAAAATGAAAGAGCGGTTAGAGGCACTGCTGGCCTAGCTCCACAAGGATGTCCTTCTGCACCCCGTGACACCGGCTTTGTCACCAGACTGACGTCCGAGATTCTGGATAAACGGCTACGCGCTATGAATGACAGAAGCTGCCTGTCGTGAGTACGATACATCGGAACACGGCTACCACGATAGTTTCGGGTCGGAATCGGCATGAAAGGTCCTCTTCGTCCTATTGTTACGAGAGCATGCTCTTTCAAGAAACATATAACCAGAGCAGCAGCTGACAGCCTTGCTGGGGCTATTTTATATCCAAGGAGACTCAACATGGTTTTACCAAAGGTAGCGAGGCAACTATTTTGTCATAATTTACATTTAGCGAACCATATACGCTTCAAGCTCTCCCCTTTGGAGCCAACATTGCGCCTTAAGTACCTCAAAACTAACTAAAGCTTCACTGCTCTTTGATCCAAAGAGCAGCATACATATCTTGGTTTGAATTCAATGTATACCCACTTACCAGCGTCAACCGATATCCCTCACCCACCCATTTATCGAACTCATTCTGGTAGTCCGTCGAAGACATCCGATGTCTCGCAACCCAAGGACTACTTGGCGATTTGTCCCAAATCGCGGCATAATAATCCACATTGTTGACCACATAACCATTAACATGAAGAAGACGGAAACCTTGGCCCACATACTTGTCAAAAAGACCCTGATAATCAGAGGACGTCATGCCATGATGTGCAACCCATGTACTGTTAGTCGTCGACTTCTCCCATAGCGCTGCATACGAGGCCTGATTCCCCTGCGAGTAGCCGCTGACATGCTTCAGTCGATACCCCCGTGCGAAGAAAGTATCAAACGCGCTCTGGTATTCTGAGGAGGTCAAGCCATGTCTAGCGACCCACGCGGCGCCCGTAGATTTGTCCCAGATGGCTGCGTACCGGGCGTCTCCCGCAACAGTGTATCCGTTGACGAGACGTAGCCGGAAGCCATTGCCAACGAGAGCATCGAACTGGCCCTGGTATTCCTCACTGGTCATGCCGTGCCTCGCAGCCCAATCCGAAGAAACATTTTGGTCCCAGATGGCTGCGAAACGTGGATCATCGTCGATGGTGTAGCCGCTCACATAGGTGAGGCGATACTTGTCGCGTACCAGCTTGCCAAACGTGTCTTGGAAGGCGGAAGAGGTCATTCTGTGCCGAGCTTGCCACAACGCAGCAGCTCGAGCAGAGATGGAATGGTATGCGCCAGTGACGTCGAATGCTATCGGGGTGGCCTCTGAGTGAGGGCTGATCACGATCATGAGGGCAAAAGCCCAAATGATAGTGCATCGAAAAACTGAGATCATCATGGTATTAGCAGATGACAGCTCGGAAGTTTTAGGACAGAGTAACAAAGCGAGGGATAAGATCTCTCGCTTGTACATTTCTCCATGCTTTTATACTGGAGCGGCAGGTCATGATGCCGCTGAGAGAATTCCACGCGTTCAGATTTAGTAGAAAGCTGCTATAAATAGACACGTCCAAACTTGAAACCTAATGCACCTGCAGGATACCGAACGGGTGTGCTGGGGTGTTTGAGAGCCACGCGTGTCTACTAGAGAGTGGCTGATCATCACGCCCGAGGACAACTGCCGATAGGATTTAGGCACAGAGAAAAGAGGTGCTGGTCTCCGTAGATTTCAGGAAAGCTTGCTATCAATAGTTCTCGTTCTAGTGCTGGAACCTCAATTCGTATTTAAGAAAAGTTGCCATAAATAGCCCAAGTCGAGGAGTGTTAAATTGGAATGGGGGGGGAGAGGGTTGGGGGGGTTGGGGGGGTTTCCGTACATCTACGGATCCAGGACTTATAAATTAGCAGAATGGTTCCAGGAATAGATCAAGTTTACAATTCTGGATTTGTAGCCAACCTGTGACCCACCACTGAGTCTATATTCTACCATGAGAGAGCTTTAGAGTCGACTGGTAGCTCAATAGTTACGGTGGCATATATTCTATTTCGGGTTTCTAACTTGTCCGCTCAACATAACAGCATGCTGTCATACGTATGCAATGTCCCCTGGGCTGCTGTACTAAACAGACATGTGGAGATTGTCTTCATGGGATGTTACTTGCTTTACAGAGTCTCCCTTAGGCTGAGTGGGACAATATTCGCGACATGTTATTTCTAACGAAATCTGGACTAAATAATACTAAACATAATTCAGTTTGTACTGAAGCCTTGAAGCATCTACGGTTGAACCACCGCCGATTATCTTAGCCTTAGTGCTAGCCGAACCCGATGCACCCTCCACAGACAAAGCTCGAGCAGGTATTGTTGCAGATCAAGAAGATGCCATCGCAGTGGGTATCTGCCGGCTTTGGAGAACATGGTCTCTTTCCACCGCCGTCGCACTCACAGAGAATCTTCTTCCCAGTGATGCAGTAGCCACCGTTGCCCCAGTCGCTTCTCCCTGCCTCGTGCCATCTAGCCGGACACGGCTCCGGATCGCAGAAGGGCGCAGTCCCGCTCCAGAAAGCCCCGCAGCCACGGTCATCAATGCATTCGCAGTAGACTTTGTGTCCAGTCGCGCAGCAGTGCCCATCACCACAGTTGTCAGTTGTCATCGGTTGGGTGCCGGAGGGGCATTCTCCGTCACAAAACGGTGCAGTGCCGTACCAGCCAGGTGAACACGCCAGGACTCGACCTAGGATGACCTGTTAGATTCTACTTTGGGCGTAGACCAGAAGACTTGCTCACTGAGGCCGAACAGGCTGGATAGAATAAAAAATCGCTGCATTGTGGGACCATGGATATATTCATTCGTTTGAATGAGTGTATTCGATCTTTAGGGAGGTTTGCTTGTTCTTATAAAGTTGTGCCCTTGAGAAGTGGGTCATCAGACATCCCATAATAGCCCAGTAGCCCCAATTTCATTCCGAGGCTCGGAAATAAGTTGGCCTAGAGTTCCCATTACCTCACTTCCGCTCTCTAGTAGCCACGAATTAGCACATGTCCAATGACAGACTTCCTGAATCAATCTACCCCAAAATTAGTAGCACGCTGCCTTTGCTCGAGTGTGGCGCTTGACTAGACTCAGCCCCTTTCTTCTGCTGCAGATGCCAAGTTTTCAGGGACAAGAGCATAGTAGCGTGTACGGGGCATTCATGTCTGCATTAATGTATTCGTTCGATCGCATGCAGTTGAAGGCTGTAAATAGAATGGATGTCTCTGTGGCTTATGACTGAGACCAGTCGCCGTATCTTGTGACCAGTAGCGCATTAAGTTCGGCCATTCCTTTTGTCGCATTCCAGGATGAGGTAAAAGCGAATGAGCACTCTGCTCTGCGGTCGCTAATAATAGCCTATAACTTGAACTTGATAACTACATCGTCCTGGATTGTTAAGACTTTGAAATGATCTAAAAATAATGATGCATCTTCGACTCTATCTGCTTGGAGCTGGCTGCGTGTTGGCTTTGGTGTCATGGGTGGTGATGTAGTCGAGCTAGGGATCGAACATGATCCTCTAGAGTGTTCTCTTTGAGCCAAATCAAGTTTTCTTCTCAGTATCTCTTGATGACACACTGCAGTTCTTTGAGGGCCTTGGAAAGTGCTGAGGTTGGGACCCAAGTCGCCCTTGTGGAGGTCGGTCAACAGGTGGGTGTGGGGGCGCAGGTCTACTCTGTCGGCACTTAAAAGGCTAGCAAGGCATACTGCAAGGAGCAGTTGATACTTATGGCAGCCGCTATCCCATCTGGCCATGATACCTATATATAGATCCTCCAAAAATCAAGGATGGTAGATTCTGAAGTCTCGCTGTTTATGATTTGGACTATGATCTCATTGAGAATGATACAGGATGTACATTTGGGAGATAGTGACAATCAAATGTCTACTGGCCTTTTCTAAGGATGTACTAAATGATAAAGCGATGTGATTAGTTTATATTAGTAGAGCAATTAGGGGATAGTTAGTACATAAGTAACTAAGTATTATACGTCACGTCTAACAAATTCAAATGCTAATGTGCAATTTAATAGTTGCATTGTTAAATTCCATTAGTCCAGTATTATATAATTATCATAAGACCTTTTAATTTTCATTCGCCTGCCATTTTCCAGCTGGTATGCCCGCATATCCTATAGCATAGTAGATTGCAGCTATATATTATAATATGATGTACTCCGTAAGGGTTAGCGTCAACTAGCTTGATGCACTAAGATCGAGAACTGGTCTTGAAAGGGAGGTCTGTTGATATTCTAAAGCTTTCACTTGGCGAGTGCTAGGCTAGCCCTCGCCGAGGAATCTTATAGCTGCCCAGCTAGTCAGCGCGGCTGAAGACAGATACATGCCTTGCTTCTAGCTACATCTATAGGACATACCGTAGCTCGCGTCTCTCTAGAGACATAGCTGCATTTTGGAATGTATAGAGTTCCGCCCTCAGCCAGACGGCATAGAACGGCGGGTCTCTCGTAAGGTCGGGGCAGTTCGGCCGCCGCAACAGGGGCCCTCTTGAGCTAACCTTTACATATGATATAACTGCCTTTATATAGACTTAGTAACTTTATTAACTTCTTATTTCTATAGCTATGATTAATAGCTTATGAACTATATCTTTATGGTCCTCTATGATATTAGCTACATGGATTCCACAGCCTGACGCTAGCTGATTCCAACTGTTCTGTGCTAAAGTCATTCCCAGGTAGTCAAGTTGGCGCCTTAGCTTCCGACATGTCTGCGTGGCCTCTGTTTGACTCTCTAGGAGAGGATATTGGCATTGAAACCTCACAAGATATTGATATCCTCGATATATCTTCTACCTGAAAAAATATGTTAACGCAATCACAAGCTTCTGATTCTATTTTCGGTTCGACGCTTCGCGACGAGACTGCTGAAAGCGCGTCGCGTCAAGGCATGTTGACGCGGGTACCTAGGATCTTGCCTGCTAATAAAGAGTTACCAAACAACTCTGTAACCTAAAACTCGTCGCTCGGCTGTTTCCGAGCCGGCTTCCCATGGTGATGGGACAATAGAGACTCTGGGCAGCGAGCCTTGGTTCGCTACGGACGATTTCATTGTGTCAGCCAACAACTTTTTCAACAACCCCATCCAAGATATATACAGTTGAGCAGGCCATCCAAGTGGGCTTGGTACTCATATTGAGTTGTGAACTCAAGGACGAAATCAAATCTGTGTGAATGCACTTGGAAAAAACTGATGGGAGGAGAGTCGCCGGGGACACGTTGCAATATGGAACCTTGTGTCGAATGAGCCCCGTTTGACCAAGTGATGAAACAAGCACCATTCAAGGCTAGACATTCTATGTACGGCTATTGTGGATAGCTGTATTCCCGCTTGTATTTAGAGGTAATATGAAGGCGTTTCGCGTTATCACCGGTCTCGATTTGACCGCCGTATCAATGCTCCATTGGCAGATCTCTTTCCTCTCTCTCGCTAAAAAGTCCAAACCTCATCTCACTTTATCCCGCTGCATCATGACACAATGCCTTTTCGAGCCATGCGCCAGGCCAAGAAGAAGCGGATCTCGTAAAAGATGGTAAGCGCGACGACGATGGATCCTCCAATCAGCCAGACCTTGTCGCTGGTCGATGCGTGGTCCCAGCCTTTCCACCTCCTCAATATGACAACGAGGATCGCGATGTAGGCTATTTGCATGATGACGATGAAGACGAAGGAGATTTTGTCCGAAGTTTTGAAGATGTGTCTTGGTCTGGCGGGGGGTTGGGCAGGACCGGCCTCGAGATGGCTGTTGTCATACTGGTCTGTTGCAAGTAAGTTAGAACGTGTGAAATGGGAAAAGAAAATGAAGAAAAACTATACTGCTGTAGGCAGTGCGCTCTGCTGGTTGATCGATGAGCTGGTGATAGCTCTCGTCTTGCCTGCCAAGATGGGCCATATTGTAGCGTGTGGGGATTCGTTGTGGTGCGGTGCTGCGTGAATGTCGCTTTCGTGTGCGATTGTCCCGTATGGAGGACCGATCTGACTAAAGGCGAAGATGGAAATGGAAGATCTTCTGGTTCAATGTTGGTATTCAAGCAAACAGACAAACAGAACATGGCGAGAGCGGGCACCACGTCATTTAAACAAACGCAGGAATAAAAATGGCATGGGTACTGGTCAGCCCGTTTCAAGTCTAAATTTGCCTTGCGCTCACACGCATGGACGTAGCAGGGATCAAGGCAGCGCGTAACCGGGCCTCTTTTCAACGGGTCTTTTGCCTTGTTCGACTTTTGTATGGACAGTTGGGTGTTCCGCCGCGAAGCAACAAATCAACAGGCCTCGTCCAAGCGCTAACATGCATCCTTCACGCGTTGCCAAGGGCGGCTTATTACTCTGCAGGGCGTCTGTTCAACCCTCGGCGAAGACTGGGCTCTTGTGAGATGATGGGCTTTGGCGTACAATGATCCATGTCTGCGGCCAAGCTTGGCATAATGCACACTCAGCCACAGTCACGAACTTCGATGGCTCAGTTAGGTGGAGGCTTCCAGCACAGCCTGAACCTCGTCATCCATGTCTCTGAGAAACCTCTCCTCGTCCCACTGAGGCATCCAACCAACAAGTTGACAGTTTTCGGAGGTGCAGACGGCGCTAAATGTTTCGACTTGATTTTAACCCTGTTCACAAAACCTGCCTTTGGAAAAACCACATACCTCGAATTCCATCCCATCTGCACGTATTGCGGTGGAAGACCAAGGCTCTGGCAAGCCAAATCCTCGCTGGGCCAGGCTTTGACATCAGGTTGCGACACGAGGCCTCGGGCGTACAAAACGGCAGCGATGCGGTCGAGAGTCTTGTGCCAAGATACCTGGTGGGCCGAGGTGAAAAAATACCCGTCGCGACCGCTCGGAAGACCCTTGCCCTGAATAATGGAGGTTGCGAGACGGATGTAGAAGTGCGCAAGATCGACGACATGGACTGCTGGCCATTGCTTCAGGCTGTTAGAATTGACAAACAGATTCGCGACTTCAAGAACTCACGGTGCCCTCAGGAAAGCGGTAGACGGCCTTGTTCGCAATGGAAGCGCGGATAGTGGTAGGGAGGCTGAAAGACGACTTCTTGCACTCGCCAGTGCCTCGACCATCTAGAGTTCTGGTTGTTAGCTGATAGCTTCACTCACAGAGCACCTTTTGATGCACTCTTTACATACAAGCTAGAGGCGGAACCACCATAAAGGTGGTTACATTACATTCAAGCGCGTACTCGAGTACCGCAATGTCGGTCTGTCGAATCACATACGGAGTCGTGATTTGCTTCATGAGGTCGTACACCGGATCGGTGTCCTTGATTGGGCCATGGTGCCAACCAGTTGTGTCGGCAAAGGAGCTTGCACCAGAAGTCTGCATCAATCAGACAGATCTCTGTAAGCTGGTTCATCTGAGAAGTTGAGTTCCCTACAACACTACTCACGTGAACAAAGTATGCCGGCTTGCCCGACTCTTGCATCCTCTTTTTGAGGCCCAAGAGCAGTGGCTTGGCCAGGCTTGCATCGGCTGCACTGGCGCAATGGATAACAATATCAACTAATCAGATCAGCGCGCATCATTCAGTTGGATCTTTGGGGCATGCATACCGTTGTGCTTCAAGATGACCTTGATCATTTCTTCGTTGTCGCTCAAATCCAAACCGACAACTGTGACGCCCAGGGTGGATACGCTGCGTTTCTGTTCCTCGCTTCTCACCACCGCGATGATTTGCTCGGGCAAGATACCAGTCTGCTCGGCTGCAAGTAAGGTGTTGAGTAAGGTGCCACCACTAATCCCGATGTCAGCATTCTCCAGTACGGCGGAAGGGTGGGACTGCTGAGCTTACATGTAACCTGCAGCTCCAGTGATGAGAATGTTGAGCGACATGTTGTAGGTTCGATGCGAGATGACCTGCTAGGATATTGATGGCTTTGTAAATAAAGAATTCTGTGTTCTGGGTAGTATCTGCCTTTTATGTCTTGTAAACATCTTGACAAAACACTGTCGGGCACATCCTCAAGCCTCAAGATGCCTTTGCACCACTTGTAATACCGGCTAATGATTGGACCGGGTACGCGTGGATATCCGGAAACCCGCGCGTCTCCGACTCCCTTGCCAAGGGTCTTGGCATAAGACGAGTCGAATGACGTGGGATTCCGAAGCTTGACACAAAAACCTGTGGACACAATCAAATCAAGGTGTGTCTGACAACATAGAGCCCTGCGGCTTGAGGAAATGGACGGCACTGCTGATGGACAAGGCGGGAATATCCGACCTGTCCTTTCTCGGCGATCTGTACGTTGCTCTCACCGCCTGCATCGCAAGTCCTCGGGATTCCGTAGTCGGGCCCGCCTCTTGATCATCTTGCTTACGAATCCTGGGTTGGCAATGCATCTCAGCTGACAACGGTAGTGTGATCAATGTCGAGCTCGAAAGGTTAGCCCCATATTCTCTCATTGCTCTCAAGCCGGGATGCAACAATCACTGACTTTGGCCCAAGACTGCCTGTGACAGAGCAACGCCGTGCTCTAATTGCGCAAGTGCACGTCTCGACTGCACGCACTCCGCCATCAAGCCCAGGGCGACAGAAAGTCGACAGAGAATTCTCATCTCACCCCAGTAGTTAGTCTTTGACCTGCGGTTGCAAGCCAAACCCATTGAATGGAAGCTGACCATGTCGATTGATCCATACGCATAGTGAGCGAAAGATAGATGATATCGCCCAGAGCGTCGACAGCATCAAGCAGCTTCTGCAGAATCTCAACGTCGCTGCAATTCCACGCCCCCTCCACCATGATAGACCCAACTTCGGGATCAACCACGCACCCACACGTCAAGTGGAAGGAAACACATCACTCACTGTCCACTCACAACGAGTATATCAATTCATTGATGATTTGATATCGTGCCGCCTCTTACACTCGCCATATGCTGAGGGTGACATAATCATGGCTTCGCTACGAGATGTCATGAACCCGGAGGAAGATCAACAAACGCAGTCCGATGACGTCAAGCTGATCGACGACGTACAGGGCGATGATCGTGATCCAATCATGCCTCCTCAGGCAGATGCAGTTGCTGTCTTGCGATGGGCAAAAGGTGAGCTCCAAGTCCCTCCCCACAACTGATTTCAAGATTCAAATACATGCTTTATCAGATCACGCAACATCGTACAGAGTGATCTGGCTTTCTCAGATCCTCTCTATCGAGAAATTGACCGAAATCTGCCAAAATATTTATTTCGCTGTGTCAGAACATCGACAAACCGAATTCCTTCTAGCCAATGGCTGCCTGTCGTGGTTGTTCTCCGAATATGCAATCGTCTCGAGCAAGCACAAGTATCTGGACTACAGCGCCCAGTGCCGTGCCAATGTTCAGCGCAGCATCACTCGCTTGCCTTTAGTGTTGCCGGCAACGATGGAAGTGATTTCATGTTTAGTGATTGCGGTATGGCATAGTACACAAGAGCAGGCTTTTGCTCCACACCAGCTAACAGTTTGAGAAGGCTCACCAAGCCATCGAGGATGCCAAAGCGACACTTGCATCCACTCTGATCTCAGCAGCAGTAAACATTTGCCAAACACTAGGATATCACCGCACTCCTTCGGTGGAAGGGGATACCGCGCCAGCAAAAGACGAAAAGATGCGGCTCTTCTGGTCAATTTACAGGCTCGATGCAGCTTTGAGTCTAAGGCTAGGACGCACACCAGCAATGCAGGAACACGACATTACGCTTCCTTCTAATCCTTTGGTTCTTCGCTGGGTGAAATTTGCAAAGATACAATCAAATGCTTTCAGTTTCCTCTTTAGTCCATCCGCCCTGCAGCGGTCCGACGAAGACCGGATATCGAACGCTACCTGTTTGGTCTTGGCGTTGCAGGCAATCGTGGACGAGACAAGCCACGAAAAGAACGTAAGCTTAACCAGTCTCTGTTAACATATTAACTGAGCCGTGTGTTTAATTCTTGTCAAACAGAAAATAGAAGATCTCACGTCGGGGCGACTCGACAGTGATCCAATGCGCAGAGTGTACCTCGAAGCAGAGCATGTTGTCCAACTCACTGTTTTGGCCCTCATTTCTCGAGTAGCGCCTTTACCAGACAACCCGTTACAGTTTGTTTCGAATTACGCACTGGACACCTCACGAGGCGCACTCAATGCTCATAAAGGAGGACTTGACGCGTTGTGTGGTCTGACTCAGGAGCCTGAAGTAGTCAACAGGCATCTGAACTGGTTCGTCACGCTGGCATGCTGTTTTTTATATCTGCACTCGTCAAAACATGACTAATTTCTTGTTCAGTACCATTCTATCCACTCCCTTTGTCCCGTTTCTGCTCCTCTTCTGCCGCGTCATCAGCGACTGCGATGGGGAAGACCTTGATCGTCTCGAACGTTTTGTGCTCTCCTTGAGCGACCCCATGATGCCGACACACTGCCTCCCCACCCGACCAACACGCTTCTTTGCACTCTTGTATGGGATGGCAAAGAAATACTACGAGATGCATGGGCCAGACAGAAACTTGGTCCAAGAGCTTGTAAACGAAGAGTTTGGTAGTTATGCAACTATTCCTGGTCACGATGCGAATGGTTGGGGCTTGCTGGTTCCAGAGCTGCAAATGAACGATTCGAGCATAGCAGGAGCATCGATTGAAATGCAGAATGGTGCCAGTGGTGGACATGATACAGGCCCTGGTTTGTCTTGAAGGCGTTGGGATCATTAGGAAATGGTTAACCACACTGGTGGCAGCACGACAGTTGACGGAAATGAGAAAGAGAAATCAGTGCAACTGGCCGAAGTCGAGCTTTCGGTAACAGGGCTTCTACGCTAGTTTGCTTGATGATTGTTTGATGACGCGTCATCCCGAGTCATTAGGTTGGGGACTTGGTCATTACATGGTTCATCGGGCCCGCCCTCTCTACATCCAAGTCCACGCGCGCCCCGAGCCGAAGGCACTAAACTCGATCTCATCCGCATCGTACGAAATCAGTTTGTTCTTGAATGTTTACCATTGGCCAATTCTGGATGTTTGGCCGTTTACCCCAGACCCGTTGTCCACATGAACCCCGCGAGCCCGCTTTTCCCCGCAAAATAGTCACAATGCGACAGCATGCGGAGATATGTTAGACTCCAAGTCTATTGATTCTCCAAGGCCATGTGAAATGAAGAACGAAAATAACTTATAAAAGCTTCGGGATTCCTCGTCTTTTCTTATTAGCATCAAGAACTGCTCAGCTTTCTTTCAGTGGCGCTTGCTCCTTGCCCCCTTACTCCTAGCCATCGTCTTGTCTTGAGTACACCCGTTTCATCCTTCATTATGCGTTCCACCGTCTATGCGCTAGCACTCAGTGCCATGGTGTTTCAAAACACCCAGGCAACCTTGACTGCTTACGACGCCAATGACGACTATGCTGGCACGTATGATGTCGCAACCGACAACACACTCTTGAGCGCTTTCAATTTTGTACCCACCTTTTACCTCAAGACGGCTCTCAAGTCCACTCACCGCGTCAAGAAGAACACAGCTTGGAAGCGTAAGACCTTGACCGCCAAGAAGAACGACACCAGCGTCATTCTCACCACTGACTCGACGTTGCGTCTTTCGTACTCTGACGTCTACAAGACGGGATACTCGTCCGATCTGTACCAGGCGAGCTTCTTCGGAGTCAACGCGGCCGTCAATGCCAACAACAACTCTCTCGTTTATCTAGACCATGTCAACATCACCACCCATAACGGAGCAGCCAATGTCTATGCCTACGGCACTGGCACAGAGGTCGAAATCAAGGACTCTTATCTCTATAGCTCCGGTCCGGTTGCTCATGGACTGTACGCTGCAGGCAACGCCACCATTGTAGCTGACAATGTTGTTCACTACTCCGGGGGTTACCGGTCGAGCGCCTTTGCTGGCGATGTGCCTGACGGCGACTTGAATATCACCAACTCTGTGTCTCACACTACCGGCATCGGCTCTGCCATCTTCTACGTCAGCGGGCACATTTACGCAAAGAATGTCATTGGCCAAGCCGACAAGGCGCCAACCGTCATCATGGACGGAGATTACTCCATTGAGCTGTACGACTGCCAACTGACCACTGGCAATCTCGGCGGGCTCTTGCACTTCAGCTCTGGCCTTCGCACGTCGTCGGGAACATGGAAGATTGTCAACTCCATCATCAGCGCCACAGCCGATGCAGTCTCGACTCTGTGGTTCGGCAATGTCGTTTCTAACATGGAGCTGACCTCTGTCAAGCTTCTGACTAGCAATGACGTCCTAGTCGTCGCCAACACATCTCAGATCACGCAGGACTTTTCCTACTTTGCCTCTCCGGCTGAGATCTCCACACTTCTGCCGGCAATTGCAACAATCAAAGTCGCCGACTCTGAGCTCACTGGAAACCTCGTTGCAATTAACGGGAGCACCATCAATTGGTCTCTCAAGAGCTACTCCAGCTGGACCGGCAAGACTGTGGCCGAGTCCGGAAACGGATACTTCAACGTTGCCCTGGACAAGTCGTCTTCGTGGAGTCTGACTGGAAACTCATACACCGCAAACTTCACCAATGCCGACTCCAGCATGAAGAACATCCAGAGTAATGGGTTCAACCTGTACTATAGCAAGAAAGCCGCGCTGAACAAGTCGCTGAGGGGTAAGAAATTCAAGCTTCAGGGTGGAGGATACCTGAAGCCGTACTAGATATGTAATGGGCTCATAGATAATGTTGTTTTCGGAGCAAAGTTAGCGTAATCCCTCGATCTCATTGCACAGTAAGAGATTTTGTTGGAGATGTCTCTAGAACTTACACCGAGCTTTACAAAAAACTAGCCCAAGATGAGACACATCATAAATGCATTGATTTGACAAAACTACTATTCTCAATCCTTTAGTGCTCGTGAGTTTGAAGACGTGAATTTTTTACCCAATTGTTTTTTTTTCAACTCTGTCAGCAACTCGCTCGCCCTTAATGGTGCGGACAGCAAATTCATCAGAATTCTTACGCCGAAGACTCATTAGTTATTTTGTGGAAGAGTGAATCGGGTTGCTTTCGTGAGGATCTACCAGATCCGTGGTCCCGATCCGGGTCCCGAGATGGTTGGGTAGGTAGCTTGTGGGGTTCGGAAGTGAGGGCACAGACCTGCATCTCGGGATGTGGTCCATTTGGTAAGGCAGGATAAATTCATTCTAATGGGATTAATGAGAGTATCAGTCCATTTCAATTGCCTGATTCATGTGCGATGAAAGCTGTGTATTAAAACTTTTTAGGGCAGCTTGTCAAGTGGCTTGACAAGTAGGCAAAAGCAAACAGCAACCAGGAAAAAGAAAGCTCAGTGGGAGGGATCAGCATAGAGTGAGGATGAGGAGGGGAGAGTCCCCTCCAAACATGCCATGTCTTCTCTGTAGATACAAAACTGATTTTGATTCTAGGTTAAGTCTGCTCCCGCAAACTAGTCTCTGTCGTGTACTGAGACAGCGGCCGGACCTACCTTTTATGCTGTGATCAACTTACCCTAGACCTTCACATCATCGACTTCCGTTGGTGATTTGACATGCCCTTAATTCCATATCTATTCTCCCTAACCACTTGTACATTTCTCTACAAAATGATGAGTTTTCCTTTGTTATGACGCAAGGTGCAGTCACACCGAACTCATCTCAGTCGCGAGTAAGGTTATAAGCCATGCATTATCTAATGCTTCCGGATAAAACTCGTTGGTCTGTTCAAGGACCTCGAACAAACTATAATGAAACGGAGGAACTTCAACTGAAGCATGCTATATTCTTACAAACTTCTCCGTAAATTTCTGAGCCATATTCTGGTGATATACAGCATTCATTCAGTTTACAGCACATCGCAGTAAAAGACAAACAAAGATTACACAGTCGCATTCAATCCGGAGACGGGCAGACCCAAATTCTCGCTCAATCCGCTCGATCTGTTCCTTGGGAAGCTTAGTACCCTTGAGTCGGTCCTCAGCAGTTTCCCGGTTTATTCGATCAAAGCATATATGTAATTTATCTGAGGTTATGATCGTTGCTGCAAACAGCTTCTCGGTGACTTCTGGGGACTGTATCCTGCTAGTGTCCTAAAACACATATCCTAGCTGTCGTAGTGACGAGTATTTAAAGCCCGAGTGCAAGATACTCGGGTAAATCGCAATATCTGGGGCCTTTTTGAACAGGCGGTATCCGAGATTGCTGTGAGACGGGCCATCATCGCTCACGATGTCATGTGGAGTAGCAAGCTCAGGTCTACCTGTCCGTCTTTGTGCATGGCGTAATGCCTCAGGGAGGAATTACCGTGTGACATGATGATTTGACTTGACCATCTCTGCACGCTTGCTCTTGTCGGAAACCGCAAGGCTGTACATGAAGTCCAGACCTAGCTAGGTCATGTAGCTGATAGAACGCGGAGAAGGGTATCTACCGTTACGGCAGAACAAGACTAGGTCGGTTAGATCTACGTCTTTGAAATCGACGAGATGGTCATGGGCGGGCTTTTCCTAGTTCGACTGTTCTTCTTCAGATGATTCAGACGCCGGTAGTAATGATGGTGGCAACACAACGTCTGGAGCATCCATGACGGCATGAATGAGGTCATCTTCTAGTTCATCTATAAAACCTCTAACTCTATAAGAAAAGTATTGCTCCACGCAGCACATTTCTTCCGCCTCCCAGGGTGTTAGATTAGCTAAGAAGAGACTAAACTGTTGATCGGCGGGGTGGTCTGGTGGGGACGGGTCGTCAAGCCCATATGGATCATTTGCATAACCAGGGAAGACCTGACAGTAAAGCCTAAATCGTAAAAATGCCCTTTGAAGTCGAGTGCGTTCAGATATCGAGGGCGGAAGCACTGATTTATTTGGTGATGACTTGTGCTGGTTCTCTTGGCGAAGCTGGTGGGAATGTGGAAGACCGAGTTCCCGCATTGTTTCTTCGAAGTAATTATCCAAAAGATGAGAGAGACAGTTGTAGAGGCCGGACAGTATTAGTAGGTCTGCCCTGTTCGTAGGGAGGTGGAAGGAGGCGATGGAATTGAAGTATTTGTTGAGGAATGAGGGAACTTCGCTGCGAGCAGACGGAGCTTGCAGAATGGCAAGGGCATGCTGTATATTATCGCCAGGGAGTACATTTCTGATTATTGATGAAATAATGATCTGTGGTGACTGTGAATATGTTCGGAAGCATGATGGTGATGCCGAAATGAGGTAATGAAGACCAACAGGTGAGTCGACGTTTTGCAAAATGAGAGACAGCAGCTCCTGGGCCAGGTCCTCCAAAGCTATATCGGCAGATGGTCATTGATGGGCGAATGCAAGAAAGAAAACGAAAATGGGCCAGGTTCTCGACAAGTGTTGGTGGTTACTCTGCTCGACAAGTGTTGGTGTTTACTCTACTTAGAAAAGTGGTGTGTTTCGAAGGCGGGATAAAGTCTCTGAGGCGGCTAGGCTTCCCTCCCAACCTTATCAGCTACCAATCAGAGTTGATGCCGCTGCCCAGGGTTGTGAGGTGCGCGGCTGGCCTCTGCCGCAGCCCATCTTTAATACCCGAAATACGAATGAGGGTGTAGAACGCGGCTCGAGGGCACCAAAACGTTGGAAAATAGATCCAGATATGAGTTCACAGCCTCGTTTACTCTATTCGACCTAGGTCGCAGTACACCTGAAACAAAGAGGCCAATTTTCTAGCCTTAGGATTGTGCATTGACCATGAAACAGGTTCCGGGCCAAGACCCGTTCCATCTGTAGATATAAACCTATCGGCTTTACTACTAATAATATGTTTTGTGACAGAGAAGACCTCTGATAGCAATCGACCGATTTTCCTTTATTGCTATTCTCTTCATCTTTCTCTACTCTGTTATTTGTGTTCACCCAAATGCTTGCCAACATTTCCATACAGACATACACCCTTCGAGATCTTTGTACAATTTTGTTTGGCTGCTGCCTTTTGTTTCTTGGAATATGTCGTCTAAGCGCCCTTCTAATTAGAAATTCACCCATGATTAGTATCAAAACTACGGCAACTCTCGCAGCAGTTGTATGAGCCTGTGACAGGCGCTCATCCCACTCCCGAGGCTGAGCGTGCCTATAATACTTATTCAAAATAGACTGAGGATTCCAATAAGTCTGTGGGCCAGTACCGGGACGGATTAAAGGCTGTTTCCGGGTCAAGATATTCCGAGACCAGGAAATTGCAACAGCAACAGCACAAGCAGCTGGTTTATCTGGCCTTAAAGGCGGCTACTGACACAAACATGTGAGTTTTCTGTTGGCTAGATTTTGGCTGTGCGGAAGGCTACGTTCTGCACCTTATTCTGTATGAAGGCTTCAGAAGGGCTCATTTTACATGATTTTCCACATCGACTTAGGCATGCAAGCACTCGCAATGTTTTCCTTAACAACCATCCCTATGCCTATCAGGACGGCCGTAAGAGACGACATCACGAGCGCAAAGCGGATCAGTCCACTGAAGGAGCGGAAGAGTACCGTCGAACATATGATACGCATCTATCTGGGGCCACCATGTCTAAGGCTGCTCCTACTCGCTTGCCTTATGGCGCACTCGGTTCCTCTGTAACTCCGACGGCACCATATGATTCATATGGGCCTTCTGGCTCAGGGCCTTTGACTTCAGGAGCCAGTGGTTCCTACGGTCCTGGGCTCCTTAGGTGGAATTAATTGGACCGAAAGTGTCATGTTGGGACTTGGCGTTGGACGACATTTCGATTTGTAGGGTTAGCCTGTTATACTATCACTCCTTTGATCCATGGAGCTGAGTTCTTAGCATCAAGGTGTTCAAACTTTTGGGTTGATTAGCAAGAAATGAATATCAATACTGTATTCATTCCTCGAAGATTTAGTCATGCCATTCAAAGCTCTTAGAGGGTATGTGTACACCACTTAGTTAAACACTTCAATAAGCCGCGAATGGTGCGGACACGCCTTGTTTGAGCGTGTGAAGCCGTCGAATACGCAAGCCCGCAGTGTGTCTGATGAACATTGACTCCGATCGGGAGTTCGAACACTGGCGTAATCGCATATTGTTTCCCGATGCATCACGACCCTTCACACCATCTTAACCCGAACTCCATTCGTGCCATCCTTGGCGCAAGGCACAAACATATCATGATCATACGCAACGTCTTCTTCAGCCGTTTCAAATAGCGTCATATGAGGAAAGACACGAAGGACCAGCCCAGTGAGACACAGGTTGAGCTCATATAATGCCAAACTGCGAAATGGAGTCAGCAATTGTATGACAACGCAAGTGGAGCGGCTACAGAAACTTACTTCATGCCCAGGCAAGACCTGCTGCCTTTGGAGAAGGCAAGCATGCCGCGCTCGACATCCTTTCTGCGTTGATTGTTCTCGTCTAACCAGCGCTCGGGAATGAACTGGAGAGAGTTGGGGAACACGCTTTCGTCGTGGTGTGTGATTGCAGCTGACATGCCAACAGCGTACCCGCGAGGAATCATATACTCGACTGGCTTCTTGTTGAATTCACTCTGGTACACAATATTTTCCTCAGTAGGTATGCGTGCAGTGCGAGCAGAAACGCCATATGAAAGGCGTAGTCGTTCTTGTAGCACCGCCCCGAGATAAGGTAGCTTCTCCAGTATGGTCCACGTTGGGAGGCTTTTTGGGTCGCTCACGACCTCATTCAACTCATGTGTGAGCTTTTCCAAGAGCTCGGGTTTGGTCAGCAGATGGTATGTGATGATAGCTAGAGCCCAGCTCGTAGTCTCAGTTCCAGCACCCACGACTGCGGTAGCCTCGTTTGCCAATCGCAAAGGCTGCTTCTCCAATAGCTCCAGATCCGATTCCAAGAGAGAACCAAAGACAGTGGGACGTTCGTGCCTGATGCCGACATCCAGCTCACACTTGGTCTTTTTGACTTTGTTGGGAATGTCTATCTTCAAAGTCTGGATAAGCAAGGCAATGTTTTCAGGCAAATAGTTGATCAGCCTAGTCTGGTGTCAGTGTAACAGTTCCACCGAAAATGGTCTGCAAAACACTCACCACTCCCCAAGCACAGTAAAGGATTTGGTCCAAGGAAAAAATCGGAAGGCGAAGACGGGTCTTAGAATGGAGGCGGTAGGCTCGCGAAAGTTAGGATACCATCCTTTTTGTGTAAGAAAGCCAAAGCTCTCGCCGAAGCAGTAACCTGAGATGGCATCCGATGTGAAGCAACTGTAAGCCATGGTCACGTCAAACTGTTCTTGGCCAGAATGAGCCAACAGCTTGTTGCAAAGTCTTTGGACTAGTGATTCAATTTCATTCTCGAGTCGCGAGATCATGCCGCGGGAGAAGAATTTGGCGAGAGGAATCCGCCGTGTTCGGTGCAAGTCGTGGTCAACGGTCCCGAAACCAGACTCGCCCAGACTGAACAAAGAAGGAGATAGTAAGTAGGTGACCATTGATAAGACATCTCGAGAAGGAGTCTCTTACGCTGAGCCGTTGATTTGGTGGATGGGCTTGTCACGCTTCCGTCCGCTTACAGCGTAGATCTTGCCGGAAAAGTTGGCGTCGTTACAATGCACTTCGTGAGGGCTAATTCGAACTATGGGTCCTGGGGTGGTCGGATTTTCTTCACAGGTTCTGTGGAATTATGGACGGTTTGGCTCACCGTATTCTTCATGCATCTGACGAATCTCGTTTGTGTACCGACCGAATTTGATAACATCATAGTAAAACTCAGGCAGATATGTGGCTGCTGACAACTTTCTTCCTGGAATATGGCTTAACGGGTGCAAAGGCGAGATGTTGTATATGGCCTTCAGAAACTGGTAAACCAGTAGCGATGTGAGAAAGATGCCAAGCAGATTGCCCGTTGTCAAAGAAGACGCGGCAACGCCAGGGTGCGTTGACACCGTCTTGTCTGTCGACATTTTAGCGACCTCGAAGCTGATAGAAGAAATGCAAATTGGAGAGCGTGCAAAGCCAGGAACAAGTTCATAGCATCTTGGACGCTGCTCAAGAACAAAATCTGGCCTGCTTGTTGTGGGGACCTCGGACCGAGCACTCCACATGCTACGTAACCTGCACTGGCCCTACACCTGATGAAGCTATACCTCCGAGGATTACCACGTCAAAGACCGAGGATCGACAAGATAGATTGTGCTCTTTGCGAGAAAATTGAGGGTGGCTTGGGCGAATTTGCTCGAGCTGGAGGTGGTGATATGAGACTGCAGGAGTGCCTCGGTCTTCTCGCAGAAGATCGTGTGATGAGAATTTAGCCAATAAGGCACCAGGATACATAGAAACTGCTCAGTCTAAGCCCTGTCTAATGATCCGTCAAAAGTCCGTCGAAAGGCAAATCGGTTGGCGAAAACCACAAGGGACGGATGCGTATGGATAACATCGATTGGCGCCATCGATGGAACAAACGGCCCGCAAATAGCGGACACTTAGTTTTGACTCATCTCCTTTTCCAAGCTCTGGATTGGTTTCCCGGTGTCTCATCTCTTTCGGCCAATCTACCGGAGTGGATCTAACCATGAGGGATCTGGCCTTCGGGGTTGTTTTCTTGGTTTAGCGTCCCATGGTTCCATTGCCCATCATGGTTCCCAGTCTGATTCTGAACATTCCAGCTCAAAGAGTTGTTTTTCTCCAACAAGTCCGACTATTCTTTCCTTTAGACATCTCCAATCACTTGTCACTTTGCTGCCGACAAGAATGACTTTAACAGCGCAACCACGGGAAACCGTCGGGGAAGCCATCAAACACAATGTGGCGATGCAATCCTCCCAGTCGCCGCGCAGCAGGTCTGCTCGATCAACTATCAGGCATGCCGTTTTAAGAGTTGGCAATATTTCAGCGAGAATATCTAGCGCCAAAGTCAGATCATTCCCCCATTTGATGTCATCCATTTTCTTCCATATGAACTTCGTATGTGCTGGGTCCAGCGGATCTGGCATCGTCTCGAGAATTTGGTAGATAAGATGATTGAGAAGAGAGACGAATCTGTCCCCTTTATCGCTCGAGTCTATGTCTTGGCAGCAGTGGAATGCAACGGTTTCATTGGATTTCCGGGAATCTTGAAACAACCGTAACATAAGCGGTGAGAACCAGCAATAGTGCGTCAAACACTTGGCTTCACCTCGAACGACTAGGAAGGAAGATTTCTGGCTGCATCTCCATCCATGATACACTTTTGAACCCTGTAGCTCGGCAAGTCTACTGCACAAATTCTTGCGTTGGCCATCGAACGTGGCTTCAAGACGGACTTGATAGTCATTCGTTGCTTTGGCGATGGATTGGTGATTGGGCAGCATCTTCTCTCGGATTCTTTCCAATTCATTGGTCCACTGGGTTTCTTAGGGTTTCTGATGTCAGTTACTCAAGCCGAAAATTATGGCGAGTGGAGGGCTTACTTTGCATATCTTTTTGCATTTCTGTGTAACGGACGTCCATCTCACGTACAGTTTGGTCCACTCCGTGCAGCCGCTGGCTGTCCAAGAACTGACCTTCAGCTCTGACATCTTCCAACGCGGTGGCTACTTCTGTCAAAGTCTCTTCGAATATCCCAGGGGGACCGACCACCACGCTCCATAACCTGCCTACTGCGAATTAGATTTGAAAGAAATTATTATGGCCTCAGGACTGACCTATGCTAGACCGAAGATAATAAAATATTGCATATCTGGCGAAATCAATGCCAATCTCGTAGGCATTGGCGAGATGCATCCTCATTTCTGAAGTAGGGTGAATATGCTCCAGGATCTTGAACCGAGAGAACTGCTTGCAAAGCTGCAGAAGAACCTCCCCGATTCTGTCATCTCTTTTCTGCTTATTAACTGCCACCTTTAGAAGCATTAGCGAAGGCCACAATGAGAACTGAGAGTCCTGCTTACAACAAGCAATATGGAAAGCGTGCTGTACGCTGCTTTACCGTACTGGCCACCGGCTGCAGACATGAGTTCCACAATGCCTCCATATTCATCCAAGTAGGTGCCAAAATTGGACAAGAAGCGAGTGGTTCTTTGGTAGAAGCGCCGAAGTTTGCCTCGCTGTTCAAAGCGCCTTTCAGCAGCACTTGCGTCGTCGAGATGCTGACGCAACAATTCACGTAGGGTATCGCGGTTGGCAGTAGCAATCTCGTTTGCATACTTGTCACTCAAACTCTTGTAAGATGTCAATTTCTCAAGCCTCGTTGAGAGCTCGTCACACCCCTCAAGAGCACGGATTGCTGGAGCAAATGTATCACTGTCGGGCTTAGCTCTGGCACCGGAACATGCAACGTAGTGCAATGACTGACCTCTTATTCTCCGTATCAGTCTTTGTCCTCATGCCATTGCCCGTGGGCTCATGAACGCGGGGTACGTTCTCAGAAACGACTGTTGCCATTGCCGTGTCATTGTGTACGACCATGATGTACGACGTTGAACGAAACCGTTGGCCACGCTGTTCAGATTGACACAAGAAATGGGGAAATATGAAATATGCTTCTAGCAGATGATTAGGCAAAAAGCTGCCTAAAACAAGAATTTTTCAACCTCAAAGACCCACGCCCAGCCTCAATTATGTGACGATCATTTTTGAGGCAACCAACAAGGCGCACACTGACATGGGTCTTTCAGCTTTGCTGTGTGTGATGCAATCGATCCATTAAACCAATCAGTCAACCTCGTCAAGGTTGCAATCATGCAGTATACGGCCCCCAACTTCATAATGCGCCAATCTCTCACCAACTCAGACACACAGGTGTCGCATTATGCAGCGCAGCCACAGTCGAGTCGACGCAGCGCTTCGTCAGCACACACACCATACCAGCGATTAGTTGATATACGAGAGTGTGATTGATAACCCATGTCGGACCTGGTGACTATCATCACACCAGGGTCAAAATTGTGCTAAAGCACACCCTTTTTATGAATGGCTCATGCCCGTTCATTTGAACCACCTCCGCTGGCTCTGGAAACACGTCCCGCAGAGTCTTTCACATTGAGTCGCTAAAGAATCGCGACTTTCAACTACCGCAAAGATGGACGCAGGCACGGATTCTGTTCTTTTGATGACGAGCAAGACATCATTGATTGAGAAGGCTCAGCAACGGTACATCGACGCATTGGAGAAACGGATTACCGCTCTCGAACAACAGGCCGACAACACCAAACAAATACAACACGCGTCTACTCCTACCTCCACCAACGCATCATCGACAGTTGAAACCCCGCCTGAAACATCCGCAGTTAGCAACCGTTCCCAGGATACTGGAGCCGGGACAAGAGGCCAACACGAGACACAGGCAAGTACCGAGAAAACAGCAGACAAAGCAGAGGAATCAAAGCTGCTCAAATCCGCCACGTCAATTCAGGTCTACTCTAGATTTTTCGGCAAGGTCAAGATAGTGGCGAGAAGGTACTCAAAGGACAATGAAGAGAAGAAGGATAAGCCCATTGGCAAAGAAGAGGTCATCAGCGACGCCCAGTCTGCAGACGGAGTTCCAGATCAGGACAAGACTACCACAGAACTCGAGGCGCATACTCACGGGGGCACCATTGCACCCATGGTACTCACCTTGGGGCTAGATGATGACGACTTCATCATCAAAGCGAATATTAGAATCACTGATCCAGAACTCCAGGCACTGATCCAGATCGTGTTTGCACACTATCCCGGCTTCGGTCCAGACATGGTGGTCACCACCCTGGACAGTCCATTTGAACCATTCATACAATACTGGCGAGACCTTCAGGCGCTGGCGAAAGGCGACGAGAATCACCCTGCAGTTCTAGCATTCCGAAAACGACTGCAGCGTTTCAAAGAGTCAGGCCGAGACATGACAGGCTGGCCAAAGCGTCTCGACGACTTTGCAAAAAGTGACGATAGCCTCGAGCGTACTCGCGAGAACCTGGAGATGCTGCTGGAGGTGATCCACGAAGCCGTCAGAGGACGCGCAGGTGACCAGAGTCTTTCCCGGATTCTCGAAGACGATTCACCAACCAGCCAGGAAATTGTCAACTTCGAAAACCTGTGGACCATCTATAAACCAGGCGACATCGTCGTTTCTCGTGTGTTCTTAGACGAGTTACAGGCCTTCATCGTCCACGAGTCCATGGAATCTGCAATGGAAAGGAAGGCATTCAGCCCGCATTGGAGGCTCGTCTGCTGGACCTATGACTGGACGGGTAAGACCTTTCGAAGAATTTCGGCTGAGCTTAGGGTCGACTTCTTCAAAGGAACCCGAAAGGTCCAGTCACTTCCCGTGTTCCCAGTCAAATACCTATCCGAGACTGAGAGAGAGCATCTGGAGCAACGAGGACGTCGGTTTCAGCAAATTTGCCTTAGCAACAAAGGTTTTCGGCTGTTCCAATACACTGGAGATGCCATTCTGAGAGCGAGCGGTATTGGGAAGGTCCATCTGGTATGGTGCGAGAGATTTTGACACGAGGAAGGCGCTGACGCTTAGTTCACAGACGCGTGTGTTGGACAATGATAAGAATACGGATTTGTGGCAGTCTCCTTTCGACGCGCTGGGGAGACTGCTTCACGAACTCATCCATGGTACAGATTTTACCAACACCGTCGTCGCTGAAGTAAATTGCTCCCCCGTGGAAACACGTTTTCATAATCAGCTGACAAAATGATAGATCGATGGAGCTGAACAAGTCGTGATAGACGCCTTGTCATTCAGGGATTATGGCCCTGGAAAACATTACCAACACAAGAACCAACTACCCATGGGAAGTTTACGATTCTGGAAACAAACCAAGGCCTGTCGCTGCTCCGTCTGTCAGGAAAACTTCGAGCTGAATGAGAGCCAAAGGTCCCACTACGACCTCGAGCCAGACAAGATCAGAGAAGAGTTTTCGGACCCAACGCAGTATCTGCTGTGCCCACCCAGGGTCCTAGGATATCATCTTTCAAGGAAGCGCTGGGTGGAGCTCAAAGTCACCGAGGTGAAAGACATCAAGCAGAGGGTCGACACCAGTGCTTTCGATTATCTTCAGATGGAGTCTGTCAAGTCAAAAGAACTTCTCAAGAGTCTAGTCATGAGCCACTGGAACACAAAGAGGAGTGATAACAAGGGCAAGATGCAAGACCTAATGAAAGGAAAAGGCGAGAGTCTTGTGATACTACTCTATGGTGGGTATCCTGCGCGACACATTCCGATATACAGAAGCTGACATCGCCAGGTCCACCTGGGGTCGGAAAGACTTTGACCGCCGAGACAGTGGCATTGGCTACTGGGAGGCCTTTGTTATTCGTCACAGTCGCTGATATTGGGCTTGACCCGGAGAAAGTTGAAGAGAACCTCATTGATGTCTTCAGACTTGCTGCTTCTTGGGAGGCTATTATTCTCTTGTGAGATCTCGGTGACTTTCCATTCCGCTTGCTAAGTCTAACGATGATCTGCTTAGTGATGAAGCAGATGTCTTCCTAGAATCTAGGTCGAACGATACTGCGAGTCTGCCAAGAAATGCACTCGTCTCAGGTAAGCTTTCCAATTGTGTACGACAGTAAAAGTAACATACCACTCACTATTTCTCAGAACTTCTCAGAGTACTGGAGTACTACGACGGAATGCTGATCCTTACCACCAACCGGCTGCGGCGGTTTGATCATGCAGTCATGTCAAGAATGAACCTCGCTATTCGATACCCCGACCTAAACGACGAGCAGAAGAAGAGAATCTTCTTGCAGTTCCTAGGTCAACTAGACGAGGATTCAACCACAGACCGTGCCAGGATCGAGCAGTGGATTCGGGATGAGGACACTAGAGAACAACTCGATGGACTCAACGGCCGCCAGATCCGCAACATTCTCTTTTCCGCTGCCAAAATGACTTCAGAGCAGGAAGGTGGGAAGCTCAGTTTGGAGGCGATCAAGCGGCTTGCCCAAGCAACGAAGAGGTTTGCGCAAGAAATTCGCGCCGATATGGAGGCATCTCGCGTGAAGAATGAGCCAAGCTACCGCACCATGTAGCTGGTAAACTTTGTCAGTAAAGAGCTGATTACAATACACGGGAAAGCAGTATTTTTAGTTTTACAACTCTCTACGCCTACCTTTTTTGTTAATTTATACGCTAGTTAGGTCAATTGAATCACGACTACGGGCCCAGTTCCTACGCTCTAGAGTCTCAAGTTGAGGTGAAATAGTAGTATAGGGTATCTCGCTTGTTCGTGACGATGTCATGAGTTGATGTAGCAACATCATTCTGGGCAACTCCGAAGCTCATACGTGATAATACCCACTCGGCTCAACTCTTCCATGTAGAGAAAGAACCGCGGTGTAATGTATGACGAGCCAGCCCGATTCTCTGTTCCTTGCAACACACAAGTCTTGCACATCACACTTTCCATTCCTGATCGCGTCCGCAACCGCGGCCTTAGATTGTCAAAATCTGCAGGAACACTAAGGTGTCCAATGTTATTCGTAAATCTCAATACAATGGCCGCAGTTTCTACAGCAATGGGCGTGGCAAACGACGTCCCACTTCGGTGTATCGTGTTATTCTGAGCATCCACCTCGCAAGATGGCACGTCCTCGCCTAGAGTGTAAATGCGGCGCCGCAGTGTGTCGGTTTGGGCAAAGTTAGCCATGTTGCCGTGGCTATCGGCTGCATTGATACAGATGACGTCGGGATGTTTAGCTGGCCAGGGTACTTGTTGATTGCCACCCTCGTTTCCAGCTGCGGCGAATATTAGGACACCGTTGTCTCGTGCTCTGCGTATGATATCGTGGGAAGCCGAACGAGAGATTGATCATATCCACAGGTTCTCCTTCGGGAGAAGAGAAGTGTTGGATTGCCTAGATATGGGTTTGAAATGTCAGCTTCAAAGAATATTCCCAGGTTAGAAAACTGAGAAACCAAACGCCAGGGTGTACCGAGATTACCTTGGCGATTTCTTCGACACTAGCCACGTCCTGTAGCATTCTAGACTTGCTAACCTTTGCAATCCGAAGCTGTATGAGAGGCGCAAGCCTAAGAAGTAAGTAAGCAACTTGAGTTCCGTGGCCATCAGTGGCATTGCAGGAATAATTAGATGGCCAACACTGGATTCTCCACGCCTTTGAAGAAATCCAAGGATTCTCCAAGTCAATCCCTGTGTCTAAAACGGCAATCTTGATTCCCTTGCCCCTGATTTGGGATTTCTTTCCTCCACTTTGTAGAATTTGCTGGACTCGATCGGCGCACACTTGGTCAAACTCATCAAACCACTTGGACACTCCTTCAACCCTGTCCGTCAATTGTACCTGGCTTAATCTTACTTTCACTCGAGATGAGAGGATGGATGAAACCTACAATCTGTTGTTCGATTTATCCTCAACGTCAAAGAGATTGAGTTTCAACCGTCTTGTTACCAGAGGGATCGGATTACGTGTTAGATGAAACGAGCTGTCAGATATGGAAGGCTGGGGTTTTGTTGGCGCCAGGGGCTTTTGCTCCCGCTTCTGCTGCAAAACGATCCGTCAATAGATGTAATCTCGGTGATCAAGCATCATAAATACCTTTAGATGATCTGGTTTTGGTTTCGTGGGAGGTGGTGATGGATTGTTGTAGCTGATGCTGGGCAACGAAAGCTCCGAGAGCACTTGATCTGGATCCCTGTCTCCCCAAAGTGAAACGATGTCCCTCTTTAGGGGGTTGACAACTGCCTTGCAGAACAGCCCTGCAAACGATTCTCCGGTGTCTTCTGCATCATTCAGGGCGCCATGTTGAAATCCACCCAGACACGCCCTCCCAGATTGTCTGAAGCCTTCGGAGACATCCCACTCTACTACATCAAACTCCTTCCGTGCCTTGACTCGAAAGTCATCGATTTTTAGTCTTTTGAAATCTTCTTCAAAAGGCAGCGACCCTTGTCTGAAAACCTCCATCAAGAGAATTGCGTGAGTCAGGAGCTTGAGATCACTTGTCACCTGAGGCATCTCGGAATTCTTTGGATGTGGAGACATGTGCGTGACCAACGTCGGTCGCAATAGCAGCTTTCGCCCGTGTTGCAACAGCTTAATCCCCTTTTTCGTCCACCCGTGTGGAAACCAAGGTTCCCAGCAGAAGTCAAGCAAGGAGTACGAGAGAACAAGTGCGAGACATGTTCTGCTCTTGATATCCAGCTCAGTCTTGTTGCCAAAGAGTCCGTCTTCGAGGCTCACGGGTTCGGCTTTGTCCAGCCCCATCGTTTGTAAACCCGCTCCACTCCGTTGAAATAGCAATTTTCCATTAATATCCAGGTTCAGTCGGGCAGTTGCCGCATTGTTCATGGTTTTACAAAGGTTGGAAACCAGGGTCAGCGAGTAATCCTTGGGGCGTAGGTCCGTGTCCGAGAATTTAACCCGAGAGTCGGACTTCAGCCTGTGATAAGTGAGCTTTCACCGCAAAAACCACGACAAAGGTACAAAAAGAACACACTTTTGTTCCTTGATGGAGACGCCGGTTTCCTGCCAAGGCTTGCCCCTCCCCAAATTTCTTCGACTTAGGAAAATGGTGAAACAGTAGGCATCATCATTTTTCGGAACGTGGCGGTGTGTGAATAGCAGTAGCATAGCCGTATGAGGCAACACACACTTGCAGCGGCAATGCTCCGAAATGGTATATAATATGTCATGGATGAGTCGGGCAACGGGGGACTTCGCACTTGAGGCTACGACAACGGATCTTTTGGGCGGAGGCTGTTTGCCATCGTCATTTGTAGCTTGTGCAAGTTCGGCTAGCACTTCCACTAGCAACTGGCATTGCTGCTTACCGGTCGGCTTCGTCATATCCCAATGTTCCATAGACAGTTCTTCATTGTCTGATGAAGTCTCATTGATGAAACTCCTCAATGTCTCCAAACGAGGAAAGGTAGAGAATTTGAACTCATAGATGGTGTGTCAGAATCGGAAACGCGGTTCTCAAATAAAAGGAATAGCTCCTTCGTTACCTCGGCTATTGTAGGTTCGTCCACGCTCACGATTTGCTCAAGACAATCGAGTACACGAGTCACCAGCCTGTCATGCTGATCGTCAAGATTGTGGAATCTCCACCTCCCCGACTCCATGATCAAACAAGGAGAAAGAAACCTGGTCCAGAAAGCTCGGGCTGAGCCGAATTGCTTTGTTGAATAATACTTTTGCGCTGCAGCCCTTGTGAGAGTGGGGAGGGTTGCTTGGGGGAGACGCAGTCGTCTCTTTAACGGAGCACTCATGCTGTGATCCCGGTGGGTAGGAGCAAAAACGCTGACTAGCGACATCGTGAGGTGGTTTGGTCAAGAGCGGATTGCATGTACAAAAATACACTGTTTTCAGATTGTACCCGCTCGGAGGCCTTGGGCCTTCTCAAGCCTTGAGTGAATTCGCAAGCAATCAAGCTAAGCTTACCAAAACTTGGGCAAGGATGGTTTGTGTCACTAGATCGGCCCTAGCTGGAACTGACAATACGCCGTCAGGATCCAGAGCTTGATGATAAAACCACTCAACTTGAGGCCAGAGGTCGCAGTATGGGATCGAAATATGTTAACGTCGTAAAGCTGGAAGTCATCTCAGCCGAACTTTCCATCACATTCTCCTATCGTATCACGTGTGCATGATATTCTAGTAAGAGAAGCCACTAGTCCCAGCCCTGTAGGCTCCCAATAAGCTGTTGGGCTCCCAGCAGGGTTGCGAAATTAGTTAGTATATACTAACTAAATACTAATTCTCTTAGTATTTAGTTAGTATATACTAATTGCAATTAGTATTTAGTTAGTACTGACTTATACTAATACTAACTAATTTAAATTAGTATTTAGTTAGTATATACTAATTTTCTTTAGTATTTAGTTAGTATTTATACTAATTAATATTTTAGTATTTAGTATTTTAAAATACTAAAATAAAATTAATTAAATAATATAATTATTTAAATTTTACTATATTTATTTATTATTTCCCTATACTAGTTATATCTATTTAAACAATTATATAACTAATAAACAGCTATATACTTAATAAATAATAATATTATATTATAAAAACTAAATAATTAATAAATAGCTATATAATAATATATAGAATAAATTAATTAATTTATAAATAGGTTTAATAATATAAAAATAAATTAATTTAAATTAAAAAAATAAATCTATTATAACTCAATTTCCTCTTCAATTTCATCTTCAATTTCATCTTCAATTTTTTCTTCCTTTTTTAATTCCTTAAAGCTTCTATACCAGCTTTTTAATAAAATCAGCTGTTTTACTGTATTAGGTAAAAGCCTATTTCTTGACTTAGTAATAATATTATTACTAATAGAAAAAGTACTTTCTATACTAGCTGATGTAGCTGGAATAGCTAAATAACGTCGAGCTAATATAGCTAAATTGGGAAATCTTATAGAATTATTTCTCCAATATTCTAGAATATTAGTCTATTAAATTAAGGTTAGTAATTAAATTAGATATAAGGTAAATAATTAAATATACTAACCTTTTTAGGTAAGACTGCTTCATTTATATAAGTAAGGTATTCCTCTTCTTTAGGAATATTACTTATATAAAATTCATTATCTGACCCTTCATTAGAAGATTCAGCTTCTAATTGGTTATCTTGACCTAATTCATCAAAGGATATATTAGGTCTAATTAAATGTTGAAAATCCCCTCTTTCAATTTTAATTCTATTAAATAATTAGTAATTAGCTTATAATATAAAAAGATATTTTTTAACTTACTTCTGATAGTCTAATTTAAATAGACCTATAATATCTTGACTAATAGAAGGATAAAAAGCTAATAAGCCTTTATCTTTAAAATGCATTAATTTAAACCTAGGGTCTAAAATAATACTATAAAGATAAGGCTTAAAGCTAGTTATATTTCTATTAGTTAGCTTTTTAGGGAAGTATTTTTCTAGCTTATCTATACCAGCTGCTATAGCTTTTGAAAGGTATAAATAAAAGGAAGCCTAAATAATAAGTTAGTAATATAATTTAATAAATAGTTTTTAATACTTACTAATCGATGTTTTTTATTACTATTAGTAATAAAAGCCTTATATAATATATTTAGCTTATTATAAATTTGATAAATATATAATAAGCCTTCAGGCATAGTAGTATAAAATTGACCTTGTAATCTTATTGAAGGTTTAACAAAGACCTCAAATAAGGCTTTAATTTCTATTAAAAAAGCCCATTCAAGATCAGATAAAAAGACCTAAAAATAGCTATTAATTATAATATAGATAATAAAACAGTAAATAAACTAACCTCTTTATATTCCTTATTATTAGTATTTTTATAAATATAATATAAAGGGTCTTTTAATTCAATACTAGATTCAAGCATTTTAAATGTTGAATTCCATTTAGTAGAATTATCTATAATTATAATTAGCTTTAAATTATATTTATTAAGCTTAATAAGAATATTAAGCTAAATAAGAAAAATAATCTTACCTAAAGGAATTAGCTTCTTATTAGTAAGAAGCTTATTTTCTCTTTTAAATTTAGCTATTCCTTCTTCTAATAGCTGTTTAACTTCATTTGTATATTTAGTTAAAATAGCTATTCTTCGAATTCGAGTTATAATAGCTAAAAGAAAGTTAGCTTTATAAATTATAAATAGAAATAAGTTTATTACTTACTAGTAAGCTCATTAGAGCTATTAAAAGCTGTATTATCTAAATTAGATAATATAACTTCAGATTCCTTATTTAAAAGGAATTCTTTAAGGATATCTTGTGCTATAAGATTAATTATATGAGCTATACAGCGAATATCATTTATTTCCTTATTTGAAGATATATTATCTTTAAATAGAGAAATAAATGTATTATTATTTGCTGCATTATCTCTAGTAATACTATTATAGATTATTAGTAAATTAATTTGCTTATTTATATAAATAAATAGCTTACCTAAAAATAGTATTATCTTGAATTAAAGGATAAGGAATTAAGCTATTGTTAAATTCCTTATATATATAAAGCCCAGTATGGCTCTCAATAAGCTGATTAAAGCCTATTTAAAAGTTAGTTAATATAATTTAATTACTTAAATTTTAAATAGGGATTTATTAATATATTAATAAATTTAAAATAACATTTACTTACCTATAAGCTTATAAATAAGATTAAAATCCTTATCTATAAAAATAAGGATAATACCTAAATAGGCTATTTGTGTATTTGAGGTCCATATATCAAATGTAAGGGAAAAAGTCCCAAAAGTTAATATATTCTCTTCTAGTTGCTTATTTAATTGTAATAAGCTATTATTAAAGGTATCTAATAAGATACCTTTAATTTTATCTCTATTAATAATAGGACTAGCCCTAAAATATTATTAGTATATATTAGTATATAAATAGCTGAAATAACTTACTTATTATAATAGGTTAGAAGATCTTGAAAGCTATTAGAATTTAAGATATTAAAAGATAGATTATTTTCTATAAGAAAATAAAGAATCTTCTTTAAAGCTTCTTCTTCTTTAAAGCTATTAGATAAATTAAATAGATCTTGTCTAGACCTTTTATTCCTAATATTTAGATCAAAAGGACTATTAGGTTTTATAAAAGCTATTTCTAGATTATAAATTAATATTAAGGTTAACTTAATTTAAATATATTTAAAATAACTTACTTCTTTTTCTAGTAGATTCAGATTGCTTATTATAAGCAATTTCAGGATGCTTAGCTTTATAGTGCTTTTGAAAATTAGAAGATTGAAATCCTCTAACTTTTTCAATTTTCTTATAATTACACCTATTTAAATATTAGTATATATAATATATAAAATAAAATAAGAAAACAAGAAAATAAAAAACTTACATAGTGCAGCTAATTTCCATTTCTTCCTCTTTACCTTCTTTTAAAGGTAAAATAGTCTTTTTAAATAAGCTATATTTGAAGATATAAATTTTAGAATTTATATCCTCTGTAATAGCTTGGGAGGATGAAGACTCTATTTCAAAGTCTAAGCTTGATTGGGCAATACTATCTTCTTCAGAAGGAGCTAAAACACTAGCTTCTTCTAAAAGAATATTAGTATCAGCTTCAGACTCAGAATAAGGGTTAAAATCGTCATTTGAATCCATTTTAAATAATAATAGCTTATAGCTATAAGCTTAATAAAAAATAGAATAATATAAAGAGTTAGAAAATAAAAAAGTAAAGAGAAATTAAAGATTTATTTATAATTAAATTAATTACTAGAGATATAGGTTCTAGAAGATTCTAATTATTAATATTATATTCTATTATGATAGAATTAATAATTTACTATCTAGAATATTCTAATTATTAATATTATATCTTATAGTAATAGAATTAGTAATCTACCTTCTAGAAGCTTCTAATTATTAATATTATATCTTAATATAATAAAATTAGTAATTTATCTTATAAAGACTTTAAATAAATAATATTATATCTTAATATAATAAATATAATAGATTAGTTAATTATTTATTCTACTACTAATTTAATACTAAAATACTAACTAATTAGTATTTAGTTAGTACTGCCCTATACTAATAATAATACTAAAAAAATTAGTATATACTAACTAAATACTAAAATAAAATTAGTTAGTACTGAGCCATACTAATACTAAAGAAATTAGTATTTAGTTAGTATTATACTAACTAATTTTTTTAGTATTTAGTTAGTATTTAAAATACTAACTAATTTCGCAACCCTGGCTCCCAGGATGCAGGCCGCAGGGGCCAGACTTCGTCTCACGACTTGAGCTTCGCATAAATACGATAATCAATTTCAGTTTTGCACAGAAAACCTCAAATAGCTTCAATGACTAAGTCGTATTTCCTTGCCCCGACGTGGAATATCCGACCCCATGAGGTAAGGATAGGGAGTGTGGTAGCCAACCTCAAAATACCACAGAGAACTCTCTCGGCAGCTACTTTGACTAGAAGCATCGATACGCCAGTCTCGAGTCAACTGAAGAGACGTCGTGCTGCGGGAGGGCCGAGAAAGGGACGAAATGGAGTGTTGGTCTATTCGCCACGTTTATCCAGGCTATTGTGCTTGGTGGAGAAGTGTCCGTCTCATCCGACTCAACTGTTCAGATCGAATACTCTTGCGATTCAATGGAGACCCGCAGTTTCACGCCTTCCCTAGCCTACATCAAGATGGCCGCCCAAGACACAGCAGTCAATAGTCACTTGCAGATGGGAGGGCTGTTGGGCCCGAAAGTGTTCATGGTCACAGGTGTCAAAACTGCATCTAATATCACCATCACGACGACTGAAGAGAACAAGAGCGAGAAAACCATCACGCTTGGCGTGGGCGTGCCGGCGGCGCAATTGACTGTGGGCCCTAAAGGGTCTCACGAGTCAACTCAGCATGTCGAGCATACTCGGACCATTGCAGGACCCATTCTGTTTGCGTACGAAGTCGAGAAGATCCGCGTCAACATGACAGGGAAACTTTCACATGGAAGATACATCAACGGAGCTATGCTTCAGAAAGAATCTGCTGAGGTTGAATATGTATATGAACTAGCCGGCTTTGACGTAGATGAAGATGAGATGGAAGACCCTGGCATTACATTTCGCTCTGGGACTGATGACGAGACTGCGGAGGACTGTTTCATAATCATTCCCTGAGCACACCGTGTCAAAATACCTGTGCTTCTATCAAGTTCACTGCGCGATTTATTGCTACCCTTGGCTACAGCCTGATGCAGCCTGATGCAGGAATACTGTCTTGATGCACATGTGATATGACTAACAACAAGCATACAGGTATCGCCGGGCTCTGCACGTGTGTGGCTTGTACAGACCAGACCAAAATGCTTATGCAACTTCAATAAAACATGTACAATCTCAGCCGTACTTTCGAGTTGCCACAATTCATCCAAGCTCATTCCCTGACTTCAAGGCCGTTGACACCCAAGTTTACGCTGTTATTGAAACCCCTTTCACGTTGGCCTCGGCCCTAGGCGGGCCCTCTGTCACTGCTGCCATGCTGGAAGATGTATCCTCCTCTATCGCGGACACGGCTGAGATATCTAGGCTCCTTCTCACATGTTGTCAAGATGCATTTTCTGGCGAGCCGGAACGGTTTGCTAATGCTCAGCCTAGCAGATTTAATCTTTGGACGTCAAACATCGGTGTGTTTGCCTCCCGCCAGGCCTGTCTTGATTATCGACTTCGTATTTCGCCGACTGCAAGAACTGCCATTGGCGGAAACCTGGAAATTCTTTGCACACAGCTTTTATCTGGTAAGATATTTTGCCTAGCCACCCGGGCAGATGAAGTGGTCTCTGAGTGCTTATCCCGCCCACTAGCTCTAGCAGGAGAACCCGATCTTGACGACGAGGTTTTGGATAAATTTGCCGAACTTGACCAAAAACAAATCCCCGATTTCGGAACTTACCTCTTCCATAAGTCATCAGATAGTTCGGACGGACGAGACTCGGCTCTAAGACTTGTACAGACAACCACAGGCACCCTCCATCCTCTCTCACTGGCCATTCGAAAAGCGAGCAACCGGACCTCCCTAGTGAAGGTACCCAAGCTTTATGATATTGACCAGCCGTTTCATCTATTACGAACTTTTGAAGATTTAAACACTGACTCAAGAACGGTTGCTCCGCGTGTTCGGTTTGATATCACTTTGGGCTTTGAGGACTTCCTCCGTCGAGTTCTGAACGCTAGATGGTTGAGAGTGGATAAGAAAATTGTTGTAGACCAGGATCAGTAAAGTATACCGACAACTCATGTTTAGACGCTGCGTAACATCCATCTCAATGCGCAGGCGTCAATTAGCCTACTTTCAACGCCATCAGACCAAGCTCGCATTACACAATGGAGCCAAGCCTCGGTCTGCTATATCGGAACCAGTCAAGTCAAATGCCCAACAGATCCAACCGGTAGCCATGCTACGACCATCCATACCAGCACATTACAAAGCGCCAAATATCCAACATCCACCATTCCAAGAAATAATTGGTGATAAACCCAATGAAACCATCGGTTCCGAATTCCAGTCAACCTTATTCAAGCTATCTCCGTCTACAGCTGCTACTTCCTCGTCAGCATCTTCATCGGATACTAGAGCACTGGGAGCTGCTGGCCGGTTTGAGGTTCCACCGGCGCCTGTCCTGGGTAAAACCGACATCGAAAAAATGTGCCCATACTACTGCCTAGTATACCCTTCGAAAACCTTTTCGCTTCAGAAGAAGTCTCGCAGGCGGAGAAAACACATATTGGCGGATCTACAACCCTATGTGTGCCTGTTCAAGAACTGTGACCAGCCAGGCAAAATATATCGAGGCTTCAAAGACTGGCAAGCGCATTTGAGCCAGCCACTCGACCAGGACTGGCAGTGTCCATTACCCCATCCCGCAGCCGAGAAGGCTGAAGAGGACATGGTCGTATTCGACACAACAAATGAGTTTCAGGATCATCTGACCATTCACCATCCTGGCCTTGATCCATCGAGGACTAACAGTATACTGCAAAAGTCAAGGCGACCCGCGGTCTTCCCCTAATGGTGCTTTGTTTGTTCATCTAGCTAGCCCACAGCTTCTGCCCTCCAAAGACATTTAGCTACCTATCTAGAGTAAGCGTTCTTGCTTGCTCTGCCAGGTCGGGACGAAATCGATAACTCATATGTCGCGACCAGTGGTCGGGTCTCCAGCTTCACCACTGTGCATCTAGTTCCTTCCCAAGAGCCAGGCCTACCCGACGTTCACAGTCTTTACGGGGATGTCTCTGATGCGAGAGAGACTAGGGCTAAGACCTTGCCCGCCAAGGACTTTGCACTTGGCCTCTCAGTCCTCAACACTGAGTCGTCCTCACTCAAAAACTCCCTTAGTGGACGCATGGGCGACTGTGCTCTCCAAGACTAAGACTTTCGAACAACCCGATTACTTGAGGCTCCCGACGTCGTAGAGAGTGCTCATACTAACCGTGCGGTTCGTGGTTCATTCACGAAATGCCAAGAAAGACGTTGCCAGACGCCCAGCGAAGTTCTTTCTGACAGGAGACGGTGCCGCGGAGCATGATCAATTGAAAATCTCCTCCTGCTGATCAATATCAGGATAACATGGACCCTCCAGCTTCTGGAATCGAGGTTCCTCAGTCTTCCAGAGCAGGTCTTCGAATTTGCGTCGTAGAAGATGACTATATCTACCAGACTCTTCTCACACATCATCTTTGAGAGTTGGGATACTCAAGCGTGGTTGAATATGATGGCGGTATCTAGGCAGTCGAAGGCCTTCGCCAGATGGCTCATGAGAGAAAGCCATTTCACATCATTCTCGTGAATGTTCAACTACGTGCCCTAGATGGATACGAAACAACGCGACATATTCGGGAAGATCTTTTGGACGTGGTGCGGAATATTTGGGTCATCGGGCTGGTTCCCTCGACCATTCAAATGCGCGAGGACGACTGTCTTGCCGCAGGCATGAACGACTATATGGTCAAGCCTGTCATTCAAGTATTTGGAGGAAATGGTGGGCGAGTATCGCAGTCTTGAAGGAAATGCAGCGATGGATGCGCATCTCCTCTAACATGTGGCCATTGGCAATTCAGATCGTCATTTAGTTTTGTCAAAGACAAAACTCTTTGCCGCACCATGTGAGCAGCAGTCTGAACAGAAGGTAGTTACGAAGGGCCGAAACCAATTGTCAGTGCTAGTCTCTGTCTTCTGTCCCTTCACGAAGGCGGAAATACAGGACTCCCGATGCTCTATTGCTCGGAATGAGCTTATGAGACGAACAGACTACGAGTGCTAGTCTGACAATCCACGTATTTTGAAACCACGCGATATCTTCGACGTGAAATTGGACATATGCGTGGGGGGGTATGTGGGAAGCAACTTTTTATTGTTTTGGCTAGTTAGGAGGGTCAACACTGGACAGGTTCGTTTTATGCGGCCCGAGATTGACGTCAGACGATTTAACCCCGACCCATGGCTAGAATAACTTGAAAACTGGTCATTGTAGAAACAAAGGATTCAGGAAGTGCCAAAATCTTTGGGAAGAACAGTGTTTCTTTCTCTTGTGCTACCAACTCGCCCTAAGGGAGTGGGCAGCCTATATGCTGTACACGAATTAATTCCTGCTACTCTTAGACCTGTGGTGTGATAACAACTTCGCCGGGTTCTGTCCGCTCGGCAGAAATATTCAGCGCGTCTTCCCACCTCCCAAGGCCGAAAGTTCTGACAGCTCCCATTTGACCTCTTTCATCTAGGAGCAATACTCCTGACTCGACCATTCTGATAAGCATCGTCGTCTTATCTCGGGTGCACATCCACGTGTCCTTGATTGTACGTCCGCGAATCAACATGTCCATGTAACTAAAGCTAACCCCGGATACAATGCTTCCCATAAGACTGACTCGCCACACGCTCTTCATGGCGTTTAAGCAGCTGCAGCAATGAGTTGAGTCTCCAGCTTCCGGCGGTGATATGTCCCAGAATGCATCCACGCCTCCTGGAACTGCGGAGCGTAGCGCTTCTGTGTTGTTTTCGATGCCGCTGGCAATTTTTACTGTGCTAAGTTGCGGCTGATGGTTTCAAGCTGTGAAAGGATGGTAGTATTCCGTCCGATAGCTATGACACGAGCCACTACGGCCAAAGCAATTTACATAGCAGCGCTGCCGTATCCACCCGTAGCTGGAGCAATGATGACAGTGTCGCCAGCCTTGACATCGATGTCAGTAAGTCCACCGAATGGTATGATCATGCTGAAGATGTGTGTGAGACCCTCCAGGCTGTACCCTAGCCCTCTGTCCTTCGCCTCTCCGAGAAGACACTTTTCATCGAGCGGGTGGCAGTTCTCGAGCGGCAATTTGGCGTATTCGGAGTACGTCGAGTTTAGCCACTCGATACGCGAGAGAGAGTGTGACTTCCCTCATTAAACCCTGCATTGAAGCCAGAGGTGTATCTTGACTCAGATTCATCTCGTCCTTGGATGTATGGGTCGAAAAACACCAACTATCCAGGTTTCAATCTCGTTGCATCAGGCTCTTTGTCGACGACCCTACTAATGGAGTTGAAACCTGGCACAAAGGGCAGCGGTGGGGAGTGCGAAAATGGCTTTGTGTTGCAGCAACTTGAAGTACCAAAGGTGCATGTTGGATATAGGATTTAGCTCATCGTGCAGACATCATTGGGTGAAAGACACCACAAAGACCTTCTTAGCATGACAGAGATAGGTGCATATTCTTAACAAAAACCATGACCTTCACCACAAATTTAACAAGGCGGTACTTCCATCACTCCTATATCCACCCTCTCTCAAATACTCCTTCGTGGGGGCCCAGGGAAAGTCATGCTCTGTAGACTAAAAAAAACCCTACAGCAATGGTGCCCTCAAACAGAAGGTGACTATCTGCAATAGAGAAGATGGACTCGAGAAAGGATGGCTACCATGCAAGCAAAAACCTTTTTCTATCTCTAATCAAGTTAGTGCGTTGCTCGTTTGTGGATTTTCCAGTATTCCAATTCTGAAATGCGAACTCGTGGCACGTCGACCTCCCTCTACTAGTCAGGTCGTTTCAGTGCAACGCCTTCTGTTCCCCTAGACATAGGTTTGGGTAACATCCCGCGTGACTTGAATAATGCGACGTGTGCTGTCGTCGTCCTTGTCTTGTGCGCCATCACTGCTTCCCTCTCTCCCAGCTCCAATTGTTGTGTTAAGCTCGCAGTCGTACGGGGCGCCGGGCGTAACCCTGTTCCTATTCTTGCTTCTGTTGTTTCCTCCTATCGTCACGAGGTCGGTGCCGTAGGAGTTTTGGTCTCCGGTGCTGTGGTCTTTTGAGAGGCTCTTGAAGAGTTTGCGCAGCGAAGGGAGGGAACCTGCGATGATTCCAAGACCGAGCTCAACGACTGTCCAGAGGATGACGAATCCGACTTTGTCTGCATTATCGGTTAGTGTCTAGTGTAATGTTCATCAGCAGAGCGCTCTTACAAATCTTGTCAGTTGCCGCAGCATAGCCTTGAACGTATGGCATGCGAATAATCGTCGCGATGGAAGCTCTTCGTTTAGGAGATCTGCGTCAGCATAATGTCCCCCAGCAGGCGCAAGTTTGACCAGAACAACTCACATGACACCCACTCCCAAGATGCCGAAGCAAATCATCTTGAGCTTTCGACGGAGCTGAAGATGCCACAAGAAGAAGGCCGGCAGTATAGAAACGGTCCAATCGACGAGAATGTTGACAGCCGAGAAGATGTACGTGGGAATGATGATTATGTCGGTAGAGATGCACTTGCCGTCGCCCGTCCAGATGGCTTGGAAAGGCACACACTGGATAAAGACGATGATGACTGCCATGATGGTCATGGCAATACTAAGTCCTACGACACCATATAGCGGGTATGTGTAGCGGGGTTGTATGGCGACTCGAATCAACGTTACGCAAATGCTGACTTTGATGAATGGCGAGCCGATGACGTAGAATAACTGCCAAATAGTCATGGTCTGGCGGATTAACAAAGTTGATGTTAGCCATGGACTCCGTATCGAAACTCAGGGTCAAGGGTGAAGGATTGGAAAACCTTTCCAGCCTCCATCATGATGGGTATGTTCAGTTTGGCATCGCGTGTTCCAAAGCCCGTGAAACATCCGTACGCGACGACGATATTATGGCCTATGTTGAGTACCTGTGGGCAGTTCTCATGTCAGGATGATGCGATGGCCAGCGAGTCGCTACGTCTGTAGCTTTCGAGACTTACTCCTCCGATGTACATCAAGTAGTCCTCCAGACTGTTCAACTTGTTGACGGTTCTGATGTATGCTCTAAGCGCAAGGACTATCGTGGTGGTGATGGAAAATATGATTGTGAGGGCCAAAAGTGCTTCCGCGAGCCCCTCAGGATGAACTGAATGCCATTTTTCCTCTGACGCGCTCATTGTGACCATTTGCTCGGAGGCTCAGCCGTGTTCGCATGACGATGGAGTTAAGAGTTGGAGGTGGGAGCATCTCTGCAGCTTAAGAGCGCAACACGTCCGCAGATCCTACCCTCAAGTGTCACCAGTGTTTTGTGGTACTGAAGCAGGATTCTTTAGCCAGCAGGGAAGGGGGCATGAACCCAAGTCGTAAGAGTGCACACCCTAGCACATGTGCGTTACGTATGAATCATGGGATTATCCTGGCCTTTGGTACCTGGTCTTCCCACTTTGGCCACTATTCTATGTAGTAATCCATCAACTGGCTCCACATATGGATAGATGGGTAATGCTTACCTTGTGCCCAAGTTTGCTTTGTCCATGGGATGTCAGATTGTCCCGCGCCGCTGCTATGGGCGACAAGATCCAACACGAGAGAGTCTTATCGCCGTAACAGTATAGCTCAAATGAAAGAGTCTCATTTTCGGGATGGAATAGAGATACAAAGCACGAGCCAAAAAAAAACACCACGAGTAAGACACTGAAGATCCGTCGTGCAAACTGCAAAGTCATGGTGCACACCTCTGACAATGGTATTTACAACGGTAGCAGTACAACCCGCACGCGAGTACTGGAAATGCCCATGAATAATTATCCGAATACCGCTCTGTTGTCTCCGGCTCACACATGCTGTAATTGGCCGACTTCAAGCTCTGATGCTGAGGTGACTCGAACCTCACCGAATGAGCGAGTCCGGAGATGCAAGAATATCCGGGAAATCATACCAAGCAGTGTAGATCGGCGTAAGGCACGTTACGCCAAATGTCTTGATTTCATGGCCGAGTGGACCAGGTTGCGTTGAGCAGGCTGCTCTTTGATGATCAGGTTGAAGATTGAGTGTTTGTTTGGCCTTTCCACCAGAGTGGGACGGTGTCGATCTCCAGCCTGGGCTATCTAATAGAGACTAGCTAGAGACTTGGCTTAGACGATGGATTTGCCAGCCCTGCAACCCTGACCTTGCTACTCCGTACTCCGTCAAGCCACTGCCTTTCACGGCTCCGCAACCCAACGACAGGGGACCTCCCTCCACAAACGACTCCCCGGAACCTATCCCCATGTTATATCCGAGTCGCCGCCAAGTGAAACTACGTAAGACGTAGTAGTTCGATTTTGTCGCTCGGCAGCGAGTACGGTACTTCATATTACCCGTGGGGCCTTGCCTACTTAGTAAGACCTGACGGGTAATTAGTGAAATACGCGCGTTGCCCAACGCTCAGGTCGATTTCCTCATCAGGCGATCATCTGCCAGTAGCCGAACTATTTAGCCCCGACTATAGCGGAACGGATGTGCCTGCTTCCTAGCATTTCTTGGGTCCGCCCTTGGTGGAGTTGCTGAGGGGAGAGGCTTGGGCACGCGTCGTCTTCTCTTGGCTTGTGGCCCCTGTGTCCTGCGTTTCCCCGAATGTGCCAATGCTGACAGGCTCGAGTGTCGATTCAAAGCCACCTTACTCTTTATACTGAATCGTTCATTGCTTATGGTTTTCCAATAACCTGGTTGTGGGAATATCGCCCGACCTTGATCATGTTCTTGGAGCAGTTCATGTTGGTGACTGTAAGCAATCACAACAGGGTGGGCCCTTACCCCTTCTTGCCACACCTGCTAGTGGAAGGTGGGGGTAATGGTAGGCGAATAGGAATAAAAGCCTGCAAGAACCCAGCTGTCAGGGTTGATGGACTCATTACTCGACAGATGTTTGAGGCTTCCAAGGGCCTCCCCTGTCTCGATTGCGACTGAGGCTATCTAGTGCCAACTGCCGCAGTAGTTAGGTGCGAAAACGAAAGAAAAACGAAAGAAAAGTGACAGAATCGGGTGAGGTTGGCAAGTTGGTCCAAGACAAGTGCAAAGAAGGATTATTAACGAGTCATGATCCTTGAAGATAACGGGGACCCAGCCAAAAACGTTTTGATTTTCTGCCACGAAACTCTCGTTCAGCCCTACTGCAGTCCGTGTCTACAGACTACACAGCAGGGCGCTCAACCACTTCTCGGGAACTCGGCCTCCGAAGTGACGAAAAGCACCAGGGTAGTGTAAATCTGTCACTCATTCCGTCCCATTGAGGTGGTCTGATGATCCACTCGCCAAGTGAATCTAAGCACGCTCCAGGATCCTGAACCAACGTAAACCCACAGTACATGCGGATCTTCTACGTTCCAGGAATGGCCTAACGTCCTTAAGGATTCTTACCCTGTTGCTTTCGCATAGGTGGTTACTGATGGACAGAGGGTGGGACTGCAGATGAGCTCCGTTATCGCCCCAAACTATTGAAGCACGCCAGATCCGGCTGGATATAGGAACCTCTTTCGGGATGCCCTGCGACGCCACATGAGGCATTCTCCACTGCTGTATCCAACTAGGATAGCTGTTTGTGTTTGGTAAGAATATCGTGACACCTCCTCCACACAAGCACCACTAGATACCTTGCAGAAGCAGTGGAAACCATTAGGGGATTTCATGCTGCTCACATTTTAATACCACGTAGTATCCATCCCTTGCACTGTTCTTCAAAATATCTTTCTCTTCTCCTTACTACTCAACGAATTTTATTGACCAATACCACGTCACTCTTCTAATACACTGAACAACATGGCTGCGTGGGAACCTAAGGGCAAGATTGCACTCGTGACTGGTGCTGGGTCTGGTAGTTGCTTTTTTTGCTCCTGTTGCTGTACCAGTTACTGACCAGGTTCAGGCATCAGCCATGCATTAGCCAAGAGGCTGCTGGAGTCAGGATGCTCCGTCGTCATGGCAGATCTGCAGCTACGACCCGAGGCCGAGGAGACACTGAAGCAATATCCTCACCCGCCTGCAGAGTCTGGTGCTGTATCTGCCATCTTTCAGCAGACAGACCTCTGCGACTGGTCCCAGATCAACACGCTATGGAAGACTGCCCTCGAAACCTTTGGCCATGTCAACTTGCTTGTCAACGGTGCAGGTGTCTACGAGCCCCCTTTTAGCGACTTCTGGAACCCGCCCGGCATCTCGCCTCTTGCTAAAGACCCAGCTGATGCTCAGGTCGGCATGTTCAAGACCTACTCCGTGAACACGATAGCTCCCGTCAGACTAGCTCAGATTGCCATTGAGTACTGGCTGCGTCCTGAGAACCGCGGTCTTGAGGGTAACATTCTTTGGATGGCTAGTATGGCCGGTTACATCCATGGTCTCCTAACACCGTTTTACTACTCCAGCAAGGCTGCAGTCGTCAGCATGTGCAAGTCTCTGGGCTCATTGAACAAGATTGCAGGCATCCGAAATGCTGCTATCTGCCCCGGAGTCGTTGATGTACGTCTGAATCCCCGACAGTTTGTTCTTTCTTTGGCTTAGACACTGACCCATTTCGTCAACAGACTCCGATTTTCCACCCTCCATACAGCCGCGAGCGAGTACAAGCCGATGATTTGATGTTGACGTTGGATGAGCTGGTCAACGTTGCCATGGAAGGCATCCAGGACCCCAAATACGGCGATGGCAATATCATCGAGGTCTTTTGCGGAGGCATCAAGGAAGCTCACGAAGTCTGCGTTCGCGATGTGCCCTTGGAGGCTGTTTACAACATGGAAGGCTTGGTTGGACTTGCTGCGGGTACACATATCATTGCGCAGCAGGAGAAATTTGAGGAGCAGATTAAGGAGAAAGGAATGGGCTTTGATCAATGAGCCTAGAACTAATCAGTTTAAGATATCTATTATAGCGTTTAATCAATGCACATATTTTGTCTACTTGTCCGTTCATTCAGACCTCTCATAGTTGTACTCATTTGCAACGCAGGCTACTCCACCTCCTAATTCTAAAAGTTTGCCTTGCCAGTAAACCTCTCATTTTGTACCAACTCAATCCAATAGCCATCGGGATCCAGAAGAAACGCCACATTCTTCATTCTTCCATCCGTGAGTCTTTTCTTCCACGGCACATCCATGGTTTCGAATCGCTTGCAAGCTGCATCCAGTTTGTCAACAGATATACCTTGCACGAGTTAGCTCATGGTTTGATGCGTTTCAAGATTGAGGACATACAGATGTGGCCAAAGCCTTGTGGTTCGTCGTTCCCGTTGTGATACTGGAGTTCGTCTTGGCTCTCGGTTCCAAATTTCCACATCAGTCCCAACAGTCCCTCGGCCCTGTCAACCCCACCTGTATTCGCGATGTCGTGAGTACTAGCGTAGCCGAGGAGGTACACATTAAAGCCATCGGCCGAGTTTCCAATGATCTTCAACAGACTCAGACCAAGAACATTTTGGTAAAACTCGAGCGACTTCTTCCCATCCTTCACACGAAGCGTGGCGTGGTTCTACCATCATTAGTATGCCGTGTGAACTGAATGTGCGGACTACCCACTAGACAATAAGTCGCTACATCGGTACTAGAAGTCTCGGATGCGTTTCGATTCGAACCCTCGGAAAGCAGTTTAATCCAGTAGCCATCTGGATCTTTCACAATGGCAGAACCCTTGGACCCAGTATCAGTCAGCTTTTGCTCAAACCGATAGCCCTCATCGTCGAGACGCTGGCAGGCTGCCTGTAGATTATCCACAGTCAGGCAGATAGATGTATGTGAAGCCCGTATGATGTTCCATATTTCCATTATTTATGCGATAGTTCGGATCATTCTCGGTGCCGCAATTATGAGTCAGTTCTATAAGCCCTTCGCGATCAAACGTGCTCTTTCCATGAGACTTTGCTTTCACGGAGTCAAACCCCAAGAAGTATAGATCAAACTTATTATCAGGGAACTCGAGCTTATCAACCACAGTCATGCCGAGAAACTGGTAGAATTTAACTAGAAGTCGTCAGCTCGGCATGAAAAAGAGATCATCGCTTGGTCTAAGCCCGGGTTCTCACCCGATTCCTTTGGATCCTTGATTCGGATCCTAGACCCGTTAGCGTCGTCATGGTGCTTCCCTTGAAGTGATGGTTTGTTCTTACATATAATGATTGAGTTTGTATTTGCTCATGTCTGTTAAGGATGGCATTTTCCACCGCACGTCTTTTCTTCTGTCAGATGCAATCGACATCCGTGGTGCGTCAGTGGAGTTGGTATGAGAAGGGATACGTTATTCAGGCGAGAGGAAGTGACTCCATGTTTTCTACCCATTAGAGCATTGGGATATGCTTGGTTGACCAGGCTTGACGCTGCTAAGATATACTGTCGGCAATTTATGACGCGCGGCAAAATTGAGGTGATCATGGCATTAATTTCCACTTTGGACCGCGATGGTGGTGTGGAGGTGCCAGTCAACTTTAGTGACCTGACCTTGACTTCTTAGACAGGTGAAGCTACACCTCATGGAGTATTTTTAGCCTTGATATGCTTACTTACGTTAGTCAAGCTAGGCATCCGCAGCCAGATCACCCTGAGTGGGATTTTTAGCCTTTAGTAGGCATAGGTGCACCGCTTGAGGCGAGCTTGACACACGTATCATCAAAACAAGTGCTATAGCTCGAGCTTTGAACGGCGACAGGATTCCGTTTAGCCATTTTCAGAACACTACTGCGGTTTTGGGAGGACTTTCCTACTTAACTGAATGGTGATCATTGACCCCAAAACCAGGGCTATTGTGGTATGTACGGCTAGCCAAACAACGACCGCAGATTGTGCTTCTCCATAACATCAACCCAATGGACATTGCCGGGACTCTGACTCTCATCATCATACTCATTCCAGATAGCTTGCACCAAACTCTTCGCCACCGAAATTGGTCCAGGGGGTAGAACGTTGCCGAGCTCTTCGAGACGACTCATAACAAAGCACCGTGCATTGACAATTTCCGAGCGAGACTCGATCAGTGAAGTCAAATCGTCAATGTCTTTATCCGCTTGAATCAAATGGCCAATGTACTCTAACATTTCGCAGCCTTCGATTGACTCAGCTTGGTCGAGCCTTGCAAGACATTGTCGAGGGAAATCGGCGCCCTCAAATGGGGCTTGCTTTGGACCGAATCTGAGACCAGTACTCGCCGTTATGCAAAGCAAAGGTTGAGTCATCTTACTACCAGAATCTGGAGGAAGCTGTTCCAAAAGTTGAACCAGTCGAATACTCAATGGGACAATGGATTCTTCCCATGCGTCCCAAGCACTGTTTGTAGGCGAACTGCTGACCAAGCCTGGGAAGGTCTGGTACAAATGAATGAGCCCTGCCAACCGATACGCCTCTGCCACATCAACTAAATGTTGCAATGGCGTCCTGTCGTCTCCGGTTTCGCTCATCAGTGCGACGGGCGTGAAATCAAGCTCAAAGAACCGTTCTTCTAATACCTTTGCTTCTTTGAGAAACTCGGGATCAGGCTTCGCTGTCGAGCCATTTCTGAGAGATACGCGATGATCTCTGCAGAGTCTCATTGTTTCTGTTAGAAGACGGGAACATGCAGTTGAAACACCAGTCCATGGGTGCGGTGTGTCGTCCACGTCTAGCTGGACAGGCTGAACAGTGGGATGGTTGTCAACGCTAACGTCATTGACTTGATCGATATTATACAAGCTGAAAATCCCAGTGTCGGCAACCATGGATAGAAGGAGTTCGCAGTATGTCCAACTTTTATTGAATATGTGTAAGAGGCCTCGTTCCTGGTCAGTCAGGCTGCGCTTCTGTTGATTGATTCGATACAGGAGAGCTTTAGCCTCCCGCAGAAATGGGACGCCAAGTTGAGTCGCATTCAACCAGCAGATGCTGGTACCAACACAGAAAAGCCCATAAAGTAGTCCTAGGGGTGCTATGGGAAGCTCGTGAGATGATTTGACGGTTTGTAACTCCGACTTGATTGCTTTTGTCGCTTCCAGCATGAGAGAAATTGACGTTTTCTTCATATGCGGTATCTTGGAGGACAGGTATGCCGAGGACATGCTTTGGAGACTGGTAGACACAGCTGCTGAGGTGGACCAGAGAGTAGTTGCTATGATACGATTGAAGTTCATATCGGAGTCATATTGTGACCACAAGGCGCATACATCGCGAAACCAGTACTCGATGAGTGATAGTGGAATATCCGTCAGAGCCGGTGGGATGAATGGTGAAGTGGTTTGCTGTGCATATGGAGTAACGACCAGATTGGCATCGTGGGTGGAGAGTTCGTTGCTGGTGTCAGTCGTTGCTGGAGTCGCCCAGCTCCATTGAAGCTCCTCGTTTGGGACATCAAAGCCCATCAGGGGCAAACAATCATTATATGCCGTGAAGTCAGAGGTGGTAGCTAATGGGCCGGGTTCTGAGACGAAGGCCCAGTCGACATTGGCGGAAAGAGATTCCTGATTTGTTGCAGAGGATGATGCGGGACTTGGCCCATCTTTTGATCTAGTTCGACGCTTTTTGGGTTTTCCGGAGTACATCTGCATAGAGCATCGAAAGTCGGTCTTAAGCTTCTCGTGCTTGGTGGACCATCGAAGAGCGCGGCTATAACCACCGCATTCTACGCCTCGGGATGCGCACAGCTCGCAGGTAGGCTTGGTCTCGTCGCATTTGAGCTACAAAATCAGCTGCGTCGTGGGTAATGAAAGCCTAGAATACCAACATGTCTGCCCTTGCACGTCACACAACCGGATCGGGATCGAATGGACATTTCTGGTCTGTCTTCGGGATAGAGTGCTGTCGTCTCCGTGTTTTTAGATAGTCGCGTCGTGGGAATCTCGTGAAGTTGGAAGTGGACCAAACCCGTGACCGGGACAAAGCCAAGACTGACGAGGGCCAGTTGGAAATACTGGACAGGGGAAGCAGTCTGAGAGATCCTTGAAGCAAAACAAATGTTCCAGGTCGATGTTCCGAGGGGCCGAGTACAAAATGTGATAATGCGGGGGAGTCTACGCAGAGCCACATTAGCAACGTTGATAAAGGGAAGCGCTGACTCGTAGGTGGAGACTCACTGGTACCCAACCATATCTCAGGCGAAGCAACTTTCAAGATAGTGACAGAGCTGGGTCCATTATTGGTTCGTGTGGAGGCGGGGTCGACACCATCTTGGATGCCATCTCGCTTGTGGCTAGCGCTCTGCCTCTTTATCAGGAGAACCCCCGTACTTAGGGTAGGTCGGCGAGGGAGTGTCACGGCTTTGCCAATGTTGACTCTGACGGCGATGTTCTAAGCAAAGTCCATCTTGCGGGGAGTACCAAGCCAATATCGGCAGCTTTTTTGAAATGCGGAGCGTTTTCAAGTCCAGGCCAAAGATAGGCTACACTATTAATGGGCCTTTTCGCACCTGGAAGCCGCGTCTGTGCATGTCTGGCAACCAAAGCCTGCGCCTGTAGAGTTCAATAATCGGCATCTAACGGCGGACATATGTCTATGTCAGAGTCATTTTAAGTAGAGGTGGTCTCGAAAGAATACCTGAAAGCAGAAATAATCAGTCATAAACAACGTGACATTCTCCTCGTAACTGCCACAATCCATCACAAGGATCATGTAGGATATTGGCTTCAACACATACGTCTGTGCCCCGCGCTTATCTCTCGGTGCAACTTCCAAGCTCGAGGATGTATATTCTGCTGTTCACTTCCAATTCGATATGCTCCCGTTTGGTAAAAACAACCATGCACATGATCTCATCAACATTTCCCAGTTCCGCTGGCCCGCACAACAATTAGTCTCGTCAGGCGAGATGCTACCATACCTATTATGGTAACTATAGACACTGCTAACCCAATGCACCGCAAGCGTAAATCTACAAGTCCACCAAAACGCCAGACTGCTAGATCAGGATCGGGCTTAGACTGGATCCCCTTCTTTGTGAGTTGCTCGCTTAGGTTGATGTGTTCAGATCACACTCACTGATTAGGCGGCTTCTCGGCAATTACAGAGATTCGTTATCTACTGTAAGAATGTCAGCCACCCGCTAGAAGAGAGAAATGTGAAACAAAAAGTCATGGTCATGATTTACCATGGGAAACATATAAGTACCTATCGCCGCCATCCCAACGACCGTGACCTAGACGACTAAATGAATTAAACAGAGATCGAAGGCCGCACCACATTGTGCCAGTCAATTAATATATCCGCCATCATGTTGGATCCTCCACCCCATCACTCGTCAGAAGGCCACCTCCGGCCTCGACTGTCCAAGTTAACTATGGTGGCAATGACGTTTGCAATTCTCAAGTCAGCCACATTCAGATTACCTTCGCATGCCAGTTTCTAATACGATTCATTTTCCAGCACTTGGATTGCCTTGGGTGGTACGATCGGTATTGTCATGCCATCTGGAGGCCCAGTCGCGCTTCTCTACGGCTTCATATTCTGCGTGTTTTGCAATTTTGCCTTGGCAGCTAGCTTGGGCGAACTTACCGCTATCTGGCCCACGGCGGGCGGGCAATATCACTTTGTCTTTGCTCTTAGCACCGAGAAATGGAGGAAGCTACTCGTAAGTGGCGGGATGCACAAGAGTGCTCTCTTTGTTCACCAAATACTGAAATTACTTGACAGAGCTTCACCGCTGGTTGGATCAACATTGCAGGTTGGCTTACTCTTGTTACCACAGAAGCATTCTTCGGAGGTATTTCTATGCCCTGCATCAAGACGATGAATTACCTTCCAAACACATACTAATCTCGATATAGCACTGTTTGTCTCAGCCGCCTGCGTCGTTGCTTCAAACGGACAATATGTTGCAGATGCATGGAAGACGTATCTCATCTTCATTGCCATCCTCACCTTCTCCACGGCCTCGAATATTTGGGGAAACAGGATCCTTGGAATCTGGAACAATCTAGCCTGTGAGTGGAATGTTGTGTTAGCTCATGATGGGACTTTCTAACAACAGTCTCAAGTGTACTGGTCAATCTTGAGTGTCATTATCGTTAGCATTGTTCTTCTGTCAACTTCGGATAAGACGGATGCCAGCTTTGTATTCACAAGCTTCAACAACGAGACAGGGTGGTCAGACGGAATGTCTTGGGTTCTAGGTCTTCTTCAATCTGCCCTGTCATTGATCGGATTCGATGCGGTACTCCATATGACTGAAGAGATGCCGAATCCATCGCGAGATGCCCCTCTTGCCATCATGTATGCAATTGGGGTTGGAGGGACTACGTAAGACTGATTGTTCATCTGCTTTCACAAAGACCACACACTGACCGCACCAGGGGTACAATATTTATACTCGTCATTCTTTTCTGTCTCACAGATCTAGCATCTGTCATATCGACATCGACTGGCATGCCCCTCATCGAACTTGTGTTCCAAGCCACGGGCAGCCGAGCAGCTGCATGTGTCATAAGCTGCATGTTAGCTATATGCTTCATTCATGGCACTAATGGGTCGATCACTAGCGCTAGTCGACTCATTTATGCCATGGCTCGAGATAAGGGCATATTTTTCTCTTCCTGTTTTAATCATATCGACCAAAGGTTGGAAGTGCCGACCCGAACAATCATGCTCTGCTACGGCTTCAACGTCCTTTTTGGGTTACTTTACTTAGGACCTGCAGTGGCCTTCAATGCTTTTATTGCATCATGCACCATACTTCTCAACATTTCTTATGCCTTCCCAATCTTCATATTGAATATTCGAGGAAGAGGGATTCTCGCGCAGCATCAGCTACCTGAAACGCCTTGGAAACTAGGAGACCGTCTTGGCCTAGTGCTCAACTGGATCGCATCCCTTTATGTTTTAGTAACATCAGTGGTAAGATGATGCAATCCACCAAGGCCTGGATTTCTAAAACTAAATTTATGACAGTTCTTCTGTTTCCCTCCTGTCTTACCTGTCACTGGGAACCTCATGAGTATGGAAATTGACCCCACTTCCATAATGAGGCAAATATCTAATGGCCTCATTCATAGATTATGTCTCAGTCGTTATCGGAATATTCGGGGTAGTCATTGCCAGCTACTGGATCACATGTGGCAAAACCTTTGAAGGGCCGGTAAGTATCGTTGCATTTCTTCCATGGGTGTCCAAATTACTCACGTCTCCATAACAGCAACTCGATGTCATCATGGCACAGAGGCTAGAAATCATGGAAACCATCGATAACCGTGCTGTGAAGTGTGAGAAGGAGTCAGATCGCATAGAGGCCTAGGTAACAAACTCAGAGATTTTCGTTCATCAGATGAACGTCCCAGCTTCTGAACTAGCCGATGTCCGGATTCCGACACAATGAAATGTCAATGATCAACATGTCTCCATCTAGCCCCGTCCACCCCTCAATAGGCTGCCAATGGTGCGCTGCAACGGACGCATCGGATTAACTTCGGCTTTTCTTCTTCGCCATCTTCGCTGACCTCTCAAAATGTCGCAAAATATCTCGTCATTTTTTGGTTGCAGCAGCTCTGTTCATCAACCCCGTAATCCTACAACATAGCCACACACTGCCCGGGATCGCTGGCAATCCATAAAACTAGTCGAACTTGTAGGCGAGTCTAAGTTGATGCTCAAACTATAGAAACGGGTTGGTTTATGCGATAAAATACCATGTCGGAAAACTCGCTCAGCATCCTCTGCTTTGGTGACTCCCTCACCCAAGGCTTCCACAATTATGGCCTAGGTGAAAGTCCCTACTCGGAAACACTCGAGAAAAGGCTCAAAGCTGCATTTCCCGACACAGAGATTAGGATTCGTACGAGCGGCGTCCCTGGAGATGTTGCTTCGTCGTCATCGTTTCAGCGTCGCTTTAGCCACGAGGGTATGTATTTTCAAGTGATCCTTCAGTTTTTAAGCCTCATCGTCAAAATCTACTCGCATCCATTGCACCTTGGGCTGACTTTTGTCTTCAGTAGATGCTGATTCATACGACTGGGTGATTATTCTCGGGGGCACCAAGTACGTATTATGAGTGTACTCGCTCACCAACACGCTCTGACCTAACCCTCATGTTAGTGACCTAGGACGGTTGGTAGCTGTCGACAGGGTCATTGAAGCTCTCAGATCATACTGGAACAAAGCAATCAGAAATGGGAGCAAGGTTCTCGCTCTCACTGTCCCCGAGTGTAAAGCCAAACCAGAGTGGCTTGAGACTAACCGACATGAGCTTAATCAACAAATCCTGACTCATTCACATCCAAATTTGTACGAAACATTCTCCCAAAAAAATTGGGGATTAAACTTATGTCTAACTGCTCAACAGCTATGCTTTTGACTTGTATTCCCATCTCCCCTATCACTCCCTCGCTGAGGCCGAGCGCGACTTGTATTGGGATGATGGACTGCATCTGACTGCGGATGGTTACGAGTGGATGGGAGAGCATATCGCCAACGGTCTGATTCGCATCCTACAGCAAGAAGCCAACTAGGTCCTTATGACCTCTGTCTCGCAACGATTTCTTTTATTGACGGAAGATTATTTGAGAACACATGCAATCTTCCTCAAGTGGCCTTTGCATTATGTTTTAACATCAAAAACAATCAAATTGTCTCAGCTATGCAACCTCATATGTCTCCTTTATCATATTCCCATCTCGCAGCATCTCAACCCCTATTGTCACACTCGCTCACATAGTTAATCGTAATCATGCAGCCATTGTTCAAATTTTTGGATCCGCACTTGCCGCAACCCCCAGTCTTGCGAATATCCTGATACGCCCACCACAAGTCGTTGCCGCTGATGGTGCAGTCCGTTCCCTGGATGAAGACGCCACATCCTAGACCGACAGAATCCGCCCAGCAGTTGCCAGTAAGCATATTCTCCCTATGACAAACTGTTAGAGCCGTACTTGGATCAAAGATAAAAGGGGGACTTACTTGGTGCCGTAGAAGAAGTCGTCTTGTCGCCGTGCTCGGTTGACGGCCTGGTCGCAATACTTTAGCTTGAGGGTGCTGCAGAGGCCAGCACCTTTACAGTCATATGACGGCTCCGGCGGGGCCTGTGTCGGCTCTGGAGGCGGGGGCGCTGCTGTTGCAACCCAGCTCTCGCAAGACAGCTACGATACCGAGTAAGTCCAAGTCTTTGAAACATGTTAGTAAACCTACCGAGGTAGCACAAGGGTTGCCTGGGACGGTGCAGATCTCTTTGGTGGCCGTGCTCTCGCAAGAGCTGCCGTCGGGAGTCTCAATGGGTATCACTGTCCCAGGCGCGGCAGTCGTGGCTGGCGGTAGAGTCGGGAATGGAGCAGTGTAGTCGCATACCGTCATGGACAGAACCTCTGGGATCTCTGGGCCGCCGTTGCGCTGCTGATTGTCACTGGCCATTTCGTGGAGGACGCGGTTTGCAATGATCTCGTGTAGTAACATCTGGGGATGGAAGACACGCCCGTAACTGAGCCTTGTTAGTGTCCTGGCTTTATTGATGTGGTGTTGTTTGGACTACTGCTCACCCGTCGGGTAGAAGATTGGGGACTTGGACGTTGTCTGACTCGGCCGCGGTGACCTTCATCTCGGCGTCATTGAGTATTTCAACCGCCGTGTTGTCGTCGTCGACATTGTCCTTGTGGGTTAGTTGCGCATCAGGATCCACTAGAAGCGTGATCTCAGCAAAGATGTCGACGGCGCCACTGAAAGTTCCATTCAAAGGATCGTCGTTGGTTCGCTTCCAGGGTGTGTTGCCGAGAGGATCCCAGGTGTTGAGTTCATAGAACATGAGGCGAGTTCTTAGATTTGGGTCAGCGATGTGCTGGAGAATAGTTACTAGATGTACTCACCTAGTGTTGCTCTCGCTGGTTGACTCATCAACCCCAGGTTCACAGTATCGGCCGCCAAACTCGCCAATGTAGGCGTCGTAGTTGATGAACTTGACGTTGGAGCCAGCGCGCTCAACTGCTGCGGCCTGCCAACAGCACCTTGTCAATACTTTTCTCCTTGATCTGAAGTGGGGATAGCACTGACCAGCTTTGCGTTGACTGCATCCACAAGCTCGTTCATCCTCCGGCGGTTATCGGCAGTAAGCATCGCCTGGGGCTGGAACATGTTCCATGCTTTCTATAACGCTATCAGGACGTGTTTGAAGGTACATAGAGCAGTGTGTTGCACTCACGTAGATCCACGTTGACCAAGACACGCTGTCGCACTCTGGGGAAAGGTCCTCGCCAAAGAATTTGCCATACCTAGTTAGCAAAGTCTGTCAGTATATGCGATGCTTGAGATGGTCATTTCAAGCCTACCCAGTAGTGTAAATTATGCCACTGCATACACGTGTTAGCCAATGTTGAGGCTCAGTCAGGACAACGATAGACTCACTCCTGAGCTAGCTTCCCCTTGGCAGCTGCCAAGACAGCATCGAGGTTGCTGCTGAAGCCCTCGCTGTCAATGAGCGCCTGGGTGAGATCCAGCTGCCCTGCACATCCGCGACCGAGTTTATCCCAGTCAAAGTCCCTAGTCCAGTCATAGTTCTTGTCGAGCGCTGCAAGCTTCGCCACGGCCACCTGTTCTTGGTTGACGACAGCCCACTGGAAGATGCACTGGTTCAGAATGTTGACCAGCTCAACATCATTCCCACCTAGAGTACCCATGAGCCTTGTGTCAAATTAAAATGCGTGAGAGGGAGGTTCACCGATTGATAGCAGAATAACCTGCTGGTCTGCATCTAGTGCCGGGATCTGTTGCTCCAGGACATCCTTCGACACAGCACCGGAACATGATTTGAACTGGAAGTTCCTGTTGGCTGCATCGCCTAACCTCTCATCGTTGCTGACTAGATAGGGGTAAGAACCAGTATAGCGGCTGCAAGCCCAATCTTCAGAACGACACTCTTGTTAATCATGCAATCTTCAAGAGTAGAAGATGTTCTCACCACTGGTGGGATCTAGCGCATCAGAGATGCCTCCAAGTCTGTCACCGGCACCGATTCCAGCAGAGTATGAATCTCCAATGGCGGCAATCTTGTTGATCCACGAAAAGTCCGACGCATCAAAGAGGTTCTCTTCTACCACGTCTGTTTGCCGAGGAAGGAGGCGTGCGACGCGTGTGGCAGCGAGACCGCGCATTTCCTCAGACCCTGCCCAATGGGCAGGTATGGCCATGGCCTGCCCCAGCAAAGAAGCGATGCAAATTTGACGCCACATTTGATTGCACTTTGAATGTGAGTAGAGTAAGGTGTGGTGTTGATGTTGATGTTGGCCCAGAGTTCAGGCACATGCCTCAGATATATCAGTACCACTTGACCTGTTTGAATGTTGCGCTGGATATGATGTTCCCATCAACCATTTTGCTGAAAATAGAAGCTGCGCTCAAAGTCTCAGTAACGAATTCCTTTCATTCAGCGAACCGAAAGCGTGCATCTGGATCCAGATCCTTGCGTGCGGGGATATTGCTGCTTCGGTCGGGGCCAAAGTCCCGTATACGATGGGGCAAAGCAACCCTCACATCCGAGTTGTAATCAGAGTGGGCCGAGTTTGTTTCGAAAAACCCTCTTTCAAAGTGTTGCCAGGCATATGGGGTCTAGTGTTAGCATGATAGGTCAGCGCAATCCCTGTACCCCAACGTGAGCATGCTCGGCGGCTAGGACGAGGCGAAGCTGTGGGGTCCAAAGTATGTGCCGTCCATTTGAATCCTAGTTCCTGAATCGCTTACGCCAAGCATGTAGGTGTGAGGTACATTGCATCTCCATGTGGTCAAGGGCGATCCTACTGAGCACACGGCCTACTATACCAACATAGACGTACAGAGTTCTGAGTAGACCCCTTGTGGGGGTACGAGAAGTAGGATTCGCGCACGCAACCACCACTCCAAGTTCAAAGTTTGGAAGATGCTTGCAGAAAATACTACACCTGATATGCTTACATCCCATGCTTCATATTGTGCTTACAACTTCTGCTTCTTTTAATAGCATTTGTATTGGCCGTTGTGTGCAGTGCAACATGTGGGCTAATATTAAACATTCTGGCCCTTCTGGGATCAGGATCCTGACCAAAGTCCTTGGAGCTGGCAAACGGCCAAAGACTTTGCGAGTACTATTGAATGTTTTTAATAAATGTACTGACGCCTATCAAGTTGTTAACAACGGGTGGCTACACTTGTATCATTTCTCCTGCGTTGTCTGCAAAAATCCATTCGTGTCAGTTCTCAGTGAATATACGACAACCACTCCGGCATTTTGTAAGTTACTATTTCAACGGTGAGACATCCTGTCTAACACCTTTTCTTAGTCCCTCTCTGGCAACATGTTCATGCCGTCTTTAAGACACACGGGCACTCTGGTGCTCGTGGTCATCAGCGCCTTCAGCCAAGTGCTCAACGCCTATGACATCTCCTCCAAAAAAGGGCCTCAAGGCTCACTTGGAGTAACCCTCGACTACTCCCTCGCCACATCGTGGCCGGAAGACAAGGACCCGACCAAGACACAGTTCGAGCGCAGCTGGGTGTTTAGCAGCCACATCACTTTTGCAAACAGCGTCGACGGCATCACGGACGAGCAGCTCTGGCAGGTCGCCAGAGACGCCGTCACTGAGATGGAGGACGACAGCCGGCAGTATCAAATCTCCATCAAGAAGATCCCCAACGCCATGGCGGTGCTCGCCTGGGGCAACGAGATCATCCTCGCGTCGTCGCAGAAGACGATGCCTTCCTTTGCCTACCAATACGCCGACACGCCTGTTCTCGAAAGCCTCAAGCTCTGCCAGATGGTCTGGAGGGACAATGCTCCGTCCGGCACGGACGAGAGGCACAGGGCTGAGGGCATGTGTGCAGAGCCCGTGGCTGCGCAGCTGTACTATTCCATTAACACGAACCAGCTGCAGGGGCAGAATGCAAGAGTGGGCACGTGGGTCAGGAACAGGAAAGGAGAGTGGCAAAAGCAAGACCCCTGTGGAGAGCCATCAAGAGTAAGATTTCGGTTCCTGAACGTGTTGAAAGACAGGGCTAACTAGTTCGCAGGACCTATGGGGCTGTAATTTGTTCACGACGGACCAGAACCTCAGGGTCTTGGACAAGAATATGCAGGAGGCGCCATATGATCTGAGCAACCTTGCGGGAGGTGTTTCCACGCGCGATCAGGTTCAACTGTGCTCAGTCGTCCGAGCTGGCGTCTGAGGTATGAGCTTCGGATTGGGTTCAAGTCTGTGACTCACGATGAGCGTGGCGATGGTTTGTTCAGGGCCGTTGGAAGTGTTCAGAAAGAGATGGAACAGTCTCATCATGGAACTATGGCAATTTCATAAGAGTCTTGCAATTAGTCTTGTATGCTACTACTAAGAGGACTTTACGCTATCTTCTTTGAGAATAAAATGGGACCGTAATTTGCGCTAATGTATTTTGTACGTCGAATCATTCGTCATTCCCAACCACTGAACGCTACATACTGCCTGCGAGCTTTGTTATTTCAATTTCTATCCCAACCTTGGTCCCCAGATCCTCAAGTTCCTGCCGCATCTCTGGGCCCCAATCCTCGTAGTCCATCATCTTCAAGAGCAGATGAAACTTCTGCAAACAGGGTGTTGTTTTCCTCCAGTCTTCCAGCCACAAGCGAAGGGTCTGCAGGAGATCGACGTCCCGCCACATCCATTCATCTTGCAGGTATAGGTCGTCCGTGATGGTGAGAACTTCGATGCTTGGCGGGAGACGCTCGGCCAACCGGATGCGGTCTGAGCCCCATGGCGAGAATCCGAGTAGAAACGGGAGCGGGACTTCTATTCTCTTGAGCACGTTGAGATTGGCAAAGATGTTGAAGTTTCCAGTGATCTGAACAGGAGGAAAGTCGGGTTCAGCTCGTGACATATCCGTCGCAGCCGTAATAGTCAGATGGGTCAGAGTGCCTCGGACGTGGGAGAGATCGGAGGCGAGTCGGTCGAGAGAGATGGCATCAGTGACGAAGCGGTCTTCGAGGTCGGGCCGGTAATACCAGTCCCATAGCAATTTCTTCAGCCCGCTCGTTACTGACAACACCTGACCGAGATTCCCTTCTCGTATCATTGTCAAGTCCAGTGTCTCGAGTCGCGACGGACTTGGTGGCTGTGCTGCAGGCCACGTGAAGATATCTGGGTTATCGAGGGAGGCCCTGATGCGTTTGACGGACGGGAGGTAAAATAATGCCAGGACATCTGCCGTGTTCCTGATATCTGTGTGCCTTCGAAGATCGATTCCAAGCGAGAAGTACGTGGCAGCCGCATCTTCGAGGTGCTCGTAACGAGGGAGATTTGGGTGATGCTCGCAGAGGGCCGACCTTAGCACCATGCCAACGAGACGGCTCTCTCTAGTAAAGTTCTCGCCAATGTAGAAAGCTTTCAAGCGTGGGAGTCGAGACAGCAAAAGCGCGACAAAGGCGTCCATGGTTCCGGAGCGTGTCTCCCGTATCCACGCTTCGCCAAACGGCATGTCTTTGCCTTTGATGCACTCAATCGCCGCATCCAGATCCTCCTCGGCGACGACAAGTTTGGGACTCTCACGTCGATACTGATGCTGGTCGCGTTCGAACAGTGTCCCAACCAGCAAAACATGCTGGATGAAATCCGCTAGCTGTGGCCTGCGCATGATGCTTCGCAGCAGCGAAACGATCGGGGGAGTCCGAGATGCCTCCCATTTCCAGTAGATGGGGGTGGCGTATAGAAATGGCTCAGCGAGGGCGCGCAGGTCTGTATTAACGAGGCAGAGTTGGACAAGTTCTCGGCGACCGAGCGACGAGAATATCGAGCGGATAATGTCCGCCGGGGTGTCGAGGAGAGGCGAAGCCATTTGAATGGTGATATTGATGGACGGTGTGATGTTGTAATGAACAAGGTATGTAAAAATCCGTCCTGAACAAAAGGATGTCATCTTTATACTGGGTTGACAAGGTACATACCCATAGACGTGGCACCTAAAAATAGGGAGGATGCACTAACAAGAGCCTTGATTTTGGCCCCCAACTTGACTTGCAGCTAGTAGTAATGATGCATCTCACCCTCGGAACTGTGGCGGCACTGAATCCCCCAGGTTCAGTTTTAGGTCAAAATGTCTGCACAAGGTAGGAGTATATAGAGGCTATCTGTTGACTTGAAACTGTACTCGTCAGACTTGCATCCATCTAATTCCTCACATACAGGCTCTTCAACTTGGACTTCCACTCCTCCAGCGGCATCCAACCAACCTGCCGCGTCTCACCATCACCCTCGATGCCAGTTTCCAAGAGCGGCACATGTCCCTTGAGCAGCTCCTGGCCGGCTGGCCACTCGGGCACGTGTACAAAGTCGTGATGCATGGAGCACTCGTGCTGCCGCTCAAGCTTGCCGCTCTTGAGCAGGTGGTAGCACTCCTTGTGGAAGCCGTTGACCGAGGCGCATTCAATGCAGAGGTAGACGGCGACGTCGACGGTGAGGAGCTCCGGCGTGCATCCGTCGCATAGTAAGCTCCATGTGGCTTCAACTTCTTCCTCGTCTTCCTCAGTCTCTTCTGCTTCCTCTTTGGCTTCTTCATCAGCCTCTTTTGTCTCTTCATGAGCCTCTTCAGCTTCCTCGTTAGCCTCTTCGGCTTCCTCATTAGCCTCATGAGCTTCCTCCTTGGCCTCATCAGTATCCCCTGATTCCTCCTGCCCATCATCCTGCTTTTCCTCGGTTTCTTCCCCCTCCTCCTCCTCCTCCTCCTCTTCATTGCCCTCATCAGCTTCCTCGTCTGAGTCGGACTGGCGTGTCAGGTGCTTGTTACTGGACGTCGTAGCCTGAGCGGCTTCCTCCATGGTTTGTATTATCTTCTTGCGCGTCTCCCATTTGAACATCAGCAGGGCAATCCGCACGTTTTCCACGTCCTTGATGGCAATCAGCAACTGGACCAGATACAAATACGCGTCAAAGTCGTTTTCGTCGTCGTCATCGGACAGCAGGTCGAGCACTTCGAGCATGATCTTGTGCGTCCACTTGCTCACCACGTCGGCAAATTGACCCGTTTTGCGGTGGAAAATGATGAGTGCGCACGCAGGTGGCGTGGCCTGGACGATATCTCCCTCGCTGTCGGCAATGTCCAAGAGCCCAGCGATCTTGGTGAGGTACGAGGCGAGTCTCTCAGATCCCGGCTCTGAGCCGAGGGCTTGTTCCAGATATGCAGCGCTGAGCTGGTGGATGACGAGGAAAAAAGCAAACTTGGAGTCCCATCTATCGGAGAGCTCGACTCCCTTCATGCCACTCAGCGCTGATTCGTAGTGAGCGATCCGTTCAGTCCGTATAGAGGCATTGGACGACGCTGCCAAGCAATCTGCCAGCAGGACGTGAGCTTTAGTGACAATGTCGGAGAGCTCGGCCTTTTCCATGCCGTCAATCATGGTCTTGAACAAGGTCTTGACTGCGTCCCACCCATCTGTAGCATCCGCGGCTTCAGATGTGACGTGCGGGTTGTCAAAAAAGTCGTTGATGTAGTAGTAGAGCGTATAGGCGTCCGAGTCCCAGACGCTGTGTCGCTCATTCAGCTTTGTAAAGAAATTGATGATGCTTTTTTGGCTCGATGCCATTGCGTACTTGTTCAAGGCGTTCATGTACTCCCAGCCAACGAAATCGTACTCGAGGCTTTCGACGTGAGCGCGCGCAGCCGCTTCGTAGTCCTCGCCGATGCTCCAGAGTCTGAAACCCGTTCTGATGGACACGGTAGCAAGGAGCTGCGAGTGGTCATGGTCCGAGTCGGCCTCTATTTCAGTCTTGATCGCATTCAAGGCCTCGACGGCCTTGTCGTTGGCAAGCGCGACTTCTGACGCAGCGCTGATGCGGGCATGGAAGTTGTGAGGATCCAACTCAACAGCTTTTTCGTTACGGAGAGTTGCTTCAGTATCCGGCACAGAGAAACACATGTACCTAATGATGAAGGACGCTTGGTATTCCCAGCGGGAATCTTGAGCTGGTGTGTTGTTCGCCTTGTCGAGGGCGACGGCAGCCCAGTCCTCAATCTCCTTGAGCGTCTTGAGGTCGAAGTTGGTGGTGCTTTCGATTTCCTTGGCCGCGTCTTGCTCTTGATCGATGTAGAAGGCGGCATCGCTTTCCATTACACTCGAGATCCCAGCATCGCACTACACGTGTTAGCTAGGACATGCAAAACGACATGGGACAGCACAACTTACTCGCATCAGATAACCTCGCAAGAACAAACACGCACAACTCTGTGCTAGCTTCCTTATTGTCTCCTGCTGGAATAGCTGCCCTGCTATGTGTTTGGCCGCATGCGACAAAATAACCCGGTGCAAGTTCTGGTCCAAGCCGGTGATGCCCTTGACATAAGCTTCAGCGTCGGTGCCATGTATCAGCTTGGTCACGGCAGAGTCACTCAGCCACCGCACGACCTCCCGAACACCTTCCAACGAGTATAACCACTCAGATCGGACATCCTGCAAGTCAGAAGCTTCGATTTCCATCCTCTCGTAGAATGATGACGTGGGAGCCGGCATGAAAAGCCTCTTGACGCCCACTTCTTCTGTCAACAGAACGACAAGGAGTGGTCCGACTTGGGATTTCAGTGCTGCATCCGCGGCAGAGAGATCAACCTTTTTCAGATGATAGAAAATATCTCGCCTAGCAAGTCGTATCAGACTGCTCGTACCCTCGAACCTCGGATTCGTAAGAATCGTCAGGAACGCAATGGCGATGCGAATGTCGGCATTTTCTTCGTCGAAGCAAATGTACTCCTTCTGTCGAGCTTTGAGCTTCATTTCGAAAAAGGCCTCAAAGTCGAAACGTTCATACAATTTCGGCGGGCACACATTGTGCAAGAAATGTCGAACAATGTCGATTTCACCATCGTGTACCATCTGGGTGCCAGATGTACTCAAAACAGTCTGGAGCATCTTCGAATCGTCGCCTTGCAAAGTCGCTTTGGTCGGAATATGACTTTCTGTCTCTGGGTCTCGCCACTTGACTTCATTGGTCTCGGTGATGGTGAAGAGAAAGTACATTTCCAATAGCTTCTGAGAGAACGGAAGAAGAGAGACAGCCAGTGTGCCCCCAGAGCCTGATGATGCAGCAAGAAGAGATCCTGAGACCTGTCGGGCGAGGAATGGTGCTGCATTGGCAGATTCGGCCTGGTGCTTGATCGCCAGCAGAGACTCGACAGTCTCGGCGCTGAACCATCGACGGCCGCTATTGACCCAGACAATGATCTCGTTGATCTCTTTAATCTCTTTGGGCGTGCGGGCGTTGTTGAGATGGCTGATTTCGGCGAGAATCTGATCCGACCTTGTATTATCCGCCTGAGCCAGCACTTCCTCGATGTCTTGAACCAAATGCATCTGCGACAGGGCGCTAAGACTCGAATTGAGCTTGAAATAATCACCTGCACATTTCTCAGCCAGCTTGGCCAAGATCCTCTTGCGCCACTCGGCGATGCCAGGGCGACTTGGGTCTCGCAGCATGGGCATCTTGTCCATGCGATAGTTGATGTACTTTTCGATATCAGAGCTGTTATGATCCACAATGTTGATGATTTCAAACTGGACACCGTTGACTTGTCGAACGCACTCCATTGCAGCCTGGGGCCCTGCAGTCAAGAGTATACGCGTCTTGCCGCCGAGAGTGGTAGAGGCAAGCTGTTGAAGCAGCGGCACGAGGGCCTCGATGCGTTCATCGCTCGCATCAGAGCTGTCGATTAGGATGAAGAACGTGGTATCCGGATTGAGTCGCTCTGGGTTGCTAATGTAGAGCTGCTGCCAAACGTCGAGCCATCCCATGAAGCCCTTGGAGTCCTGGGCTTTGTTGGCAAATGCCTTGGTGAGAGCCTCGAATGAGATACCCATCTGCCAGAGCAGGGCCTTTGAGACCATCTCGAGGATTGGTTCGGCGCTTGACTCCTCCAGTTGCTTGGTGTTCTCGTCTGGAAAGAAATACGACGTAACGATACGTGATGTCGGCACGTTTTCGGTCTGCTGGCGAAGGAATCGCAGCGCATTAACCATGGTCGACGTCTTGCCGGAGTAGTTTCTGCCCTGGAGCACCAAGATGGGCCTGGACGGAACATCCGCCTGAGCCCAATCTTGAAAGACCGGATCCTCGGTCAACCAGTCGCCAGTCTCGGTGACAATGTTGGTCATGTGAGAGTCCAGAGTTCTTCGCCAGGTCGCAATAGGCTCTCCGGTGCTGTTGATTTCGTCGCTTCTAAAAGCCAGTGCGTCGGCTATAGTACGCCGTCTCTGCTTAGAGTCTTGCTTCTTCCTCTGCTCGTTCTGACCTTCAACGATGATCTTCAAGTCGCCGGCGCTGTCGGACACGATCTCAAAGGTCTGGGCGGCGACGAGCAGGGCCTCTTTTCCGTTGAGCCTCTCCATAAGAGCGAGTAGGTCCTGGACGCCATCATCGTTGAGAAATAGCTGTCTGGTGAATGCCAGAAATCTGGTATGCTTCTTGCGGAGTCGGACAATGCGATGGCAAATCTCCACAAACAGTCGAAGATTCTGACAGGCGAGCTTCGTCAGATTCGCATCCATCTTTTCCGTATAGTAGCCGAGGCGATCCATAAACTCTATACACTTCTCAAGAAGCTCTGACAGATTCTCAAACATGCCCTCGTAGCCCTTCCAGGCCTGGATGACAAACGACAGCGCGTTGTAGCACATGTCAGCCGGCCCAAAGACGGCCGAGACGCCCTGGGTGACGATGCCGCCAATGGTTTGGATGCATTGCAGCGTCTTGTCAACGGCCGACTTGAGTCGCGAGGTGCTCTCCGGGTTCTTCTTGTCGTTGTACGAGTCGATTTGCTCAATCACGTTGCTGATGCCGAGATGCCGACGGATCTTCTTGGGGTCCCCGCCCGCGAGCTCGATGACCTTGGCCTGGACTTGCTCCCAGATGAGATCGAGCTCTTTCTGTTGTGCCGAGTCTGGCAAGCGAGATGCCGGTCCAGAGGACATGATGCGTGTCAGGAGTTTACTCAGAGAGTGAGTCTTTTTTATGTTGCGACAGGTAACCTTGGGCACGAGATCGAGTTGTAGCATCAGCCCGTTGAGCCCCCATGTCTGCTATGTCAGCATTTGGGGGCCAGATGAAAGTCGAGCCACCTTTTTCAGCTACAGGGCTGAACACCCCTCTTGTCTTCCCGCCAAGGGGCCAATCATAGGTCGAAGGGGTCAGCTCGGTCCAGCTGACATATCCATACTTGCTTTCCTAGTTGGTGATACCGCGGTCGCTCCGGTCCATACGGGGGGTCACTGACTCGCAAAAGGTGCCCTTGATTCACAAAAACCCAATCATCTGAATAGCACTAAGTATCTTAAGGCCATAAGTCACTTTCATCTGACCCCTAACCCTAACCCTAAGCGAACTTACTCCAGACTATGAGGTACAAGTTATCTAGTGGATTCGCCACCTATTCCGAGATATCTTTCGATATTTTGCGAATCAAGGGCACCTCTTGCGAGTCAGTGAGCCTCCCTAGAGACCGGAGCGATCGCGGGATAGCTAGATTAGAGGCGCCCACCAGTAGCGTATAGGCAACTGTGTGGCAACAGAGAGCACAACGGGGAATGCAGAGCGTCAAGTTGGAACAAATACGAAGAGATGTGTGACTGTCTCCTCCGTCCCACCAACACTGCTTCAGCCTGTACAAGCGTGCAGCGTAACATCTTCGGTGGCTTGGTTTCGTCTTCCTTGATGGTCCATCATTGCCTATGCCTTTGTCACATTCACAACACTGGTCTCTCTGTGAAAGGCATTCGATCAACCAGACACATCCAAGCCAACAACATGTCAGCTTTGAGTTTAGAGCGCAGGGTTTCCCGTCCTGTGTCAACAAGGACTTTCGAGCTCAGCGATTCAATGCAAATCGAATTCAAAGGCTTTAAGTCGATATCTGAGACACATAAGGAACTTCAGGGTGCATCAAGCTGCAAATGCCTGCTTGCTATTCCAGAAATGGTATAGCACAAGCTCGGCATCTGAGGAAACAATAGTGACCTCCTCACTTGACATCCACTTTTCATTTCTAAAGAAGTAGCGGCCAATTGCCCAGCATCCTTTTTCAATTAGTTTCAATTAGTTTCAATCTATCTTAAGTTGGTATCGCAAATGACATCAAACACTTGCTCCTGCAGCTCATAGCAACTGAGCAATATTTTTAAAGCCACTTCCAGTGACCTCCGATAACGCTATACTTTGTGTGACATCTTTTGAACTACTATTCGCCATCCATGTCTCTGGAAGCAACCGACGAGCCTCAATATGTTCTTTCACAGCTGATAACTGTAGTAGTGTCTAGCTGAAGATATTTTTCGCGTTCACGTCAGCTTTTCCTGTCGCGAGAAGAAGCTGAACGGTATCTGCATCGCCACAACCGGCAGATATTGACAGTGGCGTGTATCTCATGTCATCTCTCGAGTTGACATTAACCTCGTCGATGGTTAGAAGTAGCCGAACAATCTGTGTAGACCCCTGTTGAACTGCCAAGGATAGAGGCGTCAAACCGCCTTGTTTTAAGACATGTAAAATTGTGGTCTTTCGGAGCCTTCGACCTGCGTCGTTCCATATAATGAACCTTTCTCCCAAGGACCACTCAAACTCTGTGAGCAAGTCCTGTACGCGTATGTCGTGTGGGCTGAGCCTAGTCAAAGAAAATCCCACCCCTGGACGGAGTTGCAAACCGTTCATGGCGCCAGGTTCTCAACGAGACAATATCCTGGTGTGGTACACAAAACTAATCGAATGAAGTTGGGAGCACTCCGCACAGAAGCGCTAGTCAGTGGATCATCACAACGCCGCCCTGGAAGTTCGGGTAACGTCAATGAAAATGTTGGGTTGGGGATGGTTGCTTGAGAGACATCCAAACATCACATCAGGCTGAGATTTGATTCCTGAAAAGCAACCAGGCAGCTCCGCCGCGAGGCGACCAACGAGGCATTGCTGATGTCGCGCGGTTGAGTTACTCCATTTCAAGCCATTTATACACGATGCAGTGAGAATCATGCTAATAGCCTTGTGCGAAATCTCATCCAGGAGCCAACCCACATTTTTCACAGATCAGATAGCGGGCATCTTTCTGAAATGACGCCTCCTCTTCATGTTCAAGGGCTTTAGAGAGTTTGCTAACTTTTAGTTCTGATGTCACATCTATCAACTGATGAGACTACGGCCCGGTCTCAAAGACTCGGCTCTCTAGTAAACCGGTCTCGAAGACTCGGCTTTCTAGCAAGCCGGTCTCGAAGACCCGGATCCCTTGAGATCCGATCTTAGGAGAACCTTATCATAGATATGAGAGCAGCCTACAAATAGAGCTGCTGCGAGCCCTCAGTTAGATAGAAATCAAGAGCTTCTATTCACATCACAATGCACCCTTCCTTTCAGATGCAACATCTGATCTGATTTCATTTCTGCTACCCAGACGATCACCCTCCAAGATGTGGCTTGGGGTCGAAGAATCGTGGCTGGTGGTGGCTGATCGGCCAGGTTCAGCCCCACCATCACCCCGGCAATGATATGATGGCATTAGCTCTATCTAACACAGACGCGACTTCTTGACGACGCGAATTGCCAAAAAAGGACTTGACATGCCTCGGAATGTCGTAACCTGGAACCCAGCACTTGCTGAGCGGGCCCAGCATGTCTGTATCACTTTCAAGTAACGAATCCCACAAGGCGCCAACTCGTAAGAAAAAGCGACAAAGAACCGATCCACCATCACCAGAATCATCCGGCGTATCGATCGGCGACCACAACGACGACAGCAACGACATGAGCTTCTCGCATGAAAACATCGATAGCAACAACCCTCGAGAATGATACGAGAAATCCGAAGAAACCACTCCCCGCCCCAGCCGCGAGCCCAAACGAAAACGCAAACGCACCCAGACCCAACGCTCTGAATCGGAATCCACGCTGTCATCGCCGGGATGCCTCTCGGCGCACGAACATCTCAACGCCCTTGAGCGAAACGATCAAGGCATACGGATACGCGAGATTACAGATCTTCGCGATGCGCCTCCATCACCTGCGGCTCTCCTCGCGGCCATGCGCAGGATCTCGCGCTGACGAGGCATCATCCCTACGTCGATGCGTGAGCATATCGTAGACATGACGCAGGCAGAGCCGGAGCACGTCGATTTCGCCGAAGATGATGGCTGTTTTTGCTATGATGAAGACCGTGACGAAATTGGTCACACGCCCGATCCAGAGTCCATCTTTGATGTGCTTACCGAGGCCGCCGAGTGCCAGGATAATTTCCACCCTGAGGCTACCTGTAACATGACCGTACACCAGGAGATCTTGTAGCTCGCTCAACGGATACCTGACTCGGAATCTTTTGCAACTCTTATTGAATTTACGGCCTGGTGAGTATTTCTTCGCTGTTACGACACTCCATCAGTCCATCTGTTCCATCACTAACCATGGGTATTTCTTTTACTAGCCCAACTGCATCGATTATCCCCGACCACCTTCCGGTCGCACCCCCATCGAAGAATGTCGACTTCTGCGCCGCATATACCTTGAGCCCACTGCCGACCTGTCTTTACATTGCATGGACTCAACCTCTTTTCTTTCGGTCAAGTCAGCCATCACAACAGCTCGCAATAGGCTCCCTCATGGCGTCATCAACCATACCACATATCACCCACTGCGAGAACGACCAATTGCCCTCAGCATCGAGACAATGAAGACTGGCGAGGGCTGGGAAGAGGTGACACTTCAAATGGGTGTGTGGCAGGCTGCGCAATAGAACTTTTTTCAGCATCTGGTTTCGCATTGCTCGATCACCGAGCAAGTGAAGTCTTTGGGACAACTCTTGCCCCATTTCTTACCTGGCATCACCATACAGGGCCACGAATTGTATTTCGCCGTGTCAACAAAAGTCGTGGATCAAGCTGTCTGGAGCAAGATGAGCATGGGAGCTACCAACAGTGTTATGGGAATCTATCAAATCATCTTTGGCTTGCAGACCATTCCACCGTAGGTAGAAACTCACTACTGGCCCAAGGTGCAAAAATTGATCTTGCAGACTGGCCTGACCTGACTGACGACCTGACTCGAACGTCTATTGACTTCGGCTTTGAAAGGCCTACACACAAGACGCACTGCCCAAGCCGCCTCTCATGAGTTGACATGACGCTTGGTAGCTCCATGCCTCCACCATGAAATGGAGGTAGTCCAACTAGGAAATGCATAAGCAGGTGTGTTATTCGTACCTCATGGTTTGGTCCCCTGCTGCTATAGGGGGCGTTTTCGCCTTGACGAACATTCTAAGGGTGGACTGTCGGCGAGAAACTGTCGAGACTGGTGTTTTCAGTGACAGAAGGCGGACAAAAGGGTTCCGTGAGAAGGGATGGGACTTCTTCCCACCCAACATCTGCAAAAGCCCTACTTGTATACTCTTGTAACAACTCGTCACCAGACTCTGACTCGTCATCAAAAGAGACTAGATGGCTCTAGATTAATTTAATGCGTACTATCACGTGCCACTTATGAGCCACCATAACGCCGTGAGGGGAAGTGACGCTACCACAGGCACGTGCTTCTTGGACATTGAACGCCGATAGAAGGTTGGACATGAATCCTACAACACTTTGAACTCATCATCATCTTCATCGCGGCATTCTGCTCTTTTCGCCCTAGCTTTGATTCCGCGTTATTCCCTCAATCGGACAAAGGTTCTTTCACATACGAAGTGGTCAGGCAAGCTACCCATCGCCTCACAACTGATCCAAGCGTGCGATTAGCTGGACATGATGGCATCCGAGCAATCCCCCAAAATCGCATCCGTCGCCTGGGGCCACATGGAGATTGCTGGACTGGAACCTGGAAAAGACTTCAAGCTCTACCCCGGTGGCGGCCGGCCTTGGGATTGGGGCGAGACGGGCATGCGACATAACCCAGGGATTCGAGTTGCCGACGTCGAGGAGCTTTTACAGAAAGGCGCCACTACCATTGTTTTGTCACAGGGCATGGACCTGAAGCTACAGATCGACCCAGCAACGATAAGTTATCTCGAGGGGAAGGGCATCACTGTACATGTAGCGGAAACGCGCAAGGCGGTTGATATTTACAACTTGCTTGCTGGAACGACGGCAGTTGGGGGGTTATTTCATTCCACGTGCTGAAGAAATAACGGTTCTGAAGTTGGAGAAGAAACAGAGTAGTCACTGAGCCTTGAGGTGCTGTTTGGCGATGCCTTCCCGCTTGCAATCGACAGATACACAAGATTAGGTAGAAAACGAGCCAAAAAAAACGAAATGTCTAATTAGGTATGGTGCAAATTTGTGGCTGCTGATGCGTGGCGAGCGTCGAGGCTGAACGGGCTGACATGCAGCTCATGCGGCTGTGAACATCTTCGGACATCAACGCTCGAAATTCAGCATCAAAACACTCGCAAGACCTCCGGTCAAACGCCCAGCACAATAAACTGGCATCTATAAGAGAAGATATTTATATACATATCACAATTCTTGGTCGACCGATCGGTTAGCCTGCACCGTCGTCCCGTTTAGCAGCCCCTCAGAGCTTCAAAGAAGCAGCAAGTGAGTTATTCCCCCCCACCTCTTAACATGTTCTTACTGTCACTTACTGATAGAACTCGCTCTATTACAGTCTTCATGGTCTCAGAGACAGTTTCAAAACAACGAAACCATGCGGATTACACCATAGGATGGATCTGCGCCCTGCCAAAGGAGCAGACCGCCGCGATGGCGATGCTTGATGAGCGGGATTTGCCACGCCCGCCGAAAGATCCAATTACGTACACTCTCGGATCCGTGGGCAAGCACAACGTCGTCATAGCATGCTTGCCGAAAGGGCAAATGGGGAATAATCTGGCAGCAACACTTGGTGCCTGGGTTGTTTCCACCTTTCCGTCTCTCAAGTTCGGCTTATTGGTCGTGAGGCGAGTGATCAGGAGGGACTCACGCCGTTGATGCGTGCTGCGGTTAGGGGTTACGATGAAGTCGTCGAGCAGCTGCTTCAAGACGGAGCAGATGCCGATGCGAAGGACAACAAAGGTTACACTCCACTTGTTGGAGCTAGAGTGCGGATGGAAGACGATTCTGTTGTCCGAGATGGTTACAGGAGAGTAGTGCACCTTTTGTTAGCTTTCACGTTGTATGTAGTGTTGTGTGTGGCCAGTATATACTCTTGACTTCGTCGTATTTACTTTTGTCCAGTTAAAGCAGTGACATAGAAGTATTGGGCTTCAAAAACCCTCCGCCGCTGTCAGTCAGACTTGTTCTTTGTGGAACGAGGATGCGTCATTTGTTATGAACCGGACTCTGGTATTGCTGAAAAATTACAATGCAACGTATAACAGATCTTGTGGTTCCTCGTGGTGCAGTCTAAACGCATTTCTATACCAGCCTCTGCAGCACATTGAGTAGAAACGGCAGCCAAGTCTCAAGTACATGGATGCGAGTCTAGTTGTTATCTGCAGAAGCTCACTTCCATCGTTTGTTCCATCGTTCGATAACCTAACCAGATCCTTGGGCCGTTCAATCTCCCATTTGACGAACACATGGGCGGCACTGAATAGCTAAATGTAGTAAAATTTGGAGTCTTTAAAGGAAGATGTTCAGTATTTAAATCCCCATCCAGCTAACAATTAGTTGACGACAGCAAAAGTCGATAGATCATCCAGGCTCGACCTACGCATCGGTGAAATGGACTCAAATTCCGTGACGACTGACATCTCACTATGGTTTCTCCACTTATACCTTGATTAAATAGTGTATCGGAAGTGTGGACTTTCATCACCAAGCTCCGCAAGCTCATCATCCGACATGCCCTCGTGCGTCGCATGGCCAACTCCTTCGTCTCGCTTCTTGTTCGCCCGAGAGAACCAGAAAATCATGAAGCCGTAGATTCCAACGGCCATTGCCACCATGCAAAGTGACACGGCGTTTCCCTTGATGTATCGCGGCCCTTCGGCGCTTAGACTGATGTGCTTGTTAGCTACAGTGTCTGGATAGTTGGAGCAAGGAGAAACGAACTAGATGAATGGAGCCATGATACCCGAGGCATTTCCTGTCGTCAACTGCATTCCGTTGGCGGTTGTTCGTTTGCCATATCTTGGCGTGTTATTTGGCAACTTGATCCATCGTTAGCAAATATCAGAGCACCCATAATGAACATGCACACGTACCCATGCAAGTGGCAGCCCAACTACGACGTACAGCCCAGCAGCCACCAGAAAGCATCTGTTCTCGTCAGCTTAGGCTCTCAATTTAACCAAGAATTACAGTTCTCACCCAAAGTAATGCACGCCAGCGGAGCTATCGGATAGCAGGACGCCGTACCCGATGACACTGATACTTCCGAATATGACGCAAAAAAGTCCTCGTTTCTGCATTCGATCGGACAAAAATGCCGTCGACATGTACGCAACGGCACCCAGTGCATAGCAAGGGATTGTGAGGAGCTGAACCTCGGCTGTCGTCCAAGTCCCAAGTCCCCTAATGATTGTAGGGAGGAATGTTGAGAAGCCTAGAAACTGTTAACCTCGGTTTCACTCACTGAGATTGGAGCCTTTCTCTTACCATAAAGCATAGTGTCTACGCCAAACTGGGCAATACAGAACATGTACACCTTCCAGTCAGTGAATGCAGACATCATGTCCTTTCGGCTGAACTGTTGTGCAGACTCGGTGTCGCCATAGTAGCGCCGAAAACGAACCACCATCAGCTTCTTCTCGTCCTCTGTAAGGAAATATGCAGTTTCGGGACCATTTGGAAGGAGAAACCAAGTGACGACTCCCAAGAAAACAGACGGGATGCCCTCGATGATCATGATCCAGCGCCAGCCCGACATGCCCTGGATGCCTTCCATCTGGCCGATGCCGTAGGCTAAAAGACCGCCCAGCGATCCAGCGACGGCTGCACTGACAAACAAGTACCCAACGCGCAGCGCGAGCTCCTGCTTGGTGTAAAAAAAAGTGAGGTAGACGTTTAACCCTGGGAACAGACCGGCCTCGAGCGCGCCGAGAATCAGGCGAACGGCGACGAGCGCGCCGAAGCCGTTGACCAGTCCGGTGAGGGTGGCGACGATGCCCCAGCCGACGGCGAGGAAGGCGATCCATCGCGACGGAGTGATGATCTTTAGGACCAGGTTGCTGGGTACCTCGAACAGCAGGTACGTGACGAACAGGATCGACACGCACAGCTGGAACTGGTTGCCGTGCAGGCCGAGGTCTTCCTCGAGGCCATATAATCGCGCATTGCCAATATTGACACTAGACATTTCCAAGTTTAGACGAATCGCAAAACGCAAAGGGAAAGGCCTCACCGGTCTAGGAAGCTGACGGTGTACAGCAGCATGATGAGCGGCACCAAGTGGCGATCCAGCTTCCGCACGAGCTTCTTCTCGTCGACACCGAAGGTCTGGTGTTCCGTTGAGCCCTCATCGACACTCTCCGGGGGTTGATCTATCTCGGCCTTGGACATTTTTCCTGGGGTAGTCGTAGCTAGAAATGATGACGGTCACAAAAAAGCAACGAGATTGTGCAGGAAAAGATTTGCGGGGAAAAGCCATGTAATATAGTCCGATTGTGGTAACTGCAGCCTGGTATCTAAGAGGGAACCGATGTTATCAGCCCATCGTAATCAATCCGGCGCCCGTCTTGATTCTGCGTAGGGTTGCACTGCCAAGAGATTGTCATGGGACAGGGAAGCCTGAAAGAGGATCGGTCGAGATATAGCATGCTGCCATCGGAAGTGGGGGATTCTAACAGATACAGATCCTACGGGGTTATAAATCATCTTCAGATGTAACATGAAGATATCACGCACCTCGTCAAGCCAGAGCCTTGTGAATTTGTATCGGAACAAGCTTAAAACCCAATCTCTTATCCTTGTGTCTAGGGTAGTTTCTCTTGGAATGCGCATCGCCCCACCAGATCTGGCCATCGCCGGATGAATCATAGTACGCTGGACCCGAATGCAACTATGAGACGGATCGGGAGTCAATGTTAGCGAAAGACACGCGCTAACATTCCATCCACCCCGTTAGTTCATCATCCCTCGTGTGATGCATCGTCGAGGCGTCAAACCCCAGGCTCTTCTCGCTTGGCTCGAGCATCATCTCGCCAGTCACACATGGTCATTTCTCACCTGTTGAGAGACGCCAAGCTCTGCGAGCGGGAGGCTTTCTTTACTAGGTCACTAGCACCATCACGATTTAATCGATACCGCCCGGAAGTGGCTGCCATCGGGCCCGACGATCCCGTCACCTCTCCCACTCCGGGTGGCGGAGCCGAGACCAAGGGCTATCTAGACCTCAGCAGGAATGCTGCCTCGTCTTGGCAATTCGCCAGAGCAAAGTAATTTAAGAGACGAATTCTTCTCTTCTTGTTAGAATGACTTCGTTGACTCTAAGCGAGGGATGTAGGATTTTGCTTTCTCGCAACGTGACGCGTATAAACCTCCCTTCGGGGACCCCCTGGTCGACCGTCTGCGCCTCTTTACTTCTACGCTGGTCTCGTGAGAGCCTCTCCATCACTTGATAAAAATTCCCAACTCCATGTTTCATCATGTGAAAGAAAACACCAGCGGGGGTGAGGATGGAGATGTCATGTTCCCCTCACCAGGGCCGCTGGCAGTCATGGTGCGTATCCCGGCAAGGGTTTCCCTCTGGTTAATAGCTGACACCAGGCCTAGGTCGCGATATGGCTGCTCACCGGCATCGCAACCGTCGTCATCGTCGCGCGCCTCTATCTTCGCCTCGTGATCCAGAAACGAAGGATATGGGCTAGCGACATCTTCATGTGTGGTGCGTGGGCATCGGCCGTCGCAACAGCAGCTATGTACCATTTACTGGTGAGGCAAGGCGTCCTCGACAAGTCTGTGACGACCGACATGCAAGGATACAAGGGAGACATAGAGGACATACCCAGGATCTTCGAGGTGCGAGGTTTCCAGTGATACGTCGGAGTCTAGAACTAATGAAGCGTGCATTTGACAGCTATTTTGGATCGCCAACTTCCCGTTCATACTCACCTTTTACCTCTGCAAAGCAGCGCTGCTTGCTACTTTTTTTAAATTGTTTCCGGAATTCATGAGGTGGCAGAGGATTCTATTGTGGGCCACGTCCATTTTTATCGGAGCCGCCTATTTGACCAGCTTGATCCTCCAGCTCACCCAGTGTCAGCCATTGTCGAGCCTATGGTGCGTTTTCCATGAAGCTAAACGAACCACCACCCAGGATGCTGAATACTGATGTCATCGCAATAGGGACTTTGACGAATTAACAAGCTGCTCAGTGGAAAAAGAATTCGTTCTGTTGTTCCGAGTCGACTGGGCTCTCCATTTTTCCTCGGATGTTTTTGGTGAGTGAAGCAAGACGGGAGACTTCGAATGGTGTTGAGGCTGACACTGACAGTCTTCATTCTTCCGTGGCTGGTGATCCCTCAGTTAGTTATGAGGAAAAGACTTAAAATCGGCATTTACTTTACCTTTGCCCTTGGCATCGTTAGCATCACGTTTTGTGTCATTCGCTGTATCGTGTTTGAGAAGACGGCAGCGCGTATCAGAATCCCAGTCAGCTATACTAGTGAGTCCAATATTCTTCAATATTCCAGTATCTCGTATAGTGGTGACTGACATCTGTTATTCAATTAGTCCTCTGGTGCTCCCTCGAAATAGGCGTTACCCTCATCATCGCCTGCTTACCCTCGCTCGGCCCGTACTTCAACATGCGACGCTCCCGCTCCTCCGATTACATCGACACCGAAGCCACGGAGATGCAAATATCGACTACACAGGATGTATCAACAAAGACGTCGTGGGATCCCATCGCGCGGGCACGCGAAGCGACCGTCTCTAGGTCAAGAACCACATCGTGGTACCGGACGTCCCAGACGGAGACGTTGACGGATCAGTGTGAGCGCGCACAGAGGGGAAATGGTGATGGCAGCCAGATGGAGTTTTCTCGGGCAAGTGAGAGAAATCCGGTATGAAGTCTTGGTTAGCATCTGTTGTGATGTTGCAGTTTAAAGAACGAAGCATGTATAGTTAAAGACAACGTAGTGAAGAATGACCATCTCCCTAGTCCCCAATCAGGATGGTGAAGTCTACAGCAAACCATGCAAGGATCCCGCCGGCAACCGAAAACCACGCCCAACTCCAAAGGTGGGATATTCCCCCACTTTCCACGCACCCCATTCCAGGCCTCGGAGCCAAACATCTCCCCACTCTTGCGTCTATCGTGGCTTGCGTGGATGCAACTTGGTTGATAATCAGATATACATGTTCGGACATGGGTTTTATCTGCGGGGTCATCAGGGACGATCGCAAAGTCCCGATAGCCGGGGGCTGGTGTGAACTCGTGGAGCAGCGATGGCTAGATGCGACGAACGCTTGCATCGTGAGCTGTTGTTGGAAGGCGACATGGTTAGATCCCACTTTGCACACCGAGTATTTCTCCAGAAGAATAATATAAAACGACCAAATACCCAGCGTCTTGAAGTACCTCTGACTCAAGAACATACTAGATATGTCATGTCTCGTCCATGTGACTCTTGACTAGTCTGGTCGATTCATCCATCGTGCGTATTCGACAGTGGGGTGAGCCTCTATCTAGTGACCAAAACCCCACCTCTCGGGTCGCGGATGGAGGAGTCGACAACAGATATCCTGATATTTAGACTGGCATATCTTCACGTTACGAGCATCGCTCGCTTTGACGTTTTGTCTCTTACTGTTTATTTATTTTTGTGTTCCTGAGATTGCGACATTTTGCCTGTGTCTTGATTTCCTGCAGTCCGTCTCCTAGCGAAACGGCCGAGTGTGCCATTGAATCACACTGACGTAGGAGGGCAAGCATCAATACCATTTACTTCTCCTCCGTGACAACACTTTTAGAGATTTTTCCTTCTCCCCTTTGACTCACAGTCACTCACGCCATCATGGCAGCAGTCGGTGTTCAGCCTTCGCTGCCTCTGCCAGTCACCCACGTGGTTACACCTCCCTCAAGAACCGACTCCGTGTCAGCCCTGTCAGACGTGATCCAAAAGACGTACCGGCGCTCAGACCTCGTTTTTTACGCCAACGGACGACGCGTCACCGTGAACAACCCCAACCCCGACTGGGTACTGCTCGATTGGATCAGGGCGCAGAGCAACCTCAAGGGGACCAAATTAGGATGCGGCGAAGGAGGCTGCGGCGCCTGCACCGTTGTGCTGCAGGAGGTTGATCCCAAGAGTCGTCGGCTGAGACATATTGCTGTCAACTCTTGCCTGTTTCCGCTCGTGGGGATGGATGGCCGGAGTCTCATTACTACCGAAGGCCTGGGAACAGTAGATCGCCCGCATCCGCTGCATGAACGAATAGCAAAGTTCCAGTACGTCATCACATTTTTCGACTCAACTTGCTAAACACTGAGAATCTGTTCACTGACGTGAATAGTGGCTCGCAATGTGGTTTCTGTACGCCAGGAATTGTCATGAGTCTGTACGCGCTCATCAGGAACTCGTATCACAACGGCAAGTTCCACCTTACGGAGTCCGATATAGAGATGAAAGGCCACCTTGATGGAAACCTTTGCCGATGCGTAAGCTATCCTAGTGTCACTGGGCTACTGCAATGAGTGCTAATGATGCAACAGACCGGATACAAGCCAATCCTCGAAGCCGTGCGAAGTTTTATCGTAGAAGACCTCAAAGGACAGATTATAGAAGAGACGACAATTAAGAGCCCCGACTCATCAGAAAGCCTAGAAGAAGAATTCACCCAGTCTGTTCAAAACTCCCAATCAGCGTCAAACGGATCCTGCGGTCGCCCAGGCGGATGCTGTCGCGACGGCGGAGGCTCATGCGGTTCAGCCACCGACTCTGCATCGACCGCGGGCTCAGAAACGGCCCCAAGCACCGTTACCAACGCTACAGATAAAACGCCCAGCCTCGAGGACATGCTGCCGTACGACCCAACCGCAGAGCTGGTGTTTCCGCCTTCGCTGTGGAAATACGACGCACAGCCGCTGTGCTTTGGCAACGAGAAGAGGATCTGGTTTAAGCCAACTACCTTGCAGCAGCTCATTGAGTTGAAGAGCGTCTGGCCGGCTGCCAAGATTGTTGGTGGCGGGACGGAGACGCAGATTGAAACGAGGTTCAAGAAGGTCAATTATCAGGTATCCGTCTACGTCTCGGACATTCCCGAGCTGAACACGCTCTCGCTGCCAGAGCTGGACGCTGAGATTGCCGCGTTGAACGAGCTCAGAATACCGGCTAATTTCCCCCTCTCCAAAGTCGAGCAAGTCTGCTCCACGCTGTACAAAAAGATTGGCCCGCGAGCATCGGCCCTTGAAGCTCTTCGGAAGCAGCTGCGATTCTTTGCTGGCCGACAAATTAGAAACGTGGCTAGCCTGGCGGGAAACTTGGCCACGGCGAGTCCCATCTCCGACTCCGCGCCCGTTCTCCTCGCTATTAACGCAAAGTTGAGCATTGCGAGCATCAAAGGTGGAACCTTTGAGATTCCGCTGTCGTCGTTTTACGTCAAATACCGGACAACCACCTTGCCAGAGGACGCAGTCATCGTCGCTATCGTCATCCCGCTGACACGCGACACTGAGACTGAGGTCACAAAGGGGTACAAGCAAGCCAAGAGAAAGGAGGACGACATTGCCATTGTCACTGCTGGTCTCAGAGTCCGTCTTGACAAAGATGGCCTTGTTGAAGACTCGGGCTTTGCTTACGGAGGAATGGCTCCTACTACAGTGTTGGCGTCGCGAGCTCAGCAAGCTGTAGCGGGCAAGCGATGGGCAGATGGAGAGACGCTGAATCTAGCCTTGAATGCCCTGCTACAAGACTTCGATTTGCCGATGGGTGTCCCTGGAGGAATGGCACACTACCGCAAGAGTCAGTACGCTGTCTGAGATACCAAGGCCCCTGCTAACAGACAAAAACAGCACTCACATTATCATTGTTCTTCCGATTCTGGCATGAATCAGCCGCTGATCTCGGGGTGTCCAAGAAAAACACCGAGATGCTCTGCGAAATCGAGAGAGAAATCTCTTCCGGAAACAGATCCCACGTCACGGCTGCCGAAACCAAAGTGGTCGGTAAAAGAATCCCGCATCTCTCGGCCCTCAAGCATTGCACCGGCGAGGCAGAATATGTCGACGACATGCCACAGCAGAGGAACGAGTTATATGCTGCTCTGGTGATTTCCAAGCATGCGCGTGCCAAGATCATCAGCGTGGACTGGACACCCGCTCTCGATCATTCCGGCGTCGTGGGTTATCTCGATAAGACCAGTCTTAATGAGGGACTGAATGACTGGGGCCCTATCAAGATGGACGAGAAACTATTCGCGGAAGAAGAAATCCACTCGCATGGCCAGGCAATCGGTATGGTATACGCTGAGTCTGCTCTCGAAGCCGAAGAAGCGGCAGCCAAGGTCCAAGTATCGTACGAAGTGCTCCCTCCCATCCTTACCATTGACGAAGCCATTAAGGCCAACAGCTTCTTCGAGCACGGCAAGCAACTCAAGAAGGGCGCCGCCGTCAGAGGGCCGCTCGACGAGACCTTTTCTAAATGTGCACACGTTTTCAAGGGAACGACGAGGCTCGGCGGCCAGGAACACTTTTACCTCGAGACCAACGCGGCCCTCGCCATCCCCCACATGGAGGACGGGTCGATGGAGGTCTTTACGTCGTCGCAGAACCTAGCTGAAAACCAAGTCTTTGTCGCTCGCGTTCTAGGCGTGCCGATGAGCCGCGTCAACATGCGAGTGCGCCGGATGGGAGGCGCGTACGGAGGCAAGGAGTCGAGGAGCACGCCATTTACCTGCATGGTTGCTCTTGCGGCTAAGAAAGAGCGCCGGCCTGTGCGGATGATGCTTCCTCGAGATGTGGATATTGCTGTTAGCGGCCAGAGACACCCGATGAAGTGTGAGTGGAAGGTTGGCACTGATGCCGAGGGCCGGATCATGTGTCTCGAAGCCGATCTTTACGACAACGCAGGGTGGACTCTTGATATGAGTGGTGCGGTGATGTAAGTAAACACATCAGCGTATAAAGAGGTTGGTCATACTAACACAGCCATCAGGGACCGGGCTTGTACTCACATCGACAACTGCTACCACATCCCTCACGCCTGGATCCGCGGACATGTCTGCAAAACCAACACAGTATCCAACACGGCGTTCCGCGGCTTCGGCGGACCGCAAGGAATGTATTTCGCAGAGTCATTCATGAGCGCCATCTCAGAAGGACTGAATATCGACATTGACGAGCTTCGCCTTCGTAACCTGTACAAGGTCGGCCAGGTGACGCCGTTTCTTCAAGACATCACTGATGATTTCCATATTGGGACTATGTTGGAGCAGTTGTCTGCGAATGCAGACTACGAGACGAGAAAGGCTGCTGTGGCAACATTCAACGCTGCGAACCGGTATAAGAAGCGAGGGATTTGCATGATTCCGTCCAAGTTTGGACTCAGGTAAGTCTCCATCCTAGTGTGTGTCCTGGACATCCGCCAATAATGTATTATAGTTTTGCAACTGCTCTCCACTTGAACCAAGCAGGCGCCTACGTCAAGATCTACGAAGACGGCTCCGTCCAGCTACACCACGGCGGCACCGAAATGGGACAAGGCCTGTACACCAAAATGTGCCAGGTGGCCGCTGAGGAGCTGGGTGTCAGCGTCGACGAGATCTACACCAAAGAATCTCAAACCGACCAAGTCGCCAACCCTTCGCCGACAGCTGCGTCTTCAGGAAGTGACCTGAACGGCATGGCTGTCAAGAATGCCTGCGAGCAGCTGCAGAAGCGACTGGCGCCGTACAGGGAAAAGTACGGTCCAGATGCGCCCATGTCTGTGATTGCGCACGCTGCGTATGTGGATAGAGTCAACTTGGCGGCGAATGGATTTTGGAAGATGCCGCGGGTGGGCTTTCAATGGGGCAACTATATAGACCCGTTGCCAATGTGAGTGCATCGCCTGCCACTAATGATTGTATAAAGACTGACTCGGGTTATTTAGGTATTACTATTGGACTCAGGGAGTGTAAGTTTTAGAAGTACCGCGGAGCTGTTTCATGCTAATCTGAGAATAGTGCTATCACAGAGGTCGAGCTGGATGTCTTGACCGGAGACCACACCGTCTTGAGGACGGACATAATGATGGTAGGCTAAACAACTACCAGTACGAGTAAATCAGCTAATGGGAGTAGGATATTGGTCGATCGATAAACCCGGCGATTGATTACGGCCAGATCGAAGGTGCCTTTGTTCAAGGACAGGGACTTTTCACCATGGAAGAGTCATTGTGGACTAGAACTGGCGAGCTATTCACCAGAGGACCCGGAACGTACAAGATACCAGGTGAGCCTTGATCCGATTTCAAGAAGCAAGAACCACCATGCTAACCCTGTTTGAAGGCTTCGGAGACATCCCCCAAGTCTTCAACGTCTCCATGCTACAGCACGACTCCCACGGCAAGCCCATCAGCTGGGACAGCCTGCGGTCGATCCAGAGCAGCAAGGGCGTGGGCGAGCCGCCGCTGTTTTTAGGATCGACAGCCTACTTTGCGTTGCGCGAGGCCGTGAAGGCGGCTCGCGTCATGAACGAAGTGAGGGAGCCGTTGGTGTTTAATGCGCCCGCTACTTCGGAGAAGCTTAGGTTGGCGGTTGGTGATGACTTGGCTAGGAGGGCGGCTGTGGTTGCGAAGGAGGGAGAGACGAACTTTTTTGTAAGGATTGAGAGTTAGAAGGGGAATGGGAATTAAAATGATGTTTACGAATGGTGAAGAGACTATTAAAGATTAGAATTATGAGGCATCTGTCATGTAGCCATGTAGACACTCATCGGGCACCTATCTTGTCCTTTTTGTAGTACCCGTGTGTGATACCAAGGAATTTAGAGACGAAACTCAAGCACACTAAAATCCATTTCCGTTTCTAGAGCTAAGCTCTTGCCGCTCTAAGCTAAGCTAGTGCTGAGGAACCCGGAGTTCAGCTTGAAGCGGGCTGAGCCTGGGCTGAGTTGCCTGAGCGGGCCCACTCTTGGGAGCGCAAGCCTGCAAGGGTCTCCTGCGTAGAGCAGATCTGGGGATCACGGTGGTGATCCGAGTGATCCCGGGTGTTAGATCGCAAAGCTCACGCTGGTGATCCAGGTGACCCATGTGGATTAGAAGAAAAACGTGGGTACGCCTTGGTTCTGCTGGTTGTGACTGCTTGGTCCCAACCCGGGTCGTGACAGGAAGAGGCTAGCCTACCTGACCCTTGGGTCTTAAAGACCCCAAAGACAATCCTTGAGGCCAGCTCACAGTCCGAATACCTTGAAAGATAACCCAGAAGGCATTAAAGCAGCTCTCCGGCATCGATTCTTGAGGCGCTCGCATCATATTCTAAGGGAACGATAGCGGCAATGCATCAAATAGCAATATTAAAGTCTGAGAATCAGATCCTTCGACAGGCGAATGAGACCCGTAGTAAGCGGCGTAGAGTGAAAAGAACCCGTTTACAGAGTAGAGGGAAGATGACTGTAGAAGAGGGAAGGGAAGTAATTGATCAGATGGACGTCAATACGCAGATACAGGCTGAATCGTCGAAAGTGGTGGTCAAGGAGGGTCAGCGTGACCGAAGGAAAGATGCTGTAGAACTTGTGGAAAGACTGGTCATAATGCAAGGACCTGCCAGGTTGTTATTGAGACTTCTGAGGAAGAGTGTAGTAACTAGTTTTAATCCATTAAATGCTTTGTTATGTTTTTGTTTTATATTATCTCTTAAGGGTTGGGACTTTTGTCCGACTGACGTGTCCGTCCGACTCGCTTATTACATACGTTGACAGTTTCACTGGCTTCAAATACGGTAGCAGTTTCCATACCATCTCCATGACTTCTCATACGACAGCTTCAAAACTCCCCATATTCACGGTTGATCGACCACCACCAAGATGAACATGAACGCAAAGGCTAAGATTCTTGAACCTAAGTATGAATAGAGTGAATGATGCCCAAGCAAATTATTCTGCATAAAGACGAAGAGGAACTCTTGTAGAGTATTCTTGAAAATGTGGACTTTTATCTGCGAATATCTGAGAGACACCCACTATCCCCTCGATTCGTCGACCACCTGGAGAATAACCTTCCTTGCCTGCCTGCTTTCAAACAAACTATAGCCCTCTGCTGCATTCTCTAATGGGAGCCTGTGTGTGACGTAAGTCTGTAGCAACGCTTGATTCACCTTGAGACATTCTAATGCGTCATTGAAGATTGTCCGGACAGGAACTCGTCCATAGTTCATCCTATCACTCATTAAGATCGTCAAGTCCCAGAAAGAATGGATGTATCACTTACGTGATGTTCTTTTGATAACAGTCAAGCCCCGTAAACGGCAACTCGGACTGATGAAAACCCACTGACGAGAGTATCCCACAGGGGCGAAGCAAGTCAAACGCAGATTTCAATGCGGCTTGATTGCCTACCACCTCAATGACGGCATCAGCCCCACGGCCTTCTGTCTCGAATAGAATACGTTCCAATATGTTGTCGCGGGTTAAATTGAGTGGTATTGCTCCGCATTGCGCAGCTTCGTTGAGACGGTCGTCGACACTATCCACTGCAAAAATGGTCTGGATCCCTTTGGATCGGGCGGAAACAATTGCACAAATACCCACAGGCCCGCAACCAAGACAAACAACGACTGAATTATCGAGGGCATTTTCAGTGGCTGGTTTCATGGCTTCGTCTTTTGTAGCACCGAAACTAGTCAGACGCGACTGGAGTTGGTTTTGAAGACCTTCCACTGCTCTGCAAGCTCCATAATAACCCGTGGGGAATATATCGCACATCATAATGAGAAGAGAGTTGTCTATGCCTTTCGGGACATGCTGCAGGGTCCCGTCGGCAAAAGGAACACGGACGAACTCGGCTTGGCCTCCCGGGAGAAGTTGGGTCCCGAAAGCGGCGCCTTCGACACAGCGGTTTGTAAGCCCTTGTTTACAATACCAACATTTCATGCTAATTCAGTTGTCAAAAAAAAGAATGCTGGCTTAAAGGTGGAATGGACTGACCAGACAGCAGCAAAAATCGAGACGACTTCATCGCCGGGAGAGAAAAGAGTTACGCCGCCGCCGACCTGCTCCACTGTTCCAATAAATTCGTGACCCTGCGAATCAAATATTCAGTGAGCTACAAATTGGGAATATGTGGCACATTGTGCTTTGGGTCTACTAACCATAATATGGCCTGTCGCTGTTTTCTGGTGGCCCCGATACATGTGCAGCTCACTTCCAACGGGCTGGTCAGCGCGCTCCGGTTACAGTTTGAGATTGCTGATGCTCTAACTCTGGTGGATAGAAAATGATCACTTACCTGCCACAGATTCCGGCCACTTTGACGCGTATAATGGCATCATTTTGGTCGATTATGGTCGGCTTCGGGCGGGTTTCGAGCCCAATATCGAATGGCCCACGGAAGATGACTGCCCTCATTATAATCACTTTTATGTGATGTAGGTTTCGATTTTACAGTTTAACCATGACTGAAAACTAAGATATTAACGTTTATGCACATGGAATTTGGTTGTTTTTATTTCTCAATAGTTTGTCCGACATCTCGTTGCAGTGTCGTGGCATGCCGGGTCCAAGATGACGGCTTCTTCATGATGGCTCCACCTTCCTAATCGGGCAAGCACATTCGGCATCTTGAAGACGCCGCTCAGAAGACGCCGCTCAGAAGCCGCGGCTCCATTGGACTAGCGGAGTGAGTAAAGACTGTGTCGGAGAACAGCTAGAACTACTAGGGCTTTAATATAGAGGCTATGAAAGGCAGTGGAACAAGGAATTATTTATTTCGGCATATTACAGCCGCAGGGGCAACTCAGTTAATCTTGATGTCTGTATCCGCCACAGCCTGCTGTGAATACTTTGCATCCAACATGTCTCTTACCGCAGCCGAATTTCCAATCTCCTTTCACAATGTCTACATCAATGGACAGTACATCGAATCTCATTCTAAACAGTCATTGACCCTGTTCAACCCAAAAGACGGCACGTTGGTTGCCCAAGATATTCCGATTGCTGATGAGACGGACGTTGACCTTGCCGTCACGCACGCTGAGGAAGCTTTCCATGGTCCATGGGCGGATTTCAGTGCGACTGAGCGAGGAAAGTGCTTTCATCGAATGGTGAACCTCTTAGATGAGAGGCTTCCTGAAATCCTGTATCTTGACTCGCTTACCACTGGCAACCCGATTTCTTTGATCCCAACAAGAGAGACGAACTACATAAAGAATTGTCTGCTATATTATGGTTGGTCTCTCGTATTTCTTGCGCCTCAAGAACTCAGTCCACCTCTCCTACCTGTACTTCTCATAACAGTCAACAAGCTGACTCTTGAAAAGCTGGCTGGATAGACAAGTTCCGCGGCGACTATTTACCGGCAGATGATGGTTTCGTAAAGCTCATCCGACAAGAGCCCCTTGGGTATATTCTCTCATAGCCTTCATTTATCTCAAAGACTTCTAACAAGTTATAATAGCGTCTGTGTCGCGATCAATCCGTACAACTCTCCAGTGGCGTCTCTTTTCATCAAAGCAGCACCTTGCTTAGCGTCCGGCAATGTGCTTATTGTCAAGCCATCCGAGAAGAGTCCACTCGGCTCTCTGGCAATCGCAACTCTATTCGAAGAAGCGGGGTTCCCTCCAGGAGTTGTGCAGATTTTGCCTGGTGACGGGAGTACCGGGGCATTGCTAGCAAAACATATGCGTGTAAGAAAGGTAAATACATATCCGTGGGGTCCTCCACAATACATCCTTGTGCAAGTCCCTAAACATAGACAAAACGCAAACCATCCACATAGAGACTTACTGTTGTCAGATAAGTTTTACAGGTTCTATTGCAACAGGGAAAAGGATTCAAGTCGCTGCTACGGAAAGCAATCTGAAAAGAGTGACCCTCGAACTGGGTAGGTCCACCACAGATTCAGCCAACCCACTTACATTCTAATAATAGCTTGGAATAGGGGGGAAAAGTCCTGCAGTTATATTCAAGGACGCGAATATTAACAATGCTGTTACCTGGTAAGCGATTTATGCCCCTTTACATTCAAGCCTGCACATGAAACAATCTAAGTTTCCTTCCATAGGACGGTCAGTGGTATCCTGGCTCGTTCAGGGCAAGTTTGCGTCGCTGCTTCCCGGGTCTATGTTCAGAAAGATATCGCCAAGGAATTCATTTCTCAATACGTTGCCCGTATGAAGGCTGCATTGATGGACATGGGCGACCCACAAGATCCAGATACCAGGTATGGCCCCCTGGCCGATGAAAAAGCGTTTGAAAGAGTGCAATCAATGATCGCTCGGGGTCGCGAGGAGGCTGAGCTTGTCGTGGGAGGGAATCGTATGGGAAGTCAGGGGTGCTTTATCGAGCCAACCGTTTTTCTCAACCCCAAACCGGACGCTGAAATCTACAGGACCGAGGTGTTTGGTCCGGTTGCCGTTGTCAAGACCTTTGAGACCGAAGAAGAAGTTATTAATCTAGCAAACGACACAGAGTATGGACTGATGGCAGGAGTGTTCACTAGAGACATTACTCGAGCTATGAGAGTGTCCGAGCGCATTGATTCTGGGGTAGTCGGGATCAACTGCGTGAGTATCGTAAGTCACCTATGAAGTTGGTTTTTGAGTCAAAACATCGCGCTTCTATTTATCCAAGCATCTCCTACTGGATTTTGAAATGGCGCCTAGCTAACAATAGAGCAGATGAACATCCAAGCTCCATTTGGAGGTAAAAAGGCTTCGGGTATTGGGCGTGAATTTGGAGAATATGTAAGTGTGCCTCGTTTAAATGTGACGGGAGCTGGACTAATACCCTTCACCGCAGGCATTAAGAGCATTTACAGAACCTAAGACAATTCTGATCAAGTATGTGTCACCCTTTTCTTCACGAGGTTCTGAGAGATGTAGATGGCACTAACAAGAATTTGTAGTATGAACTGTCAATAGAAGGATGGCACCAACAACTGGTTGAGCTACAGTATCAATAGATAAATGGCGTATTTTTTCTCCAGTAAATTATATGGAATATTGAGTAGATACTGCCGAGTTTATATTTTTGTTTGACTTAGAAGCACCTAAATTTGCAATATTATCATAACAATGCATGGTATTACGCTCTTGAGCATCATCGGATTGCGGAGAAGTAGCAGATATAGAACAATTTGGAAAGTCAAGTCAATACATTCAAGCTTCAAACGCAATATTGTGACTCTTTAAATCAACATGCTCTATCCACATGTTAAGACTGAGATCAGCTATGGCCACCTACTGACATACCATTTTCTTATTTTCTCTGGTTGTACAACGCATCTCATCACGAATCTGTTTATTCATGACAGGAATTGACGACTGTGAGACGCGGGGAGTACCCCTAGTTCTCACGGGCGCTGGGAAAAAGGGCCTCGATATGTAGGTTGCGTATCTAATGTATCTGAATGAAGAACATGGCGTTGCCACTGCCAATTTGAATCAAATCCGAGCTCGCTGAAGAGATGCAATAGGGATCGGGACCACCCGGCTTTGCAAATAAACTTTTAATACCGCCATCTAAAAAGTCCATGACACGGAAGTGAATGGCCAAGATATTCGGGAACTCACAACGCTCAACCCGCGATTCCGGCTTGTTTCCATCCTTCTTCCAGTTATTGCCAAATAGTCCTTTGAGTGTACTAATCGTTAAGAAAGATTGCAACCAGGGGTATTCGTTGTCATTAGTTATAACACGAATACCCTTCTGAACAATGAGGTCCGGGGAATCCTCCAACTGCGTGAGAAATCCAGCTTCATAGCCGAGCGAGGGTTCCTCCTTTTTCGTAATTGCGTTCCAAGCAATGTTCATCTCAGATAACCAGTCGTCAACAATGACATCTATTCCATCAGCGCTTGCCATGCGGACCATCGCTGTGGGGCTATCCCCAGTGACCCCAGAGACATTGGCGACGCGAATTGCACCTTTTGAAGTGATTTTTCATTCTGGAGCAAATTTGTTAGATTGCTCAGAAACGCCGTGCCTTACAACCAGGGCATACGCCTTGCTGATATTCCTTCCATAGGCGCCACGCGAGATCCGGAATTCAGATTGTTTCAGTTGTTCCTGCCTCGGCTTCTTTGATCAAGCAATCGACCAACTGTTCCATGAGTCAGTTGACGCGGCAGCTCGGAGGAAAAGAGGCCGAGTATGCGGGGCCGCTCACCATCGAACCAAGCCCTGTTTAAGGGCTTCTAACCGCTTTAACTGGCGGACTATTGCCAACGGAACTAGCCCACTCTTTTTGGTGTCACCAGAGGGTACAGGAAATGCCAGCGGCTTTATCGGGAAATCGAGTGCCGGCTTCTTAAATAAGGCCGATGTTGCGCCAAGAACCCGTGTTTTCTTCAGCTCGAGGTTCAGCATCATCAACATTTACCAAGGCCCATTTTTTTTCGATGTGCAATGATGGAACACTCAGAAACCTCCAGAAGCCGGCTGCGTCGGTCAGATCGGACGCGCGTGGCCTGTCGCCGCTGCAACTCGAAGAAAGTCAAGTGCACTGCAGCTTCCGGCATCCCTTGTCAGGGGTGTATTACGTCTCGCAGTGAATGTGTCCTGATCGATTCACAAAGGGGAAGGTAATTTGAGTATTCAACCCGATAGTCTTCGTCGATTTTCGTTGTTCACGCCAAACACAGGTATACTCGCCGAAGAGGCCGGGCGCCTGAGGATCCACCTGTCACTACAATGGTGCACCCATCAGTAGTTGATGGGATTTTGAGTCCTCAACACCCACAATCTCCTGCAGACTCTCTATCGCAATATCAACCTAGTCTGAATGAGGGACCGGCTTCTACCGTTAGCGGGGCAGAATCGCACATTGAAGAAGATGGCGGTCACATTTTACAAGAATTGTCCCGGTCTTTTGAGCGTCGGGCACCCCGGGATTGCAATGCAATGCTTTACCTTCACATCACTGATCAAAGCGTGAGTTCAAGGCAGCAGCCTATTCATGATGCAATCAGTACTCTTTATGTGGGAGAGTCTTTCAGCCTGACCTACGTTATCGATGATGTACTTGGTCCTTTTCTAAGCGATAGGCTTGGTTATCAACGACGACTTCACTTTCCGATCGCTGAAGGTTTCGATCCATCGGACACAGGACGGCGAAACATTGTCAATGCGCAATTGAAACTGCTGAGGGAGGAGGGCATCCTCCACCTGGTCAGCGCTGATGCTTTGACGAAGCTCGTGGGGACATATTTTTGTTGGTTCCATCCCTGTTTCCCCCTGATCAGCCAACCCGGATTCCTTCAAAGCTGTATTGAAAACCAGATGTCCCTCCTTGTATTGAACGCCGTCCTCCTTGTGGCAGTCACAATTTGTGATGCTGCTGACTTTCTGTTGACTGGATGTGCGACACGATATCAGGCGCGGGAGGCATTCTACCGACAAGCCAAGGCACTCTACGACGCAGATTCTGATCCAGACAAGGTCAACAATATCACGGCGGTATTTCTAATGAGCTTTTGGTGGAATGGATCCAACGACGAGAAGGACTCCTGGCATTGGCTCGGCATTGCCATCAGCCTGGCTCAAAGTCTAGGCATGCATCGATCGTAAGTAACTTTAACTTGGAACTAGACAACGTCTTGACTAAATAAAATCTTCGCATTATTATTTGAGGTCAACGTCAATGCTGATAACGCCTTGACAGTACGGCGAAGTCGCACATGAATGAGGAAAAGACAAAACTCTGGAAGCGAATATGGTGGTGCCTTCGAGTATGTGCTTCGGTAATAGCTTCATCGACGACGATATTTGTCAACTAATGCGGACTACAGATCAGGGACACGCTAACGAGTGGGTCTATTGGACGCCCGCAACACTTCGGCAACCGAGATTGCGATGTCGAGATGCTTGAACCGAGCGACATTCTAGACTTCGACAGTGATGATGAATCTGAACGGAAGTACTATGCCTGCCAGATGGCACGACTATCAACAATATGTACGGCCTCAAGATGTGTATCGAATTCAAAATAACATCCACTAACGCAAACGACAGTTAGCGACATCATCGCGTCTAGATACGCTGCAAAAGGATCAGATGATAGGGACCAAAAGCTTGGTCTTGAAAATAGCCTTGATACGTTTCGGTCACAGATACCTCCGATCCTCCAATACCGTGGGATTGAGGGAAAGGCCGGCCAAGGGCTGTTGGCTTCCATGCTTTTAATGGCGTACAAGTTGGTTGGACTTCTCTTCTAATTGGGGTGACATGGTGCTAACTCGATGCCGCTCTCCAGTTTTGGCGTAATTCTACTTTGCCGCCCCCCTTCCAGTATCGGCGACGAATCTAGCACGGCTGTTTGGGGGAACCGATCTAAAGCAACCGAAGCTGCCAATGAGACAACTCGTGTCATGGAAGATATTCTTTCTATATCCGCGGTGCGACTATGCCAAATACATACGTATGTCCATTCAAACGTTTTGCCACTGTTCCCGTCTCTCTCCTTTTTTTTAGCACTGTCGAGGAATTACAGAACACTAACTCATCGTGTACCAGGATTCCCGCCTTGTTCAATTCTCTGTCAATGCATGTCTTTGCACTTTGCACATCTGGATCGATAGGACGAGAGCTATCTGAGAACCGTGCAAGAATATGCATGCTTGGATTAGCATGCCTCCAGGACTCCTGGCCTGTGAGCGGCTGGATTCTCAAGCTATTTGTTGACATCATGAAGCGGTTGCGGAAGAAACTCTCTGGAGTAGCAGGGCCATCAATCATTGACAACTTGATCAGTGACTCCGAGACAGAGCAAGCGAACCGCCCAGGTGGAAGGGGCCAATACGTGTTGCAAACCGGACAACACAACCAGCACAAGTCTCCAAGAACGACTTTACACTCTGGAAGCACGACAGCATCCCGAATACCAGTAGCATCGCCAACCCTACCAAATGATGGTGTTACGACCGATACACTGAACACAGAGCTTTTTCCGAATTTATTTATGTTGGATGATATCTTATCTGACTGTAGTACAAATCAAGTTAATTTTTTTGACTTACTTACGGTTCCAAATTTCAAGGACTTGGACACATTTCTTGAATAGACATGTTAAGAAAAGGAATTTCAAATCAACTTGTACCTGATAGAGATAGTTAATAGAAGACTGTCATTCGATGTAACATAACAGACTGGGTGAAGTGTCAGCACTGTAGAATTTATGCCCACTCAATGCCAGATCTAGCCCTTTCTGCTTCTTCAAAGGCCCCCGCCACCAACCATTGTTATACTATTGAGTACCAGGTATATAGTGGTGAGTGTTATGCACATAATGTGTTAAAATAAGTTAAATTAAATAATCAATTGGGTCAGTTGCTGGTAGTTGGTTATTAAACTATTACTGAAATTAAGCAACATTGATACATTCTAAATGCATTCATCACTCAATGTAATGAACAGCGTTTAAATACAGAATAACTAGTTAACTTATATATATTTAACCTACATCTCAATTGCAGGCTGTATTGTCAAACACCAGCTCAATTATAGTTTTAATTGCAGATGCTCCACCGTTCCAAGTATTCCAGTACGGCTTGAGCACTTCTGCCACTTCGTATACTCTCGTTCTCCAACCATCAGGTGGCACTAGTTCTTGCGCTCTGGTAGACCACGAGTGCCGGCGCGCCAGAGGATCGACGATAATACTAAGGCTGCTAAGGCGGTGTTTCATAAAGTAAACCAAGTCCCATGGTGACGGTGAACCGCTACATGAGACAGTTTTAGCATGGAACAGTGTCCTCTTTGAAGTGCTAATGATAGAATTTGAGATTGAAGTGTAGAATTAATGTCCAGCGATACAGATGCATTTGCAAAGAGTTATATGAACGGTCTCCCGATGAACTAGCTTAGTACAAAGTAGTGATATCGGGGGATCTGAATCATATCATTAGAATGGAGGGATGTGGTGTTGCTATCTGGTATATCAAAATATAACATCGATGAAGCGACAAATACCAGTGGTAAATTTTGGCCTCCATTACATCACTTTGCAAAACCATGTGATAAATCTCTCTCCCACTTGGCGTATCAGTTGTTCAGAAATAAACACGTAAAACCCGGTTGATGAGATAGCGTGCAGCAATATCTGCCAAGTAGGCAAGGTTGAAATACTTCCAGGCCTAGAGGGGTCGTATTTAGTGCATATATCAATTGCCTGCTAGGCATAGACATTGGACAGCTTGGTGGTCGCTTTAGCTGATAGCGAGCTCTAAGCGTTTGGCAGCAATGGTCCAGAACTGCATCGACAGGTGGATTCGCATCCTCTGCCTATCGGGTCAGCCGGAGATAGAGTCTGGCATTGCTAGTGTTCGGTTGATGCACCAATTGCGCACATAAGAGCAATTAAATAAGTTTGCATAGACCAATCAAGACCGTTTTCTGCAACGTTTACAACCATATTGTGCAGCTCAGATAGGTCTAGGATTCGATTCTTGATATAGACGCCATTGATGTACTTTAACTCTAGTGGCATAGCTTGCTGTAATCCATATTTGGCATAAAATGGTTTCATACACCTGGTATGTGGCGGTTGGCGATGGTCAGGTGGTTTGGTTGGAGATGACTGAAGATATATCATGTAAGTATAGTGTCCGTTCTTGGAGCAATAGCCGCAGCTCGGGCGTTGGTTGTCGCATTTGGTCTTCCTCAACCGACATTTCTCACTTGCGGCCGGTCCACGTGACCTGAAAACCACAGCCCCTGTAGTTCCTTTCTCTTCGGCCGGCCCGGGGGAATAGTGACCAGGGCGTTGATTCAAATCTACCGTTGCGGACGCTTGGGTGGGTGCGACATGGATCAGGAAAATGGTCGGGGAGCACCGAAGAATGATCTATAGAGAGAATGGCTACAACCTGCTGGGGTCTGAGTGGACTTAAATTGTCGGGGAGACGCCGATGGCAAGGGGGGAAAATAACTCAGGTGACTGGGTAGCCTCTCGAGCTAGGGTGAACTCTCATCCATGCACAAAACCATAGACATCCAGCACCCATCACTATCCACTCTAGACCCCTTTAAGCAACGGGTGGGCCTTTATTCCAAACACCTGAGCGCTTCTTGTCATTAACATCGTTCCGCCGGAGTCACTCCCCGACGAGCCATGCGGGGGTTTCGCTCGGGGGGTGTTGATCACACGGGGCTTTTTTTCCCCACACCTTCTCCTCGTCCTAGTTTTGGCGTATGGAGTAATTTTCGAGTAAGATCATTATGAATTCTCAGACTATGCTGATATGATCATCCAAAGTCTCGTCAATCTCGGTCTAAGTCCCACCGAAAACCCCACGTGGAGACCCCATGCTCGCGAGTTGCCTTGCCAAAAGTATGGGGTAGACACCTCCACTTACCCGAGCCTTGCATGCTTCCCATTCACCGAGAGTGAGTTCCACTGGGACTAGCGATAACATGCCTTACTTCGTAGTGACAAGTACGCAATTCGGAATCGCAGTCTATGACACGACCTAACTGTGATGCTTCCTTTTGTGGCACTCAGGCCCCAAGGATAAAAGGGTAAATACTTCCCCCCAGATACTTCTATCGATCTCAATCCCTTCTTCACTATCAATGATGTAGGCTACTCTTCTTATGAAGTATTTCAGAGATTTCAAGTTATCTAGTGATGCTTCTGGCTTTTATGTAAGTGTTGGGGCGGCATGGTCAATCCGCACAAAGACCCGTTACCTGTTGAGGTAAAAGATCAGGCGATTCCGAGTAGCCAGCGTTACTCAATCGGGCCGCACATCCAAGTTAGATATAAGGCTAGTCCCGGCCGAGGGCTCAGCGAGCCCGCGCCACTAACACATACATTTTACTTCTGATATCTGCATACCGAGGTTAGCCAAATGTCCTTATATAATATAGTCAATATAACACACTCAAGCTACAGTTGCACCTTCTTGGCGTAGCTCCGTTCCACTGCAGATTGGATCTTTCTCACGATTAATTCCCCATTCACGATATTGCGTTCTTTCTCCGAGCTCCTTTTATAGCCTAGGCGGAGGGTATCAGCTACTCTTTTAGCTTTCCCCATTGGACGGCATTAATAAGACAGTATTTAAATAAAAGAATAAATGAAGTTGGAGTTTTCGTATAGGGATTTGAGTCTTAATGCTAAGCGAGGTCTAGGAGTGAATAAATGGGGAAAGGAAGTTAAGCATCTTTGTGGAGGAATTCGAGTCTAAATATCAGAGAGAAGCCTGGGAGCGAATGGAAGAGGGAGGGATACTACATGGACGTGAGAGAGCTATAGATTGCTGCAAGTTAGATAGGGCAACATGATGTGCCTATGTCTCAGGGGCAGGTGTAATGGACTGGCCTTACGGCTACTGCGAGTAAGTATCAATTGTTGAATTGATATTCTTGAGGAAGAGAAGCTTCCTTCCTACTCATCCCCTCTATTAATATTACGCCGTTGCCCAGTCTGTTACTAAGCACGAGCAAAGCTCGAACCCATAACAGCAAGGAGCATTACAAGCCAGCATACTGTTTACAGAAGGAAGGAATCAATTACAGCCCAATTCTAGGACTCATGCTAAGGGACCCAGATTTCGGATTCAGATCCCAAAACGAGGATCAAAGCGACCTCCCGGTTGGAGTCGTGAGAGTAAGTAAACGGGCTGACAAGGAGTGATCGGGAGGTTGAGGGCCCAGAAGCGGGGTCAAGAGCGAGGAGAGGACTGCTCATGGGAAATGGTGAGCAGAACGCCGATGAAGGCCGCGTGGGCTGAGTCGGGCTGATGCACCGCCGAGCTGAGATTGAGCCGGGGAGCGAGGAGGCCCTAAAAGCGACCACACACGCTGACTAAGATCTCACTTGAGTTTCGTCTCAGGATACCAGTGTATACAGCGTGAAAGATGCCCTGTAGTTTCGACAACCAAAAACCACAGTAGGGGCTCAACAGTCATACGACTCTTCTATCAGGCTGTCCGCTCCTTCACGGGCAAGTTGCGGCTACCACAAGGTCAAAAACAACACAGTTTTCTTCACAACTTAAGCATTTCAAAAGCCCAATGCTTCCACTGTTGCCTATGATCTAGTTTTTCCAGCTCTTTGAGGGGAAAAATGCTTATATCATGATAAGTAGATTAGCTGTTGGGCGTCGTACGACGCCAGGATCATCAGTCGACCTGCTTATTTCGGTGGCAACTCAAGGCAGCAGCACAAGGCTGTGCTAGCACGTGATGCATTTTCCACCCGCCTTAGGTAGGCGTCAAATGCTGCTTCATGGAGATTATATGGCCATCCAACTGTCCTATGAACATCGTGTGACACTGATAAGATGCAGGGATAACTTGACTGCCAATTAGCTGATGCCTGGTTTATGATTCTGGCGCCCTTATGTTAGCTGCCCACAACTGCCATGGTCGGCGGCCCCGTCGACCCATAAAAGTCGCAGTCTTGGGATCGCCACAAACCGGTCGTTCCAAAGTCATCAGTCGAGTACGCATCAGGTTCAACTACAACCAGACTCCTGTTGAGCTGACAAATTGGCCAGATCTCCCTAGGCTCCACGTGGAGCATTTGCGGGTCAGACGGAGAAGACGAGAACCTGACGAGCGTCACGTCGTCTGAGTGCCGCGGCACTTCGCTCGAGTTTACCATGGTTTGCAGCACCAACACGGACAGCAAGGATGACGCTCATGAGCGACTGGTGCGGAGTTCCGACGCCTTTATGCTGGTCTACGACGTGACCGCGCCGCATACCTTTGCGGGTGTTCAAGCCCTCCATGGGGATTTCTTTGGGCCTTTGGAAAAGGGCAAGCCGGTATGGGTGTGTGCTCGGGGAATGTTTAAGCCTCCTGAAGACCGAAAGATATCGGCTGAACAGGGTGAAAGATTTAGTGAAGAGATTGGAGCCGAGTTCCGATGCATCTCAATCAAGGAGAGAGTAGGGCTGGATGATTCTTTCGCGCAAGAGATTGCGCATCGCCTTTTCCCAGACAGTATTCCAGCATTGAAGGATAAGAATATGCAAGGTCCCAGCCAGCCAAATTCTCAACTTTACACTGTCAAGGAGTGAGTCTGGCATTCAAGGCAACGGGTTTGGTTATCCAGGAACGGGCAGAGGTGGGGTCTTATTTGGGCGGAGCATCGCACAGCAGGTGTACTTCTAATGAGAACGCGATTATTGGTCCTAAGATATGCTACACGAGCGATGCTGGTGATGACAACAGCAGTAGAAGCGAGGTGGAGGCCTAATCCCGAGTGTGGTTAGCACTGTCAACATGGTTACCGATCCTTCTACAGACCGCCGTATTCGACCCCAGGTGAGATATGGACTTTCTTCCCGACATCTCGTCAGCGGCGCCTGGAAAAACCAGGATAACACTCCGCCATCAAACTGGATATACCCTCAGTTCGCTCTGCAGTATTTACCACGATCAACCAGCCAATCGAGGGCTGTCATAGCCTGTGCGGGGAAGAAGATCGGTCAACGTACAACCTCCCAACTGGTCCCTGAGCCTCCATCCCTACCAAATCTAGCCCTCTTTTGGTGATCCTTGTGTCGTATCTCCAGGCCACCATGACTCGTACTCGCCCTTTGCCGCTCTCCCTGGCCCTCTTCCGACATTTCCTGGTCCTTAGCCGCCCTTATCTAGCCCTCATCCGCTCTTATCTTTCCTCATGCACCAGCGATGCTATCACCAGCCAACCAGTTTGTTGCTTGGCAGCGAAATGCTTTATCAAGCAAGAGGCTACACGAACGGGTATCCAGTATTTTTAAAGTATAGACGAGATAGCTCTGGACCGTGAAGAAGTACTCAGCGATTGAGTTTGACTTTTGTGGGGTGTGAATCTCGTTGGGCTGACGAGATTGTCTTCGGTCTCGAGGCCATCGAATCGTGAGGGCACGCTATCGGGGAAACGTACGAACGCTGAGATTAGCTATCCCCACAAGATTAGTCGAGCGGATCCGCGCGAATTTTATTGGGCAGAGGCTCGATAGGGCTGTTGAGCTTAAACGATGGCGTTGAAATGTATCCGAGTTTGATCAACAACTGTATCTGCAGCTTCACCTGGCAGACTCCACCTGTATATTCCGACCAAGAGGCACAGCCAGGGTTTCCTGATTCACCTCATCTAGAACAGACTCAACCCTCAATAAAAGGAGATAATCCAAGACGAGAACATGAAATTACTGCGGGGAAACATAGATTGGAGGCTTGGCATCGTCAGCTCCCCATGTCTGTCGGCTAAGGGCATCCTCTCTTATCACAGCGTCACATCCATAGCGAAAGAATCGGGTCATCATAAATAGCGGGCCAGTTCGTCAAAAAAAGAGGGACTCTGGTTGTTAAATCCCAGTGTCACAGTTCTTACAGCCAACCAAACATGTCTGGATCTTCATTACCCATCGAAAAGAAGGCCGTTGATGCCGAGGCCGTCCACGACTTCGCCATCGACCCCGTGGCCGAGGCCAAGCTGGTGCGCAAGCAGGACCTTCGCGTCTTGCCCATGGTCTTTCTCATGTACTTCTTCACTTTTCTCGACCGCACCAACCTGGGCAATGCGCGTGTCGCCGGCATGGAGGCTGACCTGGGTCTCGGCACGTACGGCTTCAACATTGGCGCCTGTCTGTACTATGCAATCTACTTTTTTGCGGATATCCCGGCGGCGCTGAGCGTCAAGAAGTTTGGCTTCATTGTTATCCCGTTGAGTTGCTGCGCGTTTGGAATTGTCACACTGGCTACGGCTTTCATCCAGAATAAGGCCGGCTTTTTCACCATTCGACTGCTTCTCGGTCTTACAGAGTCATTTCAGTTCCCCGGACTCAGCTACGTCGTCTCACGATACTATCGCCGTACTGAAGTCACTACCCGCGTTTCCTTCTTCATGCTAGGCGCTGCAGGTCTGGCTGGAAGTTTTGGTGGCCTACTGGCCTCTGGTCTGCTGTCTCTTGGAAGCATCGGGAGCGTCAACTCGTGGAGAAACATTTTCCTCGTTGAAGGGTATGATACAGACATGTCATCCCCTTCAACATTACATAGTACTGACTTCAGATGGTAAAGAATCATCAGTATCGGCGTTGGCATCATGTCACTGTACCTATTCCCGGCCGACCCATCGCAGACACGCATCTTCAACGAAGAAGAGCGCGCCCTCGCCATGGCCCGTCTCTTCCACGACCAGCCCGCTATTGTCGACCACAAGGAACACATCACATGGGGTCTTGTCAAGCGCGGTGTGCTCAATGTCAACGTGCTCGTGGGTGCATGGATCTACATCTGCGACCAGATCACGGTGCAAGGCCTGTCCATCTTTACAGTTACGATTCTTCGCCTCAACTATCCCGGCCGCTCCACCGTCGAGATCCAGCTGCTATCGGTGCCGCCTCCACTAGTAGGCATGGTTTTTGGCATGTGTGTTGCCTACGTCACCATGAAGACTCGCCAGCACGGCATCGCCATTGCTGGCTGTGCTTCTCTCAACGTCATCGGCTACTCTATTTGGCTGGCATCGACGCATGTGAAAGCCCGATACGCTGCCATTTTTCTCAACACGGCTGGTGGATACAGCTTCGGTACCTTGATCCTCAGTTGGACTCTGGCCAACGCGGCGCCGGACACGGTGCGAAACGTAGCGAATGGTGCCGTTTCTGCGATTGCTAACATTGGTGAGTGCCTTCTTAACCTAAATCGATAGTCTCGGTCTTCTTTAACATGTCTGACTGACTTTTCCAGGTTCCATTACTGCCACCTGGAGCTACATCAACACGGACGCATCCACAGGTTACCGCATCGGCAACAGCCTCAACACGGCGACAGCAGCGTCGGTCGTCGTCGCATCTCTGGGACTTGTGGCGTATCAGAAGCGGGAGAACAGGAAACGAGCCAACGGCGGTCGCGATTATCGACTCCAAGGGTCGCCAGAAGAGGTCGCAACACTGGGCAACTTGCATCCAGAGTTCCGTTACATGCACTAACGGAACCGATTGTTTGGCACAATGTGTCATATTTATCTGTCCTCTTTATGGATCCGATGGCGACTAGCCGCAAAATGACTCGGTTCTTCGTGGTGGAACACAAGTCTCAGTAGTCTTCTGGGAATTATCCGTTTTTGCATTTCAGGACTTTGATTGACAAAACCGTTCTGAATCAGTGGAAACCAGGCTCAGAGTTAGTTCACTATCAAGCCATGCGTTTCGAGAATTCAAGCATACTCATCTCTCAGACAAAGCAGCTGGTAGTTGAGAAAGTAGTAGTCTGCCAGAGAGATTGGCTTGGCAGAAACACTACCGACATTGTAGATCTCTTCTTATGTGTTCGTACCAGTAATGTAGCCCGTTACATTCATCACAGGATCCGTATAGACATTGTCATCACAGGCTGTGGCGACATTTGATCGATACGCTTTAATCGGCTCAGAACAGCAGGCCGTGCAGAGGGGTACAAGGCTGCTGCAGAGAACCCGCCCCAAGTGTATAGCATTTCCTCGGTCGTAATGTAGCCAGGGCAGTTGAGATGGGTTGCTAAAGTCCCGATGTATGTCTGCGATAGAGATGTGTCTGTGAGCGTACTGGCATTGGACGAAATTGTCGTACCATCGCTGGCTTTCTTTCCGAGTGAGGTTGACAGATGATTTTGAAGGTAATGGTGTCTTCGATACTTCAAGATGACCATACAATGATCGAATTACTACTTGAAAGGGGCGCTAGTGTCCACAATCCCTACGAGAGCATTTCTACCATTGAGATTGCCTGTTGGCCTCGACTTAGTTTGAGTACAGCAAACTTCGACCAGATTCTGACACGTGCTGCAACTGAAAGGTTGGCTGATGCGAGCAATAAATTTGAAGGGAAGGGTCTCCTACATATTATGGCGGACCACCTCATCTCTAACGGCTCTCTTTGGAGATTCGAAAGACTTCTGAAAACCGGCATCAACTGCAACCTACCGGAATCACTGCCTACGCAGACGGGTCATTTGGTACACCATATAAACCGCTCTTCGATTCAAACTGTCGAGCCTCGTCTCAAGTTTGGAGCCGACCCATGCCAGGCCAATAGATTCAATATTGACGCGCCGTTAGCGGCTGTTTTCAGAGGGGACGCGAGACTTCTAGACATGATTGCTAGGTTTGGCAGAGGTAATACAACTCAGGAATGGGACAAAGCCTGCTGCATTCAATATCGTAACCTAAGGCTCAAAAGCGGCAACGCCCTACCTCTCACTGCACTTCTCGGCAACACGGACTGCCTGGGATTATATTACACCAACGGCTTGTTGTGGGACCTTGACGCCGCTGATAACGATGGTCTAGCACCAATTCATCATGCAGCTCGAGCCGGATGGCCCTCGACAATTGAATATCTCTCCAGCGAAGGAGCAAACATCAATGCTGCCTCGACATCTGGCAAAACTCCTTTGCACGACGCTGTGATCGCGGGACACACAGCGACTGTCAAGACACTTTTGCGACTTGGTGCAAGTGAAACTAGATGTTATGTGGGTGTTCACCATCAATCTACGCTAATGCGGCCGGGCACGGCGATATCATCGAGATGCCCTCTACAGAGCCATGTCCAGAGGAGACCTGGCTAGATGTGAGGATCTTCTGAGCTCGCGATGTCATTTAAGCATCGCCATCAGGAAACCTGGGTTTTACGTAACTCCCTTGATGACGGCCATTCACGTTGACAAATGTGGCTGGAATGCTTTGGTCCATCTAATCGAGTCGCAGACTCTCCACCTCTGGATTCTCGTCCGCTTCACCTGCTCCTGGGTGCTGGCTGGGATCTGCATCAGGAGAATGCTGCTGGTACGACTCCAGTCAATCATTTACTTTTAAGCCAAAACACATGTTTCTTGGAGTGAGTGATTGTGGAAGATGTTACCTTGTTGAACGCCCGACATATGAAGTGGTCAGATCTCACATTTTCGGCCCCTATCGAATCCTCCAAAACACAAGTTGACCAAGTCACGAACAACTTCATTTATCTTCACGAACATCTCTCTGAAAATGAGATGTACCACATCTCAGACCAGGCAGTCCCAGGCAAACGCAATCTGCTCTGCCAAGCGGCATCCTTAGGTTTGGAAGTATCCATTGGGAATATCTTCGCCATCAAAGTCAACATTGAACATAGATGCTACCAGCACGGGACACCCTTACAGGCTGCAGCGTCCAATGGAAGGCTTGATGTTTCCAAGGCTCTACCTTACAACGTAGCCGGGGTGCCATTCCCGCTCCTCCACGGTGGCATCAAAGATTCTCACGGTTATCAATTAATCGTAAACTGGCTGATTAGTTCAAGGATTTCTGAGCAGTCTAAAATCAAGTCTGACATTTCGGAGGTATTCGACAAAAAGGTGGCAACTTGGTCTGGTGCTGTCACCATGAGGTGCGGGCAAAATAGGAATAGTGCAAGGCCCGGAATGAACCGATGCAGAAGTACGAGACGAGAAAGCAGCACATCATATCGGAGCTTCAAGGTCAGGTGATTTCTGACGGTACAATGGTAGGATCAATAGAAGCAGCGAAACGTGTGTGTCTCGTGTACAGACAGAGTAAGTAGCTTTGAGAAATGGAGTTTTACTGTGCTTCGTGGTGTCCGATAACCACAATTGTTTCGCATTACTTCAAAGTGCATGGCAGCTGATACCATTGCCTTTCTCCGCCAGAACAAAACTATGGAACGGACAAATTAACCATCCTTGAACTAGTAACCGGAAACACGCGCTCTACCGTCCGCGAGAGTCGAGAGTCTCAGGCAGATGCAGAAGTCGCTTAACTTGCGACAACTGACGTCACGCAAGAGCTGGCACCGATGCGGTGGAAGCTATGGGTTTTAACCACTGGGTAACGATGATTATCATGTCGGATAATGGGTAAGTGCCTTGCAGACGGCCGCCGCGAAAGTTCAGTAACGGATCTCAAACTTTGAAGAGAGATGGGTCGACGCTAGAGCAATCAAGCTTACTACGTATTCTGTCTGATTATCAAGTGGCTGACTCAAACCCACCGTATTGGTGTGATTGCTTTGATGTTACACAGTTCCATTCCTGAGACCTACCCAAACGTCCAAAGGTTTGAGCCAGCGTGAACCTTGATACGGGTTGCCCTGGTACAGCAGACATCTAGTGGTCTCAAACTTGGCCGTGATTACTAGTTTGGGGATGAGTACCAGCTTTATCGGGATCGTTACCATCCCACAAGCTTCATTTGGCAAAGGACGGCGGGGGAACGACGATCTAGTCTGAACTTAGAGACACTGACGATTTCTTGAAAAACCAAACGTCGCCCATAATTATGATTGACTCTTTAGTTCGTTCATCTTCATCTGCCACGAACAAGCGTCGGATCATGCTAAGAATTCCATCCGACAGCTACTGTGCCACCAAGGATGAGAGGCATACAATCAGAAGCGCTCATTGTCAGTACCTCCATTTTTTTGTGTATCTGACCCACTCCACCAATATCCTAAACATTTTATTCATACAGGCTGTCGAGTGGCTATTGCTCGGCATCGCGCTTTTTCTCATCATCGCGCGTCTCAACCTCCGGCTCAACCACCTCAAGGCGGGGTTTGTTATCAGCGATGCCTTCATTCTTGCAGCCTTCGCCGCCGGCGTCTCACTGAACGCGGTCGACATCACCCTATACCGTCGTGGAGTCTACGAGGCGGATGTTGGCTTTCAGATGTTGGAGTGGAAAGCAACTGAACAAGAGAAGGTGCTTGTGTGGAGAGTACGTCAACTAACATGCCTCACGCACCCATCCGCTTGCCTGAACACGTTGTAATAACGGACAATCTCTAGACGCAATATTTCCTGTACATTCCGTTCTATCTACAACAGTACTTCAACAAAGGCACGCTTCTTGCTTTGTACTATGAGATCTTTGGCCAACGCTGTACCAATATCAGGTTATCACTCACGATCTTGTCGTTCTACTGTGTCATCGGGTTCATCACGACAATGTCCATGGTCTTATTCAGGTGCCAGTGGGGCTGCTACTGGTAACAATTTCGCCATATCGAATCACATCCATTGATACTGATGTTCCACCTCAGGTCATACGATGATATCTGTCCTTCAAACTGCTGGGCCGTGAACGATAGTCTTGCTTGGGCTTTTCATTTTAGTTCTGACATTGCGAGTGAGTACTTTGTGCCAATCAAGCCATCTCGGCCTAATAAATCTTTAGTATTCATTCTCCCCGTTGTCTGCATCAGCAAGTTGAACATGTCAAGAGCACAGAGAATCAGTGCCAGTGTTACGTTTCTAATCGGCTTCATCAATATCTCCATCACCCTTGCAAGATGGATTGTCGTCCAATCCGTTTTTACACCAGAGCCAGCTCTAAATACTGGAGGTGAGCTGATTGCTCTTGGTCTTCATTAACATTTGTGTTCGATCTAACCACGTTTGGTAGAAGCTTTGGCCATTGCAGATGGCCACACGGGGTTAATCGTCAGCATCCTGCCATCTCTCCGCCCGTATCTACGCATTTGGCAAACAAAGCCTCACCACCCTGCTTTTCCACCAGACAGTGAAAGACTTGATTCTGTACCCAGCGAGACACACCGGCCACTTCAAGAAATGACGTCTTGCAGGAAGTCAAACAGCCAAACTGCACTTGTTGACTCTGCTTAGTTGACGAAGCTCTTGATCAATGGGTGCTTTGGAGTCTGTTCAAAGGAGGACGTGTTTCATCTGGGATTGGACACGCACACAATAGGCTGCGTGTAGTTTGGGATAAGTTTCCGATGCTGCTCGGCAATAAATCATTACAGCATTGTTAGTCGTCGGAGCAAAGGTTGAATGGACGCACAAATCGCGCGTCGTGGCCCCACTTGTATAAAGACCAGCAAATTAGTCGGCGCTACCCTAGACTTGGATCATGCCAAGACGGCATTCCGTATCGTTAAACTTACAGTATATGAGATCAATGGAATCGAATGCTAGGGGATAGTGAAAGCTATGTATCAGATTAATCTCGCATTTTCGGATATATCAAATGAGGTGTTGTTGGAACTTGATGATGATGATCTAATCAATCTCTGTAACAGATTAGTCATCTTGAGGCTTGTGTCAGACGCTACTTCTTGCGACACGTGCTGGAGCTATTTTCAATCTTGGAAAGATCGGGCTGGTATCAACTCTTCTTGTTCAACGCGTATCGTCATCATGATAATCAACGGAGAGAAGTTGGCATGCGAATCTTGTATTCGGGGCCACCGCGTTGCCCAGTGTCAACACGCTGGTAAGAATCCTCACGCTGGGTTTCGTGACGACTCGCACTTTTGCTAACTGAATTTGGTCCTCCTCCAGACCGTCCCCTTCAACAGATCGGCAGTAAAGGCCGGCCCGTCTCGCAATGTAACCATTGCCGCACCCTGCGCAAGTCACGTTCACTCCATACACGATGCAAATGCGGTTCGACGGCTCGCAGTTCGAGCCGGCCGTCTGGAAGAGGTGAGCAGTTGCCTCTTAGACTCACAGTGTTAAGTTCATTGGTCTCACTGTCCCTACAGATCGATGTCATTGTTTTGATGGCGGGCCTTGTGTTTGTGCCCACAAGACGGTTCAGCCGGCTGTTGGCACAATTGGAATGGTATCATCCGACGACCAAGGAATCATTGGGCTATCTCCATCGACACCATCTTCGCAAGCAGCCGAAACGAACTCTGTTGCGTCATGGCACACCGGTCAGTCACAACTGACTCCAACTGCTGAAAGTGGCAACACGAAGTATGCCGACAACGATGGTGTTCAAGAGAGTTGCTGCTCTAGTCAACCTCGCAAAAGGTCAGAAGCCCTGCCCGATGGCAGCTCAACAAACCATGTGCTTGCTGAAGACCAACCATTGGGCGGCCTTGACTACAAGGAAGCATTGCATTTATCTCCGGAGATAGATGGCTCCCGAGACCCATTTAACGCCACTTTGTCGATGGACCCTTATCTGCTACCAAATATGGATCATTCACCTTTACTTGGCCCTTTCGGTGCCTTCCAAGAGTCCACCGGAAAAGATATCAACGCCAACTTAAATACAGAACCTCTTAACTGGAACCCTGTCCAATTTACTCCGACGACGTACGACGGTCAAGTACAAGGAGACTGGATCAATTTTGACCTGTTTGATTCCGGACAATCAGCCAATATGAATGCCACCTCCACAAACGTCACCGAGTCACTGATATCGGACCAAAACAACGTGGATACGACCCCTCGGGATACTATTGCTCCTTCAATGGGCCTCGATACCGATCCCGGGTCAATCACGTTTGACGAGATTCTGCTACTGTTTGGCGAAGCTTGCTAGTTGACGAGATATCAGTATGCTGCCCTGATGTTCTGATCGGAGTCCAGCAGAGTGACGCCACTGCCAGGTACGGAAACCCGGATGAGTGTCGGTTGTATCAATGATGTATGTTGACAGGGATGTAGAAGGGCAGATACATGTGGATTTCTCAATGATTGACTCTGTAAAACGCAAAAACAATCATAACCTGGGGTTGGTGGATAAATCTTCTCGTGGGCTTGGGAGACAGTGATGTCCAAAGCGGCATTTAATGGTTTGCATATGCTAGCCGTATAGAATCTCAATGGTCCATTTATTGACACTGGCAATTGGCTGTGAACTGTTCTGCAAACCATATGTTGCTTTACTAGGCCGCGGTCTATGTGTCTGGCCAGTGGTATCCCAGGAATGCTTGATAGGATGCCGAGGCTAGTGGTAATCCATGTAGCTACGACAGGGCCAGATTTTGTCATGGTATTCATTAGCGTTGCAATGGGAAAGAGGATGGGTATAAAACCTCCAATGACAGCACGATCTTCTACTATCAGTGGGAAGCTAGCCGGAAAAAATCGTCGTCTCACTGGCCGTGGTACGTGATGGAATAAGTCATTCCGGATACACTGTAGCATACCGGGGCTGCCATAGCTGCGGCTGTAAGGGTAATTGTTAATCGCGCGGTACCATGGTGAGCGCGGCTGGCGCAACAACCCATTCACAGCTAAGGTAGTCTAAGAAATTGTATAAGCACAACAGATCTGACGCTCTGTCTGTCTTCTCGATGGAGATAACAACTGATGAACCCAAAATGTGGCATTCCGCATTTGGCGGAAGACGGTCAACTACACCTCCTGGGCCCAAAAACTGTAGCATGATACATATCTTGCTCGTTGAGAAGCAAAAAGCCTCCTAGTCAAGATGGAAAATTAACCTACTTATCCGACGTCTCACTCTTTGCATACCCAGTGAAGCCGAGTGTCACTGACCGACGGGTATCACTAAAGCAGGGGTTGTCAAGTCAAGCATATAATCTATCATATTGCTAGTGTCCCGCTGTCCAGTTTCAGAAACTCCATAATTGGCGGAAATGAATGTTCTAACCCTAGCATTTCACGATAAACAAGGATGAAAACCCATGGTAAGGATTCCCCGCAAAATGGTGCAATGCCAGCAAATCCCCGCCCCACCACTGCATGATCAGTTGCAGTTGCAGGATCTCTGATAGTATTGAAGCCGACGACAGTCTGAAGACATGCGTAGGATCACTTTGGCGTATGTTACCTAAGCTCCTGATTTGTGGATTAATGGAGCATTCTGATTACCCATGTGTGCCACGAGGGACCCGATGAAACATTAACTGGGATGGTGAGAAACCGGCCACACTCCCACGAATCACACCGTGGGCTCAAAGTCTTAGTACGGCAGTAGTATCGGCAATGGCGGCACAGTCAACGTAATCACGGAACAAAAACTCAATTTGGGACTCAGGTGGACGGAGTGCGTTGCCCGAGGCTTCTTGTTTCCCAAATTGGATTATCACGGGCTTGTCGCGATATCTTGTGTATGTTACAAGGTAGAGAAACTATATAATATCGCCCAGATAGCTATGTGCATTCGTAATCCAGGCTTCGACATTCTAGTTGCAACAGTATCATAGCTTTTTCGATACCACATCCGGGATTTCGTGCCGGTTCATCTCGAATCTCGAATCTGTTGACCATGAAGATCAATACTCTTCTCCCAGGCGCTCTGCTGCTCCTGGCTCGGACCGCTCTCGCAGTCACTGGAGCTGCTGAGGGTTTTGCCAAGGGTGTCACCGGAGGCGGCTCAGCTACCGCTGTCTACCCAACAACAACGGCCGAACTGGTGTCATACCTTGGTGATTCGTCCGCACGCGTCATCTATCTGACCAAGACATTTGACTTTACGAGCACTGAAGGAACCACGACTGCCACTGGGTGTGCTCCCTGGGGCACTGGATCTACTTGCCAGCTCGCCATCAACCTCAACAGCTGGTGTGACAACTACCAGTCGTCGGCCGCAAAGGTCTCCGTCACTTACAACACTGCCGGAATCCTGGGAATCACCGTCAAGTCAAACAAGTCTCTCATCGGAGTCGGCAGCACCGGTATCATCAAAGGCAAGGGCCTTCGAATCGTCAGCGGCGCTACCAACATTATCATCCAAAACATTCACATTACGAATCTGAACCCGAAATACGTCTGGGGTGGTGATGCCATTACCCTCGACAACACTGATCTGGTGTGGATCGACCATGTTACGACTTCCCTGATCGGCCGCCAGCATCTTGTGCTTGGTAGCAATGCAAGCAACCGTGTGACCGTTTCAAACTGCAAGTTTGATGGAACTACCACCTATTCGCCAAATTGCGACACATATGCTTATTGGGGACTTTACTTCACTGGCTCCAACGACGTGAGTTGCTAGTGCTCCCAATTATCTCGCTCTGCTAACTTTTCCAGTTGATCACCTTCAAGAACAACTACGTCTATCACTTCTCTGGCCGCTCCCCCAAGATTGGAGGCAACACTCTGCTCCACGCCGTCAACAACTACTGGTATGACAACACAGGCCATGCCTTTGACGTCGACTCTGGCGGCATGGTTCTCGCGGAAGGCAACGTTTTCCAGAACATCGTTACGCCCATTACATCTACATCCACCGGAAAGCTGTTCAGCAGCCCCAGCACGAGTGCCAATGCTGCTTGCTCCGCCTACTTGGGACATGTCTGCGAGGTTAATGGATATGGTAGCTCTGGAACCTTCTCTGGCAGCGATACCAGCTTCTTTTCTTACTTCAGCGGCAAGAACGTTGCCAGTGCCTCGACATATACCGTGGCCAAGGGTGTCCCGAGCACTGCTGGATTTGGGACTATTTGAGCCAGTCTAGCATATTGAGGAGGGGGGTTGAAGCGACTTGCAAAGGAGACCGGTGACTAGTTTTCTTGTATGGTGGTGGAGGGAAGTTAGTTCATGTCGGCTGGTTACTTCGATAATTCGTCAACTGGACGAACTATTACGACTGATGGAATGATGGAATGAATAACAATAAATGCCATTGCATACTCAACTTGCCTTCGCTCCATTGAGCTTCACATTAAGTTATGTATTGTGATGCTTCATGGTAGATGGAAACAACTGTCATGATTTATGCCTTTGCTGACGTACATCAAACATTCAACCTAAATCTCCCCCATCACAAATTAACTCAAGATCCACCCTCCCTCTTGGCATATTCGTCCTTCATAGCTTCTTTGTAGCGTCGATCAGCGTCGCCATCGCTCACATCCTCAATACGACGTGAGGCACCCTGACTGTTGGAAGATACGAGCCTGCCGTCGGAGGTGTATTGTCTGTCGGAGTACTGAACTGGATTGTTGTTGTCCTGGTAAGCAGTCCGGACGCTGGTTCCGTCAGGATTCGACTGCACTTGTTTGGAGAACGATTGCATGGTGGTTTGTCCGTCTTGTGTTGAGCTGCTCTGGTAGCTTTGGCTGCTGCTTGAGCTGTAGTATGTCGGCATGTTGGAGGTATTGGGTTCGAGTCAGAGATCTTTCTTGCTTTAGACACGCGACTTGTTTTTATGTATTCTTGATATTGATGTCAGATGATGATGATTATATTCAGAGTTCTGCGGTGATGTCAGGTGGGGATCACTCAACGTCATACCTCAGGTTTTGCCACCAGCTTCCATCACCTTGTGACGTCACTCCATCCTCATGCACTTCGCGAGTTCCATCCCAGTTCTACTCAGAGTAGTTTTATTTTCATTAAACGGAATAATTTACACGTTTGGCAGCAAGGAGAGCATCGATCACGAGTGGATTCGGAGCAAAGAGTAATCACGTCGAATTTTAGCGATCGGTAGATCCCAACTGCCACAACAACGATCGCATCAGAAGCAAAGAATTTCAACTTAGAGCCATGTCTGCCTCGATGAGCTTAAGCACCTTTATTAAACTCATCCTCCTCCAGAATTACACAGCCTAGGATCTTGCCCATGTTTGTCTTTTCAATCGTCTCGCAGTTCTGTCGTATGTTGGTCATCAGAACCTTCAAGAACTTGATGGGACTGTTCGTTAACGTTGATTTATTGATCGTGCTTCCTTCCCTCGATCCTTGCGGTATGAAACCGTCAGGCTCGAGAGTGACAGATTCGTCGGAGTGACTCCAGGCAAGATCGAGGTTGTCACAGATACGTACGTACTCCTTGAATGACGAGAGATAGAGTTGCCCGGCGAAAAGATTGAGATAGACGATTAAATGCTCTGGGATCTTGACATCCTCCGCTCGTGGTGGAACAGTGTAGAGTGACATATGGTTAAGCCGCTGGAATTCGAGGTTGGGACGCGGAGCGTATAGGTGCAGTGTGATGTTGGACTCCATGATCAAATACAGAAGTTCCTGAGCCTCAAATGGACTGATAATGACCAAGCAGCAGCTTTCAGTCGAACTGAGGTTGCTGGTCAAAACCCACTGTACCGGACGCTGAAAGAGATCTGATTTGTGTCCACTTCCAGCTGGGACCCCGATGGTGCTCGCAAAGTCATCAGTTACCCATATGTCGCAGGGAAGTTGGCTAATATCAAAGTAGGTTGCCGCTGAGGTGTTCTCAAGAGACTTGAAGGCAGGCTTGAATCCCATTTGATTACCTGGCAACCCCCGCTCTTGACGAAACGACGCAAGTTGGGATGGATTCGGTGATTTCGGCCCTCTAAGGCCGGCGGCAGCTCAACATGGCGTTCCTTTTCAGTCTCGGGAGAAAGTTCTCGCTCCTGCTCCTCCTGGAGGCACCCTTGATCGAGTCTCATGAGGCCAAATTCTTGGCAACGGCGCGGAAGCTTGCCTCCTGCAGAAGTATTGACGCGTTGAAGAATGAGAGACAAGGTGTTTTGAGATGACTGAGGACGATAGCGCGAATCTAGGCTCTGTGCTTCATCCTCCAGGAATCTTGAAGCCCCATTGTGCTTTAGCCTCAAAATCTTCGGTTGGCCTGAAGTCATTCCAGAGCGATTTTTGCTCGCAGAATCGGATGCCTTGATTTGCCCAGAGGGAGATGGCTTTTCGTAGATCAACCCACGTTTCCGAAATGACCCAGCCAAGAACGTCAGAAATGGTGATATCTGGTGCCATTGGCGGTGTCCAACCCTTCTGCATCAGAATCTTCTCCTCTATTTCCTTTGGGATGCAGAACACAACAGTCTCTCCATGTCCAAGCATTCGCATCCGCATACAGGCTTTGAGAAAAGTTAGTGGTAATCTAATCACAGTGCACCACACCAGCAATTGTTTCTCTTACCTTGGACTAGTTTGTCTTTGGTCAAATTAGTACCCAATGTGACAGGGGCTTGATAGTTCCCTGGAAATTTCAAGTCTGTGCCTCGAGTGTGTGCTTCATCAAGGAAAACCAGACATTTGTGCAGTTGGTTAGCAAATTGCGAAGTTTGCAGTTCCTCCACGCCACCACAACCTTTCAACACTGTCAACTCGTCAGCGTCGTTGAAGAAAATGACCGCTGACGTCTGTTCATCGTCCCCATAGCTTTCTAGCCACCTCTGCGCAAAGTCGAAGTTGTTAAGATCGACGACCTGCGCGCCAACATCAAGTATCACGCGGGTTTCCTTTGCCACCATAGCTAGGAGCGTCTCACCATCCATGGTGCGCTGGTGTTTGAGTGATGGAACTAAAGCTATGCTGTTGTCAGGATGTAGCAAGTGTGTCAAGACCAGTGCGTTGGTGTGCTCCTGATTGGGAAGCTGGATGACATCCAATGGCAACACGTATCTCGAATCGTTGGTCCCGCTGAAGCCTGTGGTTGGGTTGCTCTTGGCCTTCCCCAAGTCCCAACCCGAGGCTGACAGCTTGCTGGGAAACTCCTTGCACTGCTTCGGAAAGACCAAGCGTGAAAGGAAGTAGTCAATGGCACCTTTAGAATAGCGAAGATGGGGGAAGATTTCAGAATTGCACTGAATGCGATCGCGGAGGTTGATGCCCTTGAATTGTCTATAGGTAATTCAGGTGCGGTCCCCACCCAAACTCGGTATTCAAGATCCATGCTGTCAGACTGGTTCAGTAGCTCAAGGGCAGCGAAAATGTCATTAAAATCAAGGCCACCGTAGTAATAGCTCAAACAGGTAAGAACGATGACAACGTCGGGATGACTGAACTCCGACCGAGGTGTCGGGCTATCTTTTGCTCGAAAAGGAACCGCGAGCTTGGTCTTGACCTCACGGTTTGGGTCTGTTCCGTAGTTGACTCGCCATCTCTTTTGACTAAAGGCAAAACCAAGTATTCCTCCCGCAAAGAGACCACGCAAAAGGAGGATGTGGTTCATCGTGGCCCCGTTCCAGAACCGACTTTCTTCAACTGTGCTAATGTCCTCTGGCGAAACGTTTGGTTCCGTGATGTAGCGAAGGACGGCCATTCTCAAGTGAAAAGGCTGGCGGGCGATGGGAAACCCAATCAATCCAGTCTTGCAAATGAACGTGACAACCCGATTGAGGATTGCCTGTTCAGCATCTGGACACAGGATCCTAACTCTCGGAAAACTCCCAGCTTCTTGATGCTCAATCTCGAGGGACTGCGGAAACTCTTCCCTCGCTGCATTTACAAGTTCGCCGAATAGGGTGAGAACTTGTTGAACCACAGTCCAACGTTTCGGGCTGTGCTCGATGGATTGTTGCTGGCCGACGACATATATTTGCTCGAACTTGACGCTCAAGTTCTCGTCGCTTTCATCAATCACGTCCCTCGTGGATGTGTCAAGGAAGCGTTGGATCTCAAGTAGGCTATCGGCAACGCAATGTTCCTTTTTGATCTGGTAATCGAGTCCCATAAGCTGGAAAGACAGCAGGTCGTCTGGCTGGACCTGGATAACTCCGCCCTCAGCCATACACTCACTAAACCACGTAGTGATGGTTTTCGCCCCGCAATCGTCCATGGCAATGGCTCTCGAGAAACGGAAGCGGTACACTGGTCGATTCAGTAGCCTGCCAGCTTCGACAGCAGCATCTGGTGTATCTGGTTGGCTTGAGGCTTGGCCACAATGACGCGAACAAGTTGCTTCCCATTGCCGAGAGCGGTTGCAACGATGGGGACTATGACAGATGATTTTCCTTCTCCCATACTCAGCTGCATCACCGAGTTATTGTTCTTGAGAGGACTTATCATCTCTCGGGCGATCTGCTTTTGCACCTCCCGGATCATAATCTCACTTTCACATTCCAACAACAGCCACTCTGGGTGCTCGACAATGTCCTCTGTGACGTGTCCGAGATTTTGTAATTCTCGAAGAAGCTCGGCTTCATTTTCCCTGGCACCGCAAAAGGCGCTTGGCCTGTTGTAGAGCCGTAATGGCGCTCCCATACGCGACGGTGGTTCTTTTCCACGAGCCAGAGAGGCTTGACCATGATGAGTTCCGAAGTTGCTCAAGGAAGAGTAGTTGTGAGACCCTGGGCCAAAACTTCGATTTTGCGGCTATGGCTCTCCCGATATCAGTGGCACTGTTGTCAGATTCGGCTGGGTTCAAAGCTTGGTCCGAGTTACAAAATTGAACAGAGTCAGGGGATAGGGTTGAGCCGTGCGATGATTCTGTGGCTCTCAACAACAAGCTGAAGTAATTCGCGACGCGCTCCTTGCATTCATCGTGATGATCTTCAAGAGCTTCGTTTGTAAGAAAGGAAACCGAGCCAGCTTTCAATGTATGTCTCATCTGGCCTTCAAGACTAGAGTGACTGTGCTCAAGGTCGGCGATGTATTGACGCTCATTCTCAAATCTTGCTCGTGTGGCAAGACTGCCAAGTAAAGCAGACAACTCGCTATTCACGGCTTGATACCCCGTCACCGTTTGCGGAATGTTATGAGTCACCGTAGAGCCTGGCAGTTCAAAAGATGGTGGAGGATTGGAAAATAGAGATTCAACAGATACAAACCCTGGGGGATGACGTGGTGATTTCTGTTTGGTTGGCTCTAAGATCATGCAAGGCGGGATTTCTTCTACAGGCAAGGCTTCCAGTGAATCGACGAATCTCTCAAGGTAGACTTGAAACTGAGAATTCAGGAACCACATGCGCCACTGAGGAATGACGTTGCTCATTGCTTGGGGAAGACGGATATAAGTGTCGGGCATTGACGGTTGACTGGGTTTCAAGCAGGCCATTGCGCAATAAGCTGGTCCCTGAAGTGGTTGACAGCTTCACTTTTTTTTCGACGAAACTCCGACTTCTTCCGGTCTGAATATTGTGCCTGGCTTTCTGTCCTCGGGACATTACTTCAACGTTCTAGCAGCCTTTTTGATCAAGTTTCCAAGCTCTCCACGCTTGAGTCGACTGCCACATGAAAGAAAATACGTTGACGAGCTCTCCGGCAAAGGCACCGCAGATACAGTGGACGAGAAAGCAAGTGCTAATAGTGCTTGAGTCACGCGTGTATCGACCCCAGCGGCATATGATACCGTTGTTAGCCAAGCTATCAACTAGAACTTGTTGAGCCATGCTTGTTCTTTCTGAAAGGCATGGTGTAAATTGCACCACTGAGAGGGAAGGAACGTCTCGGCATCTTGAAGCCATTTTACATCGTACCCTATTCCTTCCAGCGGCGGGTCTTTACCATCGGCTAAGGTGCCGTCCTCTGCAGTAAGAAGGGTAAAAAGGTGGTCCACAGCCCCGGCTCAACCTGGCGTGTCAAGGATTGGTGGTCATTATATGTCAGAAACGATGTTTCACTTGCACATACAGCTCGATCTGGTCGCTGCCCACGGTTTTTTGAACTGTACGCCAAGCCATGCTCGCAAGTGAAGTCTGAAGCCCCAAAGCCTGAAACCCATTGACCAGAATTTCGGAGAACGTCGCGTTCCACAAGACCGCTTCTAGAAACAACAAGCTTCGGTGGCTCGATAGCGTTCCCGGGATATAAAAAACCCTTTGATTGAGCGTTCTCAAGAATGTGCCTGCCAGCAGATAGAATCGGCCGTCTTGAGTCCATGGATTCAGCTCTGAGGACCAGGTGACGACTTGCATTGTGTGCGGCCTGTGATGAGGATGGTATAGTCGGCTTGGTGAAAGTGCAGCAATTGATTGCAGCAACGCCATGGTAGTCTCAGGTAAGCAGTCGGCTGAACGAACAAATGCAGAATTCAAGATCGAGCGGGCCTGCTCCGTGCCAGTTCGGTGAGTGAAGGAATCTGGAAGGCAATATGATGTGATGGCATGGAGGTAAGCCAGATAAAGCTTACTTTGCAAGGTATGATTGTTGATCAGCCGATGAAGTTGGTTGTCAACTTGATACGTCTGCACACGACAAGCGGTACCATGCACCACCTCCACCTCTACATGATCGCCAATGTCTCCCTTGTGATACTTAACATCGCCTTCGGGAATGATCACGATTCTGTTCTGCGAGTCAATGGTGTTATGAAGGACCAGCTTGCTTGTGAGCCCGATCAAGGTTCCGATTGACTGATCATCGCTGATCTGCATACCACGAAATTGCCTAGAAATAATCTCTGCATTTCCAACAGCCAAGTAGAAGGCAAGTTGTAGATGTGGCAATTTCACTTCTACAGTACCGCGTTCCAAGTCAAAGAGCATGTGAATCCGTAGAGGACCGTCCAATGGGGACAGGATCGCTGCAATGCATTTGGCTGAAGGACTCAAGGGAGAAAGCAAGCATGCTTGCCCCTGTGACAGCACCCAGCACCCTTTCATGCGGACTATGTGCCAGTTGCTCGGAGAAGTGTCCCAAGGTTGATTGAGTGGACGAAACTCTATGGACTGGGTGCTTTGATGACACCAGTGCACGAAGTTGTCAGTGAAGGAGTCTGGTAGCAATCCGGAGAAAAGGCGCTGTGGAACAAGATGATAAGTCGATCCTTCTTTTTCTAGCCTAATCAACAGTGTGTGAGGAGAGTTATCGACAGAAGATTCCAATCCGAAATGAACTGTGTGCCCCCCAAATGTCTTGGTCCTGCGAAATTCAAGTCCCGGGAGAGGACTGGGCATGACGTGCAAGACAGAACATCCAAACAGGTTCTTGTAATCATCATGCACCTCATATTTACGTGGAAGACTGGACTGTGGCAGATCCTTGACCAGTAACTCTCCATTTAGGATGTTGAGGTGCACTTTCTGACCCGCGGAAGTGGTTTCAACCCAGTGGCAAGTTGAGGGAGCGTTGACCCTAGGACGTTTTGCTTCAAAGTCTGGCCACCACCATTGGATAGCGAGGTTAAGACAGGGATTGTGACCGAGCAGGACCTCGTCCAAGAGAATGGAGCGTAATCGATGCAATGTGTGTGTTGATCTATCATGCATGAGGTTCCGAAGGGGCTGACTTGTTGGGTCTTTCACATTGGCATTGTTGCGAATAATAATGGAAGCTGTCACAAGGCGGGCAGATTGTTGTGGCTGTGATAGAATTTCTGGTAAGAACTCGTCTTCCACATTGAAAGTGTCCACACAAACGAGGGCAATATCCACAATGGCCTGCTGCACCTCGACTCGTTGATCGCCATCTGTCATCTTGTCAAGTCTTGTGCGCAATTTACTTAGCCACTTGACCGATACATCTCGACACTGCTCAAGAAGATCGAGGAATGGCTTCTTCAGATCCTCGACTACCATGGATAGTAAGCGAGCTGTAAGAAAAGTGAATATCCCAAGGGCGATTTGAGAGTCCCAACTCTCTCCTATGCGCTCCAGACATGTTTTGAGATGGTCAAGCATGGCAGATCCAAAAGATTTGTCGGAGAGTCGGACATGTGAAGGTCTTTCGGACATGCCATGTGAATACGGACCAGCTTGTAGGCCTATTTGAAGGAGAACCATGGCTGTTTCTTCTTTGTCAAAATCAACCGTTGACATCGCGAGTTGTGTGAGTACACTCATCCACTGTAGTGAATGCCCATAGGGCAGGACAGCCAAAGCCTTGTACTCGCCCAGTGACATGTGCCTTGGGCAATTCGATTGATTTCGATTGATTTGCGATAGCTTGATTCGGGGTTCCGCCATTTGGATCAGCATGTGTACGAACTAGGAAGCGCTGTAATTCTTGCGAGCGGGCAGGCAGCTTCAAGGTGCAGAGTTCTGACAAGACCATGGATAGAGTGAAGTGGAATAGAAAGCACTTCTTGGTAAAGTCGAAATATCGGAATCTCAGACCGTTCTCGATATAAACTTCTGATTCATGTATGAAGCTTATTGCTTTGCTTAGCCGATGCGTGCTGGTGTGAGCTGCCCAATCGGACATAAGGCGAACGCGCGACTGACCCTCCCATTTGGCATATTTCGAGAGCCCTTTGTATGACTGCAAGTAAAGCATTGCTGGTGGTGGATCGGAGCCTTTTTCGCAGCACTGCAGCACATTGTCGAGGAAGTACAAGGTTAGATGCCGCCACTCGCAAAAGACCGGAGGAACATCCAGCTCGAAGACGGTCGTTTGAGCCTTCGCGTCATGCTCTGAAAGAGGCCACTCGTGCACGTCAATGGTCAAGTTCTTCGCCTTGGTTAAAAGCTTGCAGCGAGAGCAATTTGGAGAGTGTTCAGAGAATTCCAATCCGCCCCTCTCAATTTCGGCAGTTTCACACTCGGTTTCGTCGTACTCTTGCATCAATCGTTGATGAAGGTCTTTTAACTCCTGGAGCTCAGCTGCTTACTTTTTTTCTCAACGGTAGCGTCGTTGACGATCCGTTTCATCAAGGCTTGATGTGTAGTGGACTTTGAGAAGTATTCCACTTGGAATGAATCTTTATGACCGTGGGAAAGAAAGACCGATGGTCTCTGCTGTCGCTTTGCAAAGATCCGTCGTTCCATCACATAGGTTTCCACTCGGCAAAGTCTATCCATATCCCGGTTGAAAGAGAGCAAGAGTGCTTGAAAAAGCTCAAGGGGAACTTCAGGGTCGTAATTCCGCAGGATTGGGATGGCATGGATAGTTGCTTTATCGGCAGCAACCCAGAGCTCTAGAGTGGTGAGAAACATTCTAGAAACACCTTCTGGTCGACTCGAATACCACTCTGTCCCAGCCTGGTGATAATCCAAGAACAAGGTGGACAAGTCGCGACAAGAAAACTCATCGCCAAGGTGGCTCTCCAACCAAGCATTAAGACGAGTTGCCACCCACAGCTCGATTTCGGAAAGGTGAAAGGGCAAGGTTTCTGGATCAGTCATCTTGCTTACGCAAGGAAGCTCCATTGCATCAAGGTGTTGGAAAAGTGAAGTGGGGCGAAAGAGTGTTGATGCGCTCATTATCTTGCGTTGTTGTACTGACAAGAGGAATTGCTCCATCTCTGGAAGAGTGTGGTTGATAGCACTCTTCATGTCCAGCTCAGCAACAGCTGCCAGGCCGAGCGAGTCCTTGGGCTGATCACCGATCTCCTCCCATCGTTTTTCGAGGAGCTCAGATGTTTCTGACAAAATCCGTTGGACCGTTGTTAACCATTTTCCGCCTTGAGGGCGTTCTAACTTCAGGAGTCGCCGAGAAATCTTCATTGACATGGGTTGAAGGACAGAACTGGAAGCAGACTCTTTGTTGGCAACTTCCAATAAGCGAGCCAACAAGAAGATCATGAAACGTTTGTATAGTGCTCCAGAATCTGCAGCAGCGCGACTCATTGTGAGCTGGAGGGATACGCGAATGAGTAACCACAAAGGAGATCGCCTCCAGGGAAGGGTAGTGTTTTCCACATGACCTCATCATGTGTGTTCTTGCAGACTCCAGTGACATCAACCTGCTTGCCAATGCCGCGATGCATGCTCATCAAAAGCTCCGTCACGATGTGTGGATTCGTGGTGTCTTGGTTCTCCACGTGAAACTGGTGGGCCTTTTTCACGTCCGGCTTCATCTCTTTGGCCACTTGATGGCTCATCGTGACAATGGTACTGACGAACGCATCCTCGAATGCCCTGTCTGTGAACACCGTGATTGGTATTTTGATTGCGGCAGCGGGGAATTGACGGACCAGTCAACCGCGTGTCATAACAACGTCCTCACTAGCTAGAGATAACTCGAAGGTCTCGAAGATGGCCGAGTCGTATGATATTCGAATGAGTAGCGCTGTATTCTAAGCCGTGACATGAAACAAGGCGACGGAATCTAGGGTATCGAGAGTTAGTATCTGCGGTCGGGCCAATGGGTTGGTTGCGTTTACTATAAAGTGCCAGGTCGTGTAGGACCTCCCGCACTCCATCACCGAGGAGATACCCGTTGGGATCTCTAGCACATTCGATGCTCTGCAGTGCGGAGATGGCAGCCCAAATACCAGGCCTGCAAATGAGGTCACCTTCGCCGTCGAATACCCTCAATGAAGTTAAGACGAAGTCGATCATAGCTGACTCTCTCTCTGGACAGCCATCGTGTTCGTCAGGGAGCTTTCTAGGCAAAAAGAAGTGGCGAAAGAGGTAATCAAGGAATTCCGCCATTGTCGCGTATGTCAATCAGAAGTTGTGGTTTAGGGGAGGTGCAAGCTGAGGACTTCGGGCAGAGAGTTGTTTTCTTTGGTAGGCAGGCGGATTAGGGCAGAGCGTTTAGGGTCACGAGATACAGTAGATAGAAGCCATACAGTAGAGAGCAACCATAGAGATAAATTATGGCGGCTGGATTGGATGTCTCTTCCGCCGTACTCATCATTGCCATGGGCTATATGCCAGTATCTATTCCAATGCCTCTTCCTTTAGCAAGTTGTCCTTCCGAACAGCGTCACTAACAAACGGTTGCGGGGGTTGACAAGGGCAGCACTAACATGTGGGTGCAACTTGACGACTTAATTTGAGACTCCAAGCTTATTTGTCTATTGCTGATCCGTCAGGATTTCTTTGATATTCAAAGCGACAACCAGTTTCAAAGTATTCTCAGGGTGCAGTAGCACTCGCTTTACACTGGTCTACCTAACCATCAGGATGGAAGATCTCCCGCATCGCAAGCTTTTCGGCTTGTTTGAAAGTTGCCGAAGCTGCTGGGCGGTCTTATGTGGAATATGGCACAGTTGATCACATCCTTTTCAGTCGGGTGATGAAGAGTTAGACAAGATTGAGACGAACTAAAAAGCTGCTCTTATTCTTCACCAATAAAACCCAACACGGAACCATTGCTTGCGACCAACATCTGCCTCTTGGTTACTGGTACTAGGGAAAACAAGCTTTTCAAACCACGGGACATTCAGTTGGCAACAATAAGTTCAATGCTGACTGCACACCCGTTTGCAGTTTCACACCTCTCAGGCTCGCCCGATGACCGCTAAGTGCACTACCCAGACAAGAAGAACGTACAATCTCTCACAGTAACGTGCTTCGCAATTTCATATGAAACTCAATGTTGGATTTCGGGTAATTTACGAATAGACCATATCAGGCTTTACTTGAGCTGCCCCAAGAGTATTCTCCTCGCTGACATCTGTTTCATTCCTCGTCTGTAACTTCGCCGGACAGCTAGTGACCATTTCTAATCGCTCAGCTCCAACTTCCCTCACTTTTACTACTACCTTCCACGTCTCAGAGCTCGAAACCCCGCCGCCCACATTCTCCAGCCCATGTGGAGCTCTGGATCGCAGCGCAAGAGTAACCAACTCACCAATGCTTCCCCACGCGCCGCTGTGCCACGAATCTGGGGAAAGAACAGTAAATGCAGCATGGAGGACGACCATCCAAATGTGGAGTAGCAAAACAGCGAAGCCCATCGGAATGCTAGTACTATGTTGGGGGCTGTATGCATACTGAAGTATGTAGAAAAATCGACGGATTATTACATCTTCCAAACCCGGAGGTGTGCCTCGAGAAGTTTTCGCATCGTACTCTTGAAGTTGCTTTATGTTGGACAGCATATCCGTGAAATATGATGCGAGAACAAGCGGGAGGCAGGTGCCAGCTTCGTCTTGGAACAGAGTTGAGCAGTTGTTGAAGATCCTGCTATAAAATGGGTTCGAGAACTCAGTGTACGTTGCATTGTGTCGATCTGACGTCCCTGTAAGCCATTCCCTGCTCATGTTGATCGTGCTCTGGGTCGTCGGCATCTGATGGAGATGCCTAATTATTTTGTCACTCGGAATGTCCAACTCCGTCTGTACAATAGATGTCATCTGAGGAGTCACCCATATGTTAGAAGTCAGCCACTGACTCAAGACTAAGCACAGCTGGACATTTGCTGATTTTGAAATGTTCCGATTCCGTATGGCATAATTTTCTGGGAACAAAATGGCCGCGCTGATCGGGACCGGAATTTTATGGGCGTTCAGAAACACAGGGTGGAAGTCGAAGGTTGACATGTTTTCGTTCCACCTATTTTTGATGTATCTGAGTCCGTCGTCGAGGTTGAAGGTGACATTCAAAGGATCCGCAGCTTCGGGATCATTAAATTCGAAGGATGCCATGGTTGTGTTGGGCAAGATCAGCTCGTTTGTGTGGGCGCATCGCACAGCGACGAGCGGCTGTGTCCATTTCTCGGTTAAATGTTCCGAAAGATGTCTGCGTAGTGACCGTATCATGACGCTGCCATTCCGCATACTGTCGATATACGTAGCATCCTGATATAACACCTCAGCTACGAAAGCCATTGGACTTGTTGCGAAAGCATAGTCTTGATTCGACGTTGATAATGTGATTGGACGATATCGAGGAACAGGGCCGTGGGCTCTAAACGAGACATTTTTGGTCTGTGGAGTACGAGGTGGGCTGCGCAGAACTGGACCCATGTCGTCGAACAGCTGATCCAAGTTTGCAAAAAGACAGTCGTTCTCGCTCTCGCCTTTGCAGTATTCCTTGCTCGCGAGGTACCCTTTTGCCGGGTTGATGGCCTTTTCGTAGGATTCGTTCGTGATGTAAAAGACGCTGGCGTCATGAGGGATGTGATTGGGAGGTATCTCCCACCACATTAAACGAGGGATCATCACGATGGCTGAAAACGGACCAGCACCAAGACCTATCAACGCGAGGACGAATATGCCCACCACGGTGGTGACGTGAGATGTGCGTTTAGTCGTTGGATTCAGAGCTGCACCCCAGAACTCCCAGCTGAAGATGTACTGGATTGGGGACGCCAGGTGGAATGCCGAGGTGAGGAATCCCAGCGGGATCCCGTCTGATGTGAGCAGGCCATATCGGATTTTGTGAAAGATTATCTCCGTCAGCGAAATAAGAATGAGCGACTCGTGAGCTTTAGCGGCGAACTGGAGGGCGCTGAGCTGCTCGGCGGAAGGATGCGAGGGCGACCACTTTTGTTGCTTGACGTATAACACAACAAGGAACATGGTGACTGCTACTGCGGGTAGGTGGAAAAAGATGAACCTCCAGAGGGCTGACGATTTACTGTTGCTGCAAACCGACTTCTTTTGCTCGTTTTTGTAGGTGCTGAGATATTTCCCAGATGTCAAAGCGCCTTGAATTCGCTGGAGGAGAGTTGGGGGGATATCCAGAGTTGCTTCATTATTTTCGGCTGTTCCCAGGATGGAGTCAGGTTTTACTTCCTCTGTACCCGACGTTTTCAGAAATGGTTTCATTTCCAGGGATACCTCGGCCCATGAGTCATTCGCTCCTATCGTAGTCTCTTCAGACATGGCTGGACATGACATGACTGAACATGATGTCTGTTCAATGGCCTGGAGTTGGAGCTGTCGCCTGTCTTCAGGCAGGGCGAGTGACTCTAGAAATGAATAATGGTTTTGCGTGGCGCCGGTGCGTACTTTAAACATCGGACGGGCGCCTGAAACGAGGCTGGGCAAAGAGAGCTGACCACATCAATGACCACATGTCATCATTATCAGACTTTGCATATCAAGTGGCTGACTGGCATCATTTTGAATGGTCGCGGTGACATTCTCAAATGCGAGTGGCTACATTTGGCAAAGCTGAACCAACGCCCCGCCACGAGCTGGGCAACTAGGTAGGCACTGGGTTCAGCTCATGCGCCATTTTCTATTTTGGCATTCAGATGATCAATCCGATTGCACCACATTATTGACATGTCCCCGATTGGAAGCTATGCTGGGACATGCGGCCAACGTTGAGTTTCGCAGGCCTACCCTAAACCACACACCCAGGAATCTCATCTAGATATATCCGAGGTTCTTCAGCCATGCTATGTCCAAACTGGCCTTATTATTCATCTAGACGTCTCCTCTTGTTCGGGAGAACCTCATACGGAATCATCAGTGTAGGATCCTTTGCCTTCCCATCATCAGCCCAGTCAAAATTGTCCATGTACCTTGGGAGATGACCTTGTTAGCAAAACTGAAATGTACCATAGGCAGATTATGCAGGGAGCGAGGAATGCCTTACGTCATCATGGCAAAGATAGCATATGTCTCGGCCGTGAAGGTGGCCTTGCTTGGCCCTGTGTTACCCGCATTGGGCCCTGTGTGAGTGCGCGCCAGATTCGACGCCCACAGGTAGTCGTCTGTCGCCGCGCATATTGTCAGTAACGTCATGCTGGAATTTAGCATAGAAGATGAGGGGCTCTTGCGACACTTACAAGTAACGAGCTGTTTTGCGCCCGGTACGTTGGTTTTAGTCGTTCTCTTGTTGGTGCTAGGATCGAGGTAGACAAAGTCCCCGTGGGCCCCAACCATCGGTTGGTCAGGAACTTAATGAAAGACATTAGCAAATTGGATAGAAATGCACAGTCCAGGATAGCATGTATACTGAAGGTCTGTTCCCATGTCGACAGATAACTTACCGCGTCGGTTGCTCATTCCACCTGCACCGTCACTGCCAAACCAGTGGGCGAGCTCGTGAACCATGATTCGAGAGAGACTGGTATGACCGAAGGTATCCAACTTGTCTCCTATTTTGATGCCATCTCTTGCATCGACGGCCGATGGCGTCTGGGCCACCTCTTCACTAAAGCTGGGAGGACAGAAGATGAGCAAGTCAAATCTCATGAGGGTGACTGCCCATATACCCGGTCTGCAGATGCCGACCGAGCTGTCCTTGTTCACAGCCGCCAAGTAGCGGTTCTTGTAGACCCATGCTCCGGAATGAGCAGTTTGAATGTCATCCGCTCTGGACTCATGTAGCGGGCGTTGGGCGGCATCGTTTGGGTCAGTGTCATCCCGTCCAACCCAAGTCCACATGTCGTCGCCACAGACCATCAGGGGCTTCAATCCGCCGTAACCGTTCTCTGGTACCATTTTGTTTTCGTGTAGAGTCGTGACCATGCGGTCAAAAACATCTACAAGTAAATAGTCAGCCATTTTCAATTCATCTCCCAGCGAGTATTCTGTTGCAGATAAAGAGTGTCATGGACGCACATAGGACATTGGAATAATGCTCCTCAGTGGGGCTATGTCCTCCTTTGTCCGGTACAAACCCAAACATGTTGGTCACAGCCCGCGCAATGCGGTCCCAGTTGCTGATATTATTAACCCTTCCGGCTGGATATTCTGGGCGCTGATCCTGGAGCGTCTCGAGGTCTTGCTGGGCCTTGACTGCCATGCGTTCGGCGTCGTTGTAAGCTTTTTCCAGGGCGTCATGATGCGGAGTGCAGGAATCATCAAAGTCCCACACGTTCAAGTCAGCAGCCCAGCCGAGCCCGGTGAGGAACCCAAAGAGCAGGGAGACCTTCATAACGAAGAATGGGATAAGCAAGAGTGCAAGATAAGAATGGTGGTAGATGGGACTGGAGGACGAAATAAAGAAGCTCTTAGGTCTAGGATATGAGAGCCCAGAGAATCTTTTGAGAACTTGTATGATACGCTACTCTGACAAGGATGGAAACTGCCGCCCTATTTCCATCTGCTAGATAACTAGAATTTAGAGACCGAACAAAGGAATCTTCTATTAGTCAGATACTGGGTTGGAGAACTATTGTTTCCATTCTAGGGGAGGCATTGTCATGTAACGCCGTAAGTGGCGGCGGAGTCGCTCAAGCTTCCAGTCTGCCTTCTCGCCTAGGTTTGTGATCCTTCAGCAGATGGAAAAGCCTGGTTGCTGTGTTAGTTGGCGTGATTCTTAGATGTCTTCTACCTGCCTGACGTGAGACGCCAGACCAGGTGCGCACTTGATAAGTTGATTCTATTTTAACTGTCTCTTGAGTGCGCTGACTAAAGGCGAGACACTCTTTAGCACTCAATTTAATTATTAATCTATTTGTACTGCTGTACTCTATACATGCCAAAGCAAAAGGGCCCCAGGGGTTTGTCTGAGACTTCTCTAGTGAGGAGAGGTGGGGATATGGTCAGCCCACTGTGTACAGCCACGGGCTCAGCGGAGCGGCCCCAGAGTAGTTAGCCTTCACGCAACGGTGATGGGTATTCCCTGTCCGCTCAGGGCTCTAACGGTTCTAGAGGTGGAAAGACTGGGATAGGTATTGGCAGTGAATGAGCTTCGGGTATTAGGTGAGCGCTAGTGTTCAGAATTACCGTAACGAGTAGGTGGAAAAGAAATAACTAGACACATTGGTATGAAGCGATGCCAAGCTGATTTGCACCATTTCTGTCAACTCATTGATGTGTGGGGATCCTATTGAGCGGAGACGCTACCCAGAGGAATATGTGAGCGTCTACGGATACAGTAAGCCGTGATTAAATCCTTCGGCCGAGTCTTACGGAGTTCCACGGCTATGCAGAGGTAGAGGCATATTCTCGTATTGAACGTCGACTACTCCAAATGAGGCAATTCGAGTATTGTTAGATCAGCAAGCTTTTGCTTCTCAGTATTGCAGTTGGGTACTTATGATGGTTGAGAACTGGACCAATACTTATATCTCAATTTATCCAACAATCCAGCATTTGGCCGCTTCTGCAGATCAGACCTTTCAGCCTTCTGTCAATTGTTTATCTCTCCTGTCTACAACCTCCTACTTTATTCCCCGCAAACAACCTTGGTTTATGAGATTTGTATCACATACTGCAAGTATGCCTACGCCGTGGAAGCTCGGCTTCCTTGTAGCGTCATGGCTAGCAGTGGCACCGGCAAACGCCCAAGCTTTTAGGCCACAACGTTCAACTCTGTCTTCCTCCTCGGCGGAACCTGGGGTCACGGAACCACCAAGTCTTGCTAGAGCGCACCGGGACACACATGACAACAGGCTCGGTGAGTTGCTCATTGAGTCCGTTCTGTCAACATTATCGGCCAAACAAGCCGCAGGCGCCAATGGGGACTTTACCAAGGTTGTCTTCCTGAGACAAGATGGTGCTGCAACAAAAAGCGATTCTTCAGGAGGGGTTACCCCAGTTCCTATCCCCATCCCTCCAATCGATCCAGATGATCCAGATGATCCAGATGATCCAGATGATCCAGATGATCCAGATGATCCAGATGATCCAGATGACCCGGACGATCCCGATGATCCTGATGACCCCAATGATCCAGATGACCCCAATGATCCAGATGATCCGGACGATTGTGAAAAACAGGAGCCGCCTCCATGCACCAAGACCGTCTCATTCTACTCTGCGAGTGATACATACACAAGGTGAGTTCACAGCTATGAAAAGTTCTTCAACCAGTCCCACACCTAGTTTCTCTAACAAGTTCAAAATTAGCACCGTCTACGTAACATGTCCGATCCCAGTCGACTGCCCTGCAAAAGAAACCCCCACAATAACAACAACCATGTACCCCGAGGCATCCGCCCTCTGGGGCGATCTACAACTTGACGACGACGTCGTACCATATCTACCAGACCAAGAGGAAGAGAGAGACGACGAGACTCAGGTGTATTTCCAGCAAATCTTTGATGACGAAAACATTTCCATCAACGACGCCTTGCACCCCGATGTTGAGTGTCAAAACGGTCAGGATGCGAAGGACGTCCCACGCGACTGCTTCACTTCCATCTACTCAAACTTCTGCAGCGAGGTAGACCAGGATGCAGGCAAACAGCGGATCAGGAACCTCACAGACAATAGCGCCGACGGCGGCTCTATGAAGAAGCGTGCTTCTCTCCATATGAGGAGAGAGATGCTCCAGGAACGAGATGGAGTGTGTGATGGCTGGGTCGTCGAGTACGACTGGAGCGGCGCCAATGGCGAGTGCAACTTGTCCTGCGACGACTCCATGTACGCCTTTAGCGACGAATGCCTTGATGATGGCTACGGCTTCAGGCAGGGCACCATCGATGTCGGGTGCGGCACGTACAAGTACAGCGCCGTTCCTCCTCCAATCAGCACCGTTGTTACTACAACCGGCGCACCACCTGCCCCAACAACTACGCAACAGGCCCCAACAACCACACAGCAGGCCCCAACGCATCCTACAGAGAAGGCCAAGACACCTCTGGAGGTGGGCCAGGTTGTGTGCAACAATGAGTCCGACTTTCCCGGCCACGCCGACATCAACCCGAAAGACCAAGCGGTGATCTCTCGTCGGTTCTGCGAAGTCGACTTGATGGATGCCGGTATCAAGGAACTCGGCCCTGGGAGTGAACCTCTTGCTTCGAAAAAGCAGGACAACTACAAGATCAACTATTGGTACAAAGTGGGCTGGGTTGAGGGGTGCGAGACGACAGTGGACCGCCAGAATATTAGGAAGCCATTTGGAACTGACGAACCAAGTTGCCAGAGCCTCATGATCAAGGCATTCAAAAGTTGTAAGTTTTTCTTTTCCCTTCTTACAAGGCCATGCAAAGAGAATGAGCCGGCTAAATCATTGACAGGCAATAATGGGGGCGTTGGAGGATATGTTGATGCTGGATGCATTCGGTATCTGTTCATCGGCGGGAAGTGATGGTGAAGTTCCGGCTTGTTATGATTATGCATGTGTGTTTTCTCTCATGCATAGGTCTAGACCACGGCGCCATAGAGCGAAAGCTGTATAAATAGCCCAAGACATGAAATGCAAACTTACTATGTATAAACCCAGTAAGTAACTTGAGTTTTGCGAATTGATTCAATTCTGCTGCATATTAACGGATGAAAACGGAGTCTGAATCTACATATGTAGAGGTCTCAGTAGCCTGTCTTGGTAGTAAACTCCTGCCCGTCGCAGAACTGCACCCATCCATCCAGATCCATCTTCTTCAACACGGTGCTGAAATTGTCGGTCCCCTTGGCGTTGGAAATAGTTGCCCTGGACTTTGCGTTCACTGATCCGCCAGCACCGTGGGGTACTCGATGTGAAAGACGGCCTTGCCGGCCTTGATGAAGCGCGCGAATGTTCGGCCCTCGTTGTACTTGACACACTCCTCGTTGACCTGGAAGTGGACGTCGTCGATGACGTCGTCGATGATTTCCCCTGCGTTCTTGAGTCCGATGCTGAGGCCGTATTTTGACGCTTCAAAGGACAGGAATTTCATGAAGTCAATGGAGTCAGCCTTTTTCAAGCCGAGACCGTTTTTGTTGTCCTAGGCCGACCGTGAGCTGGCACATTCTCAGGGTATGTTGTAAGATGAGTAAACTTACATATCCGTCCACGTTGTCAGGATCGATGGCATCGCAGCCCTTTTCAGCCGCAAGCTTGATCCTCTTGGCCATGATATTGCGGACATTCTCGCTCTTCAGGTCCAGCCACCGCTCGCCCGGCCAGTCATCCATAGCCTTGCCGAGATCCGCCTTGGCAAACTCGCTTGCGTCAGGACGCCATTCCTCGTACGTTCCGGCGCTGAAATAGCAGATGACTTTCTTGCCCAGGCTATGAAGTGCTGCAATGGTCTCGGCCGAGTTGTCAAAGAGGTCAATGACGTAGACCTCGACATCTGGGGATATGGCCGGCTGCGCCGGGTCGATCTGCAGCGGTTCCTTGAGTACAATCTGCCACGATGTTCCCACCGCCGGGATCCATGGCTGCTGAGGTGCTTCCGGGTCGTCCATATCGGAATATCGAGCAGATATGGCGAATAAATGCCTGAATTGTAGATGAATAGAGTGAGTGTGTTGTGTAGTGTTGAAGCTGAGAGTGGCCACGCAATGGTCTCAGTATTCGCCGCATTTGGACCTAGACTCGCGTCATTTGCGTCAGGTGATCTGCTATGACAAAACGAGCCACATGCCGCATTGCCGCGGGGCGAAGCGCAAACACACTCTAACCTCCGTTGGCATTGTAGAACTGAGTTTCTGCCGCTCTTAGCTAGATGAAGGGTAATTGAGAGCTTGAGACTCAAGAACAGATCTAAACAGTGCCACAGATCTGAGAGGGATCACAAGACTTTGCGCCGCGTTTTCATATTGCATAACTGTAATAATATGCACCACCTCCGTCTTGGCGAAGATAGCCACACTTGCTAGATTAGCCCCGCCCAACGGAACAATTTGCTCTACGGGCAGTCCGCTCCTTCAAGCGCGAGCCGCTGGCACAATGTGAAAAGGCAGAGGAAAAACAATAATTGTTCCAGCACTCTAGCCGAATGAGGAGAAACTTATCGTTTCTTGGCGAGATCGGAACGGCTTCGCCGCTGGAGACTGCCCGTGCCGAGTGAGCTAGGCATATGCAGAACCTGAGAGTGGCCTCTGATGTAGCTGGGTTTCAGTGGCTGCTTTGTTCTTTCGAATTAACTAGCTACCTCAGGTTGCACGACCGCATACGACATTTTCCATATTTATCTGCTTGGCATGGTACTGTAATTTATAAAGATGCGTTTGAGGGGGGTCAGGTTCTATTACATTTTAAAGCTTTCACTGGTCAATTCTGCCTCGACACGCAGAGCTGTGCTATGCATACCATCTATTCGACGCCTTCTCCTCCGCCAAGGTGATCCCCCTGCTTCAACCCCAATTTCTCATGCCTTATTTGCAATAGTCGTGCGAGTCTCAGCCTGTTGTGATGGTGCAGCTACATGACTACATAAGCCCAGGCTCAGTGGGCGCGGCTTGGGAATTGGTACCTCGACGATGCCAACAGCAGCAGCTCTGAAGGCCAACAAGTTGAACGACGACTGACCTACCAAATGCACTGCGCAGTTGCGCTGGTTGCTGGGAATATCCCGCAGCGAGATTGTACCGTTCTACCGCATAACTCTACCCTTGTCGTTTACCATGGCGGTTTGCTTTCCGGCGAAGCAGCCCATCCATGCAGGGCCCAGAAGCAAGCAGTTTCGCAGAACAGTTCAACTACACCACTCACCTCTCCATTACTCAAACCTGGTTAGATTCGTTGATCTTCAACTCGGAAACATCTGCGCTCCATGGAGTTAGTGTATATGTTCGAGCAGTCATGGCTAGCTGGGACGAGTGTGTCGTCTTTGCTAATGGCACGGAATGCAACAAATTATTGGAAGGCACGGACATGCCCTATGGCAACGAAGCCACGAACGACCTTCCTGCAACCTCCATATTCCCATTATTCGAAGGCAGGCACTACAGCGCGAAACTCCCAGTTTGCTGCTTCACGGCGGGAGTCATTTTCCTCACAACTGCGACCTGCGCCATCCTAGTCGGATTAGCACGTTTAGTGCTGAGTCCAGCCGCCGTGACATCGTGGATGGGCCAGCACGTCCAATATGCTCTGAACGGCATGACATCGGTGGAGGATAGTGGAGGAAGCCTAGCGTCTGGGTACGAAATGGCGAGTGATAATGTGGGTAGGCTTCGACTGCCCCCGTTTCGTGGGGTTCCTGTGACCAGATGTCGGTTCCTGAGATGAAGGCAACTAGCGAAACAGTGGTGCATAGACCCGGCAGCCAGGAAGTGGTTGAACTAGAGAAACCTATACCACACACAATACTCAATTGGATGATTCGTCACAAACAACGTTGGTCTCTCGGTCTACGGTCTAGAAGCCGAGTCTCTTTTTAGGGCTGTTTCCAGAACTATTGTATATCGCATGGTTCCTAAGCATTGAGCTAACTACAAGAGGCATCAAACATGAACAAGGTCGTTAGTACGGATGCGATCAGATATGAAGGTATGGGTATCTAGCTCCTCCTCGTGTGGGACAGGTACTTTAGTCGTGATAGTCATATGCTCTCATAGCCCTTCTTGGTCTTTTTAGCTGTTCAGTGGCTTGCCATTCTTTCCTTCTTTACGCAGCTGGACAGTATGATCCTACCGTGGGCATGTGCCCGCTCTTTTCTCCTGGCCGCGGTCGAAAACGTTCAGAATTTCGGCATCATCGCTGAGAATCTGCGTCAAGTTGCAAGTTGCAACCATGACCGCTCGACCCGCCGTTGTGGAAAACCTGTATCTGAGCTCGAAACTTAAAGTCAGTCGCCCCATGAAGCATTCACGCATTCGATTGTACGCACGTATCCTGAGTTTCTAGGCCGGAACCGCGAAAGAATACTCACACAGCACAGCCAGACATCTAGTTCGGGCTTCTTTTTTTTTTAGAGCCATCGCAGAGTCTTTCCGAGTCGTTACCGTTGAGCAGGACGAAATCGCGCGTCGCATGGCAACTGTAGATGCCAAATCCGGGAACAAGTCGCTGCCGAGACTGGCCAGGCTCGATTTCAACACGTGGTGGATATGAAGATTCTCTGGAACCTGACATCCCCCGTTGCCAGGATAAGCGCCGACATTCCCCAGATTCGAAAGCTTGGCGAAGAAGCCGATTTCCTGACAATCTCAAAATCTCTTTCCACCATAAGGTATCCTTCTCACTGCTGGGCCGCCGCACGTAGATGATTCGATTGTTCTGGAGGAAGTTACCTTCAGTGCCCTAGTCGACGCAGTCATACAACTCCTAGCCTACGATAAGACTATCGACATTGGACCTTGGCATAAGAATGTTGTTGGGTTTGAACACGCTCTTGACCCTCCAACTTTCGAAGTTGACACAATATTTAGCATGGAACAGATGCTTTCCGTAGGGTCCCTTGCAGATAAGGCGCTACTTTCGAATCTCACCAAGTCCTATCTATTACCAGATATGGACCCTTCGAACGCAAAATGGCCCTTGAACAGTCGGTAGTCTCAATTTAATGAACATGGCACAATGATATTGGGCGAGGTTTTGCTGCGCCCAAAATCTAGGATGAGCATGGACGAGTTCGTTGAGCAACTAGGCGACCATGGCGTTGGGCTCCGACTGTGCAAGAGGTGTGCTTCTGATGAACAACGAGTGAGGGTAGTTGGCTGAGAGAATTGCTTGGAGCAAGAGGAGATTAGCTGTACAAAGCGGCAGCCTTGGCACGAGCCGTAAGCAAAAAGGCAAGGCGGCCAAGCGGCAGACTGGAGTGGCTAAGTTGAAGTCTCAATATATGTACACATGAACATCAATTACTTGATTAAATGTGAGCCTTTCCAACTAGTCTACGATCCAGGGAGCTTAAAAGTAACCCTGAGGCCCACAAAGCTTTGATAGTATGGATTGACCTTGCAACATATGTGAGAGAGGGACTTGCTGATTAACACATCAGTTGCTTCGTGTTAGGCTTTACTTTCTGTGAATATTCTTTTAGGGTATCGGAGTTTGAGCGGCTCAGAAGGACCGGCTTTGAATAGTTCAACATGAATAAGAATGATAGTGGTTTTAGTTTGTGGCCCCAATCATCGGATGTCTCTGCGTGAATGATGACTGGCTTGGATTTGATCTTAGCATTATTACGTCCGATGGCGAATGGTGTATCGAGATTGCGTGAGACGGCTAGACAAAGTGCCTTATTATTGGTGAGGTTATGAGGTATGTGCTTTATTTTGCTGGTCGGATGATAAGACGTTGGGATTTAGTAAAGAGGAGCTGCAGGCGCCGCTCGTTATTAAAGGCTCGTGGCAGTACATGGATCGAGATGCAAGACGAACCCCGAGTGTAGTTGGCATCCCAAGGTCACTCTCAGTACCATCCTGATTGACAGTACATCAATATCCCACACGATGCTATAAATCCGTCGCCAACTGGCCGTAGTTTGGACCCTTTGGCAATACCCACCTTGTCTATGCTACAAGGATCTGTCATTTTGGGCGTTGTAATTCTTGACCAGCCAACTGACAAGGACTTCCAGTAAGGGGTTCTGCAACTCTGCTCGTCTCGCAGTAAAACGAGACTTGTGCAGCATGTACGTGTTATCGCCAATGTTCCCGATGAGACACCTAAACGGGGAACAGCTGAAAGCGGGACGATGCGTCCTCCAAATCCTTCAAGGTTCACACGCAAATCCGGTCGGTTCTCTACGTATGATTCCACATTCCATGCCCTCGTTTCGAAACTAACGCATCATCTTGACGACAAGACTTGGGTCATCTTTCATTCAGTAGTCAAGATGCGGAATCTGCGGCTTCCCAGAATCCACTTGACCATCGAGTCCTTGTAGAACTCCAAGTTTAAAGACAGGTAGTCCCGGAGGGCCCGAAGGTCATGGTCGCCTCCCTCATCCGGAATTACAGTGGTCGACATGATTATCCCATTCCGCAAGGCAAAGCGCCCGCTGGGTGTTAATTCGGGTTCTTATGTGTGCTGAAGAGCAATCCTTTGGAACATTAGCCGGGACAATTGTGTAGGTGAGCAAGCGAATTAATAATTAATGCGCAAGTTGATAGAAACGGGGCTTCAGATTGTGCAAGCGCAGTTGATAATTCACAGATATGTGCCAAGGTAATCATGCACATGTTTATGCCCAGGGAATAATGCATCACTTCGTACGTAGTATGTACCACTCGGTAGTGGTACATGGGTCCGAAATTGCAGCTTAGACATATTCCGTGGCGCCACAAGGAGGCCCCTCTTTTCCGCTTGGCCATAATTACTTATAGGCATGTGCCTCCCACACCCAACTAATGCTGGCGTGTTAGTTACTCTCCTCAACACTCAAGTTAAACTACCCTTTTTGAACACCCCCCGGTGCATCCATTCATTCCCCCGAGCCACCTTGAAATCATGAAGCCGAAATTTGGCGCATGGTTCCGGAGCCAGCTTGACAAACACAAAACCAGAGAGAAGGAGAAACGTTTCCCTCGTCTCCCTAGCCCCCGACCTAAAGACGGCCCAAGACGGCCTGAAGGCTCAGCGCCAAAGCCAGGAGCGGATTTCGTACTATCGATATATCTGGCGTTTTCTTGACGACGGCGAGCATGTTCTCACCGAACGTCCCAACAACACTTACCCCGATCCGCCATCTCGTCTACTCGAACCAGGTGACAAGAGAACTAATATTGGATACTGGATCTCGGATAGCCACTGTGATGAAGAAACGATTCATATAAGGGAGATGACTTGCTTCGGCGGAGGTTCCTAGAAGAAGTGTGCTGGAGCAGTGCATCATATGACGATAGAGCAGAGGAAGTAATAGCAGCGTTCAAAATACTCATGCATCAATTCAATGGTACTTTAAGACTACCACTTTATGCGGCAATGGTGGTTACAGCTCCCGTGATACCGATGCAGTAATAACAATCCGGCCAGAGGTTGGAGCACTCTGAGCCCACGGCTGGATTCCACTCATAAAATTCACTAAATAAGTTAACATGTTTGGGTCTTTCTTTGCATTGTTTGGATTTCATAAACTAATGCCAGAGTAATTCCCGCGTCCTCGGCCATGGAATAGCACAAATCGCCCGTCTGTTGGAGGTAGAACTTCTTACACTCAGTCCTCATCCCCTCTCGTACGGGCGAGGGTGTGGACACGGGCCCCTCGGTCGAAGTAGTCGAAGCCGATGGGATGGTTGATGTTGTCGATGCGGCTGTAGTTTACCATGTTGCGGCAGCATCGACCCCGACACAGATGTAATATTCCAGCTCTAAGCTGGTGCAATCAGTCCCAAAGTCGCTGTTCCAAGCAATCAAGTTAGCCACGGTGACTCCGTTTGCCTTTGCAATGGACTTGCAGGTGTCTGTATCTGATACGAGCCAGTATTCTGTTCAGTCTTCAGAAATGCCAGTCTGGCTAGGCATCTCCTCGGCCGTGGTTGTAGCTGGTACTGATTCGGTTCGAGTCGTCGGAGTGTCCGGCTTGCCGACGCAGTACCAGGTGTCCTGCTTGATGCCGGAACAGTCACTATATACAGACGGGTTCCACTCAATAAATTCTTCCAGGGAGAATGTGCCAAACAAGGAGACGATCATGTCGCAAGTACCGCAGAAGCCATAGTCACTGCAGCAGACGCTGAGCGGACAATCCGTTGCGTTGAACCACTCGATGCCCCAGCCAAGATCACACTCGCTTTTGTAGTCACAAGTTGAAAAGCATCCATCGCCACAAAAGTCGGGGCCAAGTCCACACACTTCAGCACCCATGTCATCCCTGGAGATCCGTAAAAGTGTGTGTTCATAGGAGATTGGGGCGTACTTACAATGCACCACAGCAACCTATCTTGTGTTCTTTGGTCTTGCTACACACATACTCATCCTCCTCAGCTTCGTCTGCTTCCGTGACGAGAGCTGATATTGTAGTATCAGACTCGTCTGCTACTGCCACCTCCAGAAGCCAGGCCTCGTACTGGCCAGCAAACGAAGTGTGATTGAGGACATGTGTGATTGATACCAAACCCAAACCCACGGATAGAATCCGGCGTGGCCAAAAAGGAGGCGCCATTTCGAATGTGCGAGATTGTAATCAGATTGATGCTGAGAGCAGAGCAGAGCAGAACGCAAACTTTGGAAGTAAGGGGGTATGAAACTGTACTCATTCTTTACCACGTACAAGTTACAGCAGACACTGACATCTTCCCGAACACGAACAAGCATTATCCCGTGCATGTGTTGGTGTGATTCTGTGGCAGGAGAATGGAGAATTCATAGCCGTGAGTAACGGCAGGGGCCCCCCTTGACCTGGTCAAAGTCTCTTGTACCGGTACATTGGCAAATAGAAAGCATGACATGAGCCTGTGGACCAGCCCTGTGTTCTGTAACATCCCTGCCAAGTTGCCTGTCCATCGATTATGCGGCACTGGGGCTAGTGAACTAACTAACAACCAACAACGTTGTATCCATGGCCTGGATTGTGCCAACAATGTTTGGCAACGGAAATGAGCCGACAAATAAACAACCCATGTGCGTGATATATCGACTTTTCGGAATCACTCGATAGAGTTCCATCCCTAGTCATAACAATCGACTGCATTCAGCTCGCGAAATGCGGAACAGTGCCAAGGCTGCCGGACTGGGTATTGTTGGACTAGGAATGAGACCATATCCCGGGATCCAAGCAGATGAGACCCCAGTTCTTTATCTCCCCGGCTAATTTTCCATGCTCGGCTATCCATTACAGTATTCTCTCTAGGACATCTGAGGCTTGCATCACTACCACTCAAAGGCGATCGACTCTCTGCGTTTTTGCTCTCTTCGAGAACCCACCGTCTTTTTTCCCGCGTCAACATGCCTCTATCCATTCTTGTGGGCGTGCTGACTCTATCCAGTTTCGCCCACGCCTATGTCCCACATCCAAGAACTGTGGAAACATCCTCTTTCAACGTTGATTCTCCTCGTCTCACAAAGCGAGACGATGATCCGTCCGACTTTACCTGGGTCAAACGATGGGCTGCGATAGGCGACAGTTACACGGCTGTACTCACGGAACAAATGCAACTCATCCAGCCATGGTTCGCCAGTGTCTGAGCTGGAACAACCACACATCGTTCACTTGGTCACTCGACAATTGCAGCTTGTGTGTATACGATAAGGTCATTCTAGCAATTCAAAACAAAACGTCTCATTGGACAATCTCTTGTAGGAGTATCTTACCCTCTCCAGGGCTGAATCAGCAACCTCAGCCACGACTCTCCCGTTAACATGATCAAATAAAATGTGTTCGTCGGTCCAATGAGACATGTTTCGTGATGGGGTGAAGCCCAGCTACGAGATGTCAATGAGGCCAAGGAAATGGCTTCCATCACTCCGTCGTTATTATACCTGTACAGAGCCAGGTCCCACCAAAGATGTAGTCGGCCGAAAGGTTGCGAGATTATTAGAAGGCACCAATTTGAGCCAGAACAATCTCTCATTGAATTGAATTGAGTGTGAAATATGGTCGTTGAGAACTCGTTAAAACTTTCAGTGGCAGGTCACATCCATCAACACGAAGAGATAGGGGCGGCATCGAATAAAAGTCCCAACTACCATACTGGTGCATGTCCCATTGAACGAATAATGCATAGCCACTGGATGATGGAGACACTTCGTCAGTCCACTGGCCTCAAATGAAGTAAGAAAGCGATTTCATCCAACGAAGTCTGCCTTGGGGCCACATACAGGCCGGGGCGAAGTGATGTATTACGAGTAGTGATTGCAACCTCAAACCCGGTGTAGACTATATGAATCTATGATCAAATCAAATATCATGTCAATTGACTATGGTTTGGGGCCAAATGCTATGTGGCACACGTGTCTACTTCAAGGTGTTGAATGTCAGATACAATTGGCCCCATTCAACATCCACGTAAATGGTCGTTGCGTTCGAATGTTGAGAACATGTAATGCACTCGCTTCGATGATTCCGATTACCATAAGTAGCAGTCGTCTTCACCAGGTGGGTGATTTTACCAGCTGCATATCCACCGAGGAGTAAATGGTCAAACACCCATCGCCAGTTGCTGCCGATTTCCGAACTTTGTGCTTTTTTTTTCACATTTAAGTCAGCGACCGCATTATTCAAGTTCACCATGTCGTCTCATACAGTCAGCGATACTTACACTACGAGTGCTTAGGCCGAAGTTCTGGGAGGGTAGGTTTTCTCCGGTTCCTTGCTTGGAAGGCTGAGCATGACAAGGACAAAAGACGTTAACCTCGACCAGAAGAGTCCATTCCACATCAGCTGTGAATGATCCAACAGCCCAGACTACGATTGTTTTTTCTTGGATGAGTGGAAATACCCGAGAAGCTCCTTGGAACGCTATTGGCAGTGTTCGTGGCGGAGGATTCACGCCTGGAACCCACAACATTCGAGCAGCAGCACAACCGCACAAAGGGGCTCGACCAAGTGAGGCCAACCAACAACGCAGAAAATCTGCGACACATTCTTCTTCAGGTCTATCCGGGTATAGGCTGGTACTTGTGACTTGAAAAGCCCTGGACTGTCGATGTGCACAGCATTGAGATGTCGTTTCATGACAATGTGTATCCTAGATAGAATAAATAACGAGCCAAGATACCACTAGCAAACTATGTTCCTACAAACTCCAATCCCATCATGCGAGAAACTTGTATTAAAAAATTGCTCTATTGTGGCGTTCCGACTCTATATGTCTCCTCCGTCTGCCCAGACAACAATGTTCCCCGGTGGATCATCCATCTCTGTGAAGAAGCGGTTCACCTCTTCATCACTATACCTAAGGCTAAAATGGGTAATTACAAACGTTGTAGCCGGCCACTTCCGAATAACCTTTTCTAAATCGCTCCATATGGTGTGTTTTGTCCGGTCAGCTTGTACTCTGTGCTCCTCGTAGAGAAAGCTGCATTCAGTGATGACGACTGGGATTCCGTTTCGTAACCATTCTGGGTCAGCAGCCAAGGTCGCCGCCGTCGTGTCCCCCAAAAATGCGAATATGGGTGTTGATTGCTCGGTGGTTATTTCAGCGCCAGATAAGCGCAGAGCTTTTATCTCATGTCCCGGGAGAGAACGGTACTGTTGCTTCAAGGGACGTGACGAGATGCTGAAGACGTAGCCGACACACGGAACGGTATGGTCACAGTCGAAGACGGTGGCAGTAAAGTTCTTGATTCGTCTCAGTGGCACCACATCGCCGTGACGGACGCCATGGGTAACGTGGGTATTGAGCCATCCATTTCGTTGAGGCTTGTTGTCGCCATTACTGTCGTCTGGGATGGCTCTTGGTGGCGGAGCATCATTTTGGTGTACTAACCCTCCGAGATTGAGCATCGTATTGGCGAGGATAAACTCATCAAACACTTTGCTCATATCAACCGGACAGAAAATGTCAGGTGGATCTTCGCGTTTGACAAAGGCAGGCGACAGCAAAGTATGGTCGCTGTGTCCGTGGGTGAGGAAGACGTGTTTAGGCCGCAGTTTATTGACGCAAAGACCGGCATCCAGGAGGAGATTGAGCTGGGGAATGACGAAGGATGTATGCCATGCTGCACGGGATTTTCCCGTCAAGACGTAGTTGCTGTAGGGCTTGGGAAAGCGCCACTCGAGGACATCGGATCGTGATGATTGGGGGAGCGGCACAGCAAAGGCTGGTTTCGCCATTGGTAAAGAGGCGAGCAGAAGGGCTGGATGGAGGAATTGATATGCTGGCTGTGAATTTTCTATTGTATCTTGTGTTCCGTGTATCTGCGCAGCGATGTGGCAAGTTGTAGTGTAATTATAGACATGTCTGAAGAAGGAAGAAAATGCAGAGTTTGGGGTTCAGATAAGAATTTTGAACACTGGGCGGGCTGAGTTAATCGTGGGTGGGTAATTTTTACGGTCTGACTCACAGATACAGTAGCACAATTCCACCAAAGCGCCAAACAAGAGCCACTGTAGCCCGCTGCAATACAGAGGGAATGCCGCTACTGGAGAGAGAGGCACAGGGGCTTCAGGGGATGAACTACGCCGAGGTTGGACACTGTGGCGCAGCCAACGGTGAACACTCATCCTCGAAAAGCACACTAACTGAGCCCATTCTCAGAACCCTGGACTAAGTACACTCAATATGACTGCATCGCGTTACCTATGGTGTACGCCGCCAGGTGTGAAGTTGGAAAGTCAGGATTGGATCCGGATTACACATGAAGGTAGCGGTACAAGACTTGAAGGCGCTCATTTCGACATTGGACCATTGAGACACTGTCTTAGCAACCAAACTGTCACATCCCAGACTCATGTCTAAGCCGCAGACGACACATCCAACGAATCGAGAGACAAAAGGTCATAAACAGCCTTGACACCCTTCGTCTTCTTCCCCCTCGCCTTGAGAATCTCCTCACGATGCATCATGCTCACGACCGACGCCCACATCGAAATCTTCTTGCTCATGTACGGCGGCAGGCTGACAAACGGATTGTCCTTGTCCTCGGCCTCGAGCATGTCGCGCACCGTGCCAAAGTGCGGGTTGGAGTACATGTTGGCGCCTAGCCACGTGTAGAGGCCGTGGACGACGCTCTCCAGCGCACCGACAACCCACGCGTGGTGAGGGCTTGCGGCTTCACCCGCGATGATGACGTCGCCAGAGGGCTGGATGATGCGACTCCACATAGAGCGGAATTGCTGCGGCCGGAAGAAGGCAAAGGCGCCCGCTGTGTTGGCGTCCTCGGACCAGTCGTGCGCGTGGTGCTCGATCCAGTTCTTGCGAATCATCCGCGTCAGCTCCTTCTCGTCGACCTCGTCGCTCTTGTGAAGGCGAGCCAGGTCCCGGATCAGCAGGTCCTTGAGAAGGGCGTGATCGGTCGGCTTATCCGAGAAGAGCGACGCCAGACGGGACGAGTCTTGCTGCCATGTGTAGGAGCATAGAAGGACAGCCGTCGAGTCCTCCTTGTCGTAGATGTTGTACGAAGGATACACGCACGTTCGCACGGACAGGTCAGAGTGTCCCAGGCCGCCGTGCGTGATGTTGTTGCCCTTGAGGTCGTGAATCCACCACGCGCGGCGAAACTTGATGGCAATCTTGGCCGCCGTGCCGTATCCCAGCGACCTGATAGCCTGCCGGGTGGGGTAGGTAAGTCCAGCTTCTCGCAGATCCATGTGCTGCAGGCAGCCCAGGGTAGTAGTCGCAAAGACAGCATCGTAGCTCGTCACGTCGGGCTCGTCGGTGTCGTTGCCCACGACGAGCTCGACGTCGCGCAGGTCCTTGACGCGGATGACGTTGACGCGCGCGTTGTACTTGGGCTTGGTCGTGAGTTTTTTCTCCATGTGCTTGGCGAGTTGCTGCGCGCCGCCTAAGATGCAGTACCACTGCACGTCGTCGTCAAAGTCAAAGTCGAGCGACTCGAGGACAGTCTCGCTGTGGGCCTGGTCATACCAGTTGGTTCCTCTAGGGATCATCAGTATACGTCGATAAGCAAGCGGGATGCTGCTTACCCATTGAACGTCTCCAACCACTCGATGGTGTTGTAGTTGTACGGCGGCGGAGGGAACGGTCCAACCTTGCGCATGTGCTCTAGCTCAGTGTGGCGGCTGTCGAAACCAGTATTAACATCAAAACATCATCTTCAGTGATCTTCACTTACGTAGCCAAAAACTGGCGAGTGCTGAACTGATCGTACGACATAAGCATCTCCCAGCCCTTGGTTCCAGGCGGCGACGTCTTGAGGTCCTCCTTGAGCTGCTCTCTTACCACCCTAGTGAGCTCCTTCATGATGTTTCCAGGTGAGATTGCAAACAATCTGTGTCTTGTCAGCTCCTTCTTGCCTCTAATACCGCTGAAGGCAACGTACTCTTTTGGAATCTCTTCACCAGTGTTGATGTTGAAGGGATCCTTGGACTCTCCTCCCTGCGCCTGAACATCAAAGTAGGTGGCGCCCCAGACGGTCTTGTTGTTGTAGCACCAGGGCTCTTTTCCGCTGGTTACGCCGCCGTTGTTCATGTAGTAGGTGATGAGAGATCCATCCTTGGCCTTAGGGGTACTCTTCAGATCGATCTTCTTCATGCCCAGGATCTTAAAGAGGGCAAATATCCTGCCTTTCGTCAGCGACTGTCGTCGATACAAGGAAGAAGGGACCAAACACACCGGGCCATGACCGGATTGTCAGGGAATCGCATAGCACCGACGTCATAGTAGTCGCGAGTGTCCTTGCTCTTGCTAAAGTTGTGCGTGTACAGCCGGCCTCCAACGCGATCAGGCCCCGCCGCCTCAAGAATCTCATACTGGAACGTCAGCGGCACGCCCTTAAGCTCGAGCTCATGGTTGAGGTAGTCAAGCAGCATGCCCGTAAAGAGTCCAGCCGCACCGGCACCAATCACACCGAACTTGACTACGTTGGGGTTCTTGCCAGGGCGGATCTCAATCGGCTTGGTGATGGGCTTCTCCGGCTCGAGGTTGGGCCACGGGAGCGTCTCCTCGACGGGCGCTTTGGGCATGGGGAAGCCCATGTCGTTGTTGCCTCTTGCGTGGCGGCGATACTCTTGGGTTGTACCCATGAAGGCATGCCGGTGCGCCCATTGGTCCTTGAGGGGGACTTCCGATTTGAGGTCCAGAAATGACATGGTGGGAAACTGATGAGGAGAGTGTATGTCAAGAAATGGCGTCCTAGAGCCTAATCCTGAGAAGACGAGAATTTTCTTGGGACGTCGGGCTCTTTCCTATATGAACCCGTCTGTCACATTCACGTCGACTAAAAACTTGCAATCAGGTGCCACGTTCGAGTACCAAGATAGAGCGGTGTAGTTTCCAGAATACGCCACCTGAACGCCCAATAGTGTCTAGACCATGACAACAAGTCCTTGGTGGGGTAGCTGAGCATAACACGAGCTGTATACATATGGCGGCATCCTCAAAGAGCAATCATCACATTCTTTTCGCGCGGGGTTGCGTGTCTAGATATCCTATGCTGATATGCATGTTTTAGGCCTATCGATGACTATTGATCTTTGCCGCGACGCTAGTCACCCAGCCAGAGCTGTCTAGACCCAATCCGCAAGTCCACGGTGGGGTAGCTAAGTCGCCTACATATCTCAATGTGATGAGTTGAATCCTTTGAAGCGCATCACATTCCTTCGGAGCGGGGTTAAGTTTGTTAAACTCAACTGAGCGTGTCTCTCACTACCCACAACTCTCAATCTGTGCAGGCTCCGAGTGTTATCACTTGCTTCCCATCCACAGCCGGCCAGCCACAATCGTCAGTCGTCTACATGCGGTACAAGAGCTTGAATGAAAGCTCTCTAGTCGGTCGCCACTACAAGGCGCGGCCTGAAATTAGTGCAATGGCTTGGTACGGCCCGTTCCTCGGCCACGCGTTCATAACACGCGAAGTAATAGCACAAGCATCTTTAGTCGTAGTAGAGGGTACCTTACTCTAACAACTTACAGGGCTTCTTCTCAAAGAATCGGCCAATGTGGCAACTGACCTCAATCGTAGGGGGCGTACTGGCATATTACTCCCATGACCCCTCCATGATCACGGCCCAATATTCACAGGGTAGGCTGGGTTGAAACGGACCGAGACCAATACTATACAAGTGATAGCTCGAATAAACCTACTCTATACGGAGTACGCTCAAACACTATCGATACACCCACCGCTAGGATGGTAATTAGACGTTTATAGACTAAGTTTTTAAAGCCGCAGGACGACCAATCAGGCCTGCATTGTTCATAACTAACTCTGCCGTGAGGCTTGCTGTGGCGAGTTGTGCTGTGCTCTGGTCTTGACTGTGACTGCCAAAGTCCATCGGCAAGCGCAATCCGAGACATGGCTTATCCCACATCGCCATTGTGGCCCGTATCAGAAGGTCTTCCACTTTTCCTCCCTACTTATAGAATGCTGACGGCAGGTCACTCGTTCTTCACCGACATATCTTGAAGCACCAATCTTTGTCAAAAATTTGCCTGCTGCTTTCTGGAAAATTGATGCCCAACAATTTCAGTGCGGGGAACTGAGACATGCAGAACCACTTTGAGTTGAACTTCAAGGCCACCTAGACTCACTTTCTGGCCAACGGGATTTTTGCTGAATGGCATGAAAACCATCAGAATCGACGCACCTTTCATGACTTCGAGTACTGTCAGCTGAAGGCTAGTTGATTTGCATTTGTTAGTGTGTTGCAATTAGGCTGTGACTTGCTGGAGAAACTGACTTTGGGTGACACAATAGGGATGAAGGCTATGGAGTATCACAACAGACCGTCTGCTTCTGCACAAGATGATTAATTGATATATAGGTTTCCTTATATCTCTACTCATGAGAACCATACATGTTTGAAAAGAAAACCCTCAGGTGCAGCGTTCTTCTCAATGGCAGCCCAAACGCCTGGATGAGTCTAGGGTAGCGGACGTGCCGAGGAAAAAATTGCGAACTGCGGGGTTTTGAGACCATTCACTCGCGACATATTCGGGAACAGAAGAAGAATGGGATCACGCGTATCCGAGTTCGGAGTGTTTTGCCAAGACTCGGCACACGGATATCTCGCTGTCAACCCGCGATACACGGCCACAGGTTTACTCCCAAGTTCTTGATATTGGTCCAGGTTCACTCGTCTCCCTGCAAATGCAAAACTGCCAAGAGGAAAGGCATGAACCAACTGCGGATGGCGATCTGTACAACTCGTCTCACGTCCATCTCCAAACGATTCGGCATTCAATCCGAGTTGGCCCACGGCTACGCAATGAATCATCTTGACCGTGGAACAAGAGATGAACGGCTGAGCTATCCCCAGAAAACAGGGATTGTGCGGGGTAAAAACACCCGATATGTGTCACGTGGCAGATATCTCGAGTTCAAGGTTCATGCTGGACGTCAACTACGTCCTGCCTGCTATCAATCTGTGTTTGTGCTTGTATCCCATGCAGCACCATCTCAATCAATAAGATGGATGTCGCGGCGAGGGTCCGGAAGAAGAGAATTCCCGTTTGTCCCATCCTTCCCCATAAGACCCGCAGATCTGCATGCTAATGTCGTCGTTGAAACAGAAAGCCTGTGGCGCTTGTCGGGAATCCAAGTTGCGATGTGACGGGAAACGGCCATGCACACGGTAGAGCGAACTATTCCGTGTTTGTCTTCAATAGGGAGGTTGATCTAACAGCTTTCTAGCTGCCACAGTGCGAAAAAAGTGTGTGCTTTTGTTGAACGCCCGAAAGACGCTCAAGAATCGTACGTCTATTCGTCCCGAGTGCCAAGCCATGTTTATCAACTGTACACAATACGGGGCTGTTATTGATATTTTTGAACTAGAAAAATTCAACATCTCGAAGATGAGATCGAAGCCTTGAAAGATCGGTTACAGTCGAGTAGGGCTCCCAGACCGGACACTGTAGATTCGAATGTCTTTGCACCGATGGGTGTAGAGAATCCGTCGCCCTTGAACGAGCAGCGCGAAGCTTGGCATTCAGCCGGTCCTGTCCCCGTTCAGTTCTCAGCCCAATCAATAAACCTACCTCAACCTGATGCTCACGAGTGGTATCCATCTAATTCTAGCAACAAGTCTCCCAATGAGTCGTTACCCTCGATCGAAAAAGACGCAAAGGGGAAAAGGCTGGTTTTCTTGATGAGAGGCGTCGATCCTATGCCTGACTTTATCACTGCTGGTCTTCTCAACGAAGACCAAGCCACCTCCTACTCGGCGACATTCTTTGACGGATGTCATCGCTATGTCCCCATATTCGACCCGCGACACGACACCATAAGCGAGATACGAAGTCGGAGCAGCTTGCTCTTTTGCATCATCTGCGCAGTAGGGTACCGTACTACCAAAGGCACCGAGTCGCACGAGTGGCATCGGCTCGACTTTCACATCAAGAGGATGCTTACGGCAACAATCACAACCACGACGGAGCCGACTTTGGAGACGGTTCAAGCGTTGCTTGTCAGGGCGTGCTATGCACCGGAGAGGTCGTTGTTGCTTGCTATTGCTACAAGAATGTCTCTCGATCTGTGTTTACCAGAGGCGTATGACCAACTCATCGGCCGTCTGATCTCTGGACGTGGCAACTCGGAGCGGATGGAGAGCGATGAAGCGCTGATGAGAAAGACGAGGACGTGGTTGCATCTCCTCGTGCTCGGAAATATGCTTCACGTCGATGCCGGAAATTTACCGTCGTTTGAGTTCCGCGGAAACGTGAGACGATGCAGGATCCTCCTCGACAGCCAACTCTCCACCGTCCTAGACCTAAGCTTATTCTCCCAAGTCGAGCTCAACGTCCTCCGCGCCGACATATACGCTAGACTGACCACCATTGGCGACTGTGACGACGACGAAATGATGCAGGTCATCACCGACGCCAAGATCGACATTGACGTGTGGTACAACGACTGGGTACGCATCACGGAGAAGTTTCAACCGACAGAAGCCTCATGGATGAGACTGAATCTTCAGATCCAGCGGTACTGGTCCGACTGCATGGCTCTGTGCCGAGCGGTGAGGATATCGGGCGTCGAAAACGTCGATGCCATGTCGGCTACACAGAAGCACATTTTGCTCATGGCCAAGGGCGCGTTGATGCAGCACTTTCTCATCATCATTGAAGAACCGCGCGTTTATCTTCGCCACTTGCGCTTTGCTATGGACTTTGTCTGGGCCAAATGTGCATTTTGCTTCCTACTACTGCTCAAGCTTTCTGTCCTTCTGCCTGATGATCCAGCAACTTCGGGTCGGAATCTTGTAGCGGATGGCGAGATCCTAGTTCAAGAGCTCAGAGCCGCTGCTGGCGGAGCAGAAGGACAGCAGAGCAGCAACACGAGCAGGATCTATCTGCACCTGATACAGAGCGGTATTCAAAAGTACCGCCGTGCCATACGAATTGACTCTGTGAATATGGGAAGTAACGGGATGGTCGGCGAGGATGCAAACATGACGAGTTCAGGTCGTGGAGAGGAGTTGGAGGCGTTTGTGCCAGACCAATTCATCTTTGAATGGGACTTTCCGGGCCTCACGCTTTTCTCGTCGCCCATGGTGGAGACGGGATGGCTGGATGAGCTTTTGTCGGCGTCACTTGGGGCAGATGATGAGTCGTTTGGGTTTGGATGGCTGTAGGCTTGAAAACACGTCTTTACAGATCGAATTTTTAAAGACAACTACGTTGGGTTCTAATTAATCTCATTTTAACCCTTTTCTATTAATTTCGGCCGATAGGCTGCTCATTTCAGTCGGAATTGCCTCCTGCCTTGCGCATCCCTCTCGATCTCCTCGACAGTCTTGTGGGAAGAAACAACTCTCTCGTCGCCCGCAGGGAGCACCACAACCAGCTCCGTCCACGGCGCCTTGAAGCCCGAATCCTCGTTCCTTGAAAACTCAACCTTGATCTCGGCCTTGTGGGCGCTGTACGAGATGGTATACTCGGAGATCTTGTTCTTGGCCACGGCCGAAACACCATCATCTTCGTACCACACAGTCTCATACCGCTTGTCACCGGAGTCACCGCGAGGAGGGAATATTTCGACGGCACGATAGTCGTCCAGGGGTAGATCAGCATCGTTCGCCTTCTCACCGGGTGAGAGGACTTGGACGTCTCTGCCAATGGGGATGGCGGATCCTACTTTCGCCAAGACGGGAATTCCAGCCCCATGCCACTCTGCGTCGAGGGTCACCCACTGGCCTGAGGCAAAGTGTTCATACGGCGCGTTGAGGTTCAAGAACCCTTCATCGTCATCGGAAGCCTTGGGTAGATAGACTTCTGCTTTGCTCGCCCCAGCCTCAAACACACCGCCAACGAGCAGCGCATCACCAAGCCAGTACTGCGTCTCTCCATCGGTCAACTTCTTGGTCCAAACCTCAGCATCGCTTTCATAGCCCCAGCCAGTCCATCGCTGCGGTGGGATGGCCTTCTGATGGCTCTCCAGAGCGAGCGAGTAGATGTACGGAATCAGCGCATATCGGCGCTTAATCGTCTTACGAATAAGCGGCGTGATCTCAGGATACATCCATGGCTCAATGACGTCACCGACGCTGTTGTCCTCGCCCGTCTTGAAGCAGTTAATGGCAAAGCGAGGCGAGTAGATGCCCTGCTGGACCCATCGGAGCAGCAGCTCGGGCGACGGCTGCGGGCCCTCGAAGCCGCCAATGTCGTGGCCGTAGCATTGCATCAGGCACATACCGGCCGTCAAGGACAGCGCGTTGGCGCCCTTCATGCTCTCCCAGCTGGTGGTGTTGTCACCGCTCCACGAGCTGCATGCGTATCTCATTGTGCCGGCGGTGGCGCTTCGTGTGAGGACGAAGGGTCGCTCGTCAGGGACAGCTTCAACTAGAGCATCGTAGGATGACTTTCCGTGCAGCTCGGTATGGAGACTTCGACCCCAGAGTCCAACCTCTGGGCGGTTCTTGACGTCATCTCGGATCTTGAGCGATGGCTGGTCCAGAGCACACTTCCACTCATCATCGGTAATCGTGTACTCGTTGTTGTCATTCCACATGCAGTCGATGCCCTGTTCACGCAGCGTCTTGACACCCTGGTACCACCAGTCAAAACCAGCAGCAGAAGTAAAGTCGATGTGGCCTCCCTCGCCACTCTCGCCGCCACCAGCGCTCCAAAGCCTGGTGATGGCCGTGTCATTGGTGTGAGAGTCAATAAATAAGGCGCCGGCTGCCTTGAGTTTGGGGTATTCCGGGTGGTTGGCCAGCACATATGGCTTAATGTTGGCGATGAGCCGCATACCGAGCTTGTGGTAGGCTTTGATGAAACCCTCGGGGTCTGAGAAGCGGTGTCGATTCCAGGTAAAGACGTTTCTAGTCTTTGGTGGGTGCTCAGCTACCGTGTAGCCGGAAGACATCTGATATGCTGAGCAGGGAATGTCATGGTCTTTGAGTTTATGCGCAAACTCCAACAACGCTTCGGACGCAGGAGGATCGTCCAACATGGAATACTTCATGCCTCCTCCGAGATATCCAAACGCCCATCGTGGAACCAGCAAAGGGTTTCCGGCGAGGCTAGCATAGGTCGTGACAATATCCTTGAGCGTCTTGCCAACGATGACAAACTCTTCCAGGCCACCGTAATCCTGACGGTAGACCTTGTAGCGTCCCCACATGCCGTCCATCTCAGCGCCGATAGAGTAGCTTCCTCTGGCGTAGCTGGTGGAGAACAGCGCGACGCATCCCTTAGGGGTCGCATTGATGAGGATGGGAATATTTTTGTACAAGGGATCCGTACGGTAGACGTCGTATCCGAAGCTGTCGGTAGCCGAAAGCTCGAATTTTCTCCCCGCCAGATTCATCGGCGCAGCTTTCTCTCCAAGGCCGACGTACAAGGTCTTGGCATCATAGCGAGAATAATGCGAGACACCAGTGCTGTCGACGGCATAGGACCGATGGGGTAGATCGGTGTGCAATGGCGTCTCTTTGCTGCCCGAAAATCCAACAGAAAGCAGAGGAACACCACTGCTCCAATCGACTGTAGCAGCGATGTCGCCGATTGTGATTTCCTTGCTTCCATCTGTCACTGCCGCAGAAACCGATGCGGCGCCTAGTTCCGTGTTCACGGGTGGAATGCTAGGATGGGGCGGCAGTGGGTGAGTTGCCGAGGAAAAGGTAGTTCGGAAGACATTGGGTCGGACAGCTTCAAGGGAGAAAGAAAAAGGAAGCTCTGAATCCTGGCATTTCAGGTGAAGTGCCGAATCAGTGTCCGTGGCTGAGGTGTCGACTGCCCACTTGGTGGGAACACGTTCTTTCTGAGGCATATTGAGGTTGATGGAGGCTTGGTGCAAGCAGACACTTCCAGTTCATACCAAGTGGAAGAAATGGAACAGAGACACCTTTAAATACACAGCGGCGGCGATGATCACGTTTGCCCACGAAAGGTGCCAAGATGACGGCGCAGTAGCTTCAAGCCAAAGACCTGCAAGTTGCAATCCCGTGATGGACCACGACAAATGATCTCAAAACCAGCGCCGTGTATTCTGCATGACGGCATGTCTAGCGGCCTAGTCTTCGGCTACAAAACCGTATTCTATCAACGATGCCCCATAGGATTGGCTAACAGGCTTCGGACTTGGTCAAATATCTCCGCATCGCAAGGTTGCAGGGATCGGAGAAAACTCCCGAAGGCCGAATTCTCCGCACCGCAACCGTCGGCAATGCAACCACAGCGCGAGTCAAGAATCCACCCATGAGGCCACTGCCGACGACAAAAATTACCGGCCTCTTCCTTGCTGTCTTTACGGCTAACCTAGTTGAGTAGGAATCGGCACCCCATGGGGATGGACGCGCGGGAATAGACCCACGCCGATAGTTCCCCATGGGCTCATGTATGGGGAAGGGGATAGGTCATGGAAAGGATACTACGTTGTACCACTACCTCCATATGGATGTAGGAGCGTCGTAAACAGCGAGAGTCGGCAAAAGATGCCGTTCGACGCACGGATGTAGAGGGGAATACATATTATACCCGTGGGTCGTTGATTTTGGTTCTCGCTGCATCCTTTGACTCACTCTCAACGAGGGATCATCACTTTGTTTTGGCCTTTTCATGTCATTCAAGGCCATGGAAACTGGGAAATCTGTCTCTGAGAATATTCATCTTGAAGGTACCATGACTGATCAACGGCAACCAAACAAGTTGGACTCCAACGATAACGAGATCGCCGCCGTCTCACAAACAGAGCATGTGGTCTCCTATCAGGGACAGTCGCCTCACGACAAGGAGGCTCAGCTTCCTCGCGACGACGATGATCCCATCGCCGTCACACCCGAAGACAACGCTCGCGTCCTACGAAAAATCGACCTCCGAATCCTCCCTTTAATCCTCTTCGTCTACTGCCTCCAGTCCCTCGACAAGACGACCCTCTCCTATGCGTCCGTCTTTGGGCTCATCGAAGACACCCACCTAGTTGGCGACCAGTTCTCGTGGCTCGGCTCTGTCGTCTACGTGGCGCAGCTGGCCTTCCAGCCTCTCGTCGCCTACAGCCTCGTCAAGTTCCCCATGGGCAAGTTCTCTGGCGTCATGGTCTTTTGCTGGGGCGCTGTGCTGTGTGGTATGACGGCGGCGACTAGTTTTGCTGGGTTGATGGCCGCCCGGCTACTGTTGGGGATGTTTGAGGCGTCTGTTGGTATGTTAGGCCTCGCCGTCTCATCTAGCGTGGAGTAAATGTGCTGATACTGAATAGCACCTACGTTTATTGCTGTCGTCCAGATGTGGTACAGACGAAGCGAACAGACGGCCCGTAACGCTTCCTGGTACGCCATGCTGGGCATTGTCAACATGGTAAGATCAAGACCGAGTCATGGCCTGCAGGGTCAGTACTGACTTGTAACCTTTTAGGTAGGCAGCTTGTTGTCCTATGGACTGGGCCACATTGACTCCAAACTGCGACCCTATCAAGTATGTACCCTCATCAACAAATTTCAACACACCATTCCGATGCTGACCCTACTAGATCATCTTCCTGTTCTGTGGCCTTCTTACTGTCGTATTTTCCTTCGTCATGCTGTAAGTTCAATGATCGAGTACCGTACCGGGGTACATACTGACAAACACTAGTGTCTTCATGCCTGACTCCCCCCAAAAGGCCAAGTTCCTCACAACAGAAGAGAAAGAAATTGCTATCGAACGGCTGCGCATGAACCAGATGGGAATGGGTACAGGAGAGTGGAAGTGGGACCACGTCCGAGAATGCGCCCTTGACATCAAGACTTGGCTTTGGTTTTCTCTCATCATTCTCATCTCGTAGGTCAACTTTCTCAACTACATCATGTACACATTGGCTGACCCGACGTCCCTAGCATCCCAAGCGGTGGCATTTCAACCTTCGGCCCTCTCATCATCGAATCATTCGGGTTCGACTCGTTCAAAACCATTCTCTTCTACATGCCTTTCGGCGCTGTGCAGATGATTGCCACACTTGGCGGTGCATGGTTGGCGGACAAAATCAAGATGAAGTCTCCTGTTTTGCTTCTTCTTTGTCTGCCTCCCATCGCCGGCTGCTCCGTCCTTCTCGCCACCGGCCGCGACCCAAGTGATCGCGCAGTGCTGCTTACCGGATACTACATCATCTCGTTTTACCCCGGCATCACACCTCTCATTTACTCGTGGTCGGGCCAAAACACCGCCGGTGATACCAAGAGAAAGGTCACGACAGCCTGCATCTTCATCGGCTCAAGCACAGGTAATATCATAGGACCGCTTCTATTCCGGACCAGCGAGAAGCCACGATACGACAGAGGCTTGAAGGCCAATCTCGTCTTGTTCATCGTACTCGCGATTTTCATCTTGGCAGGAATGCTGCTGATCAAGATCTTGAACCGCCGACAAGCGGCTAAACGAAAGGCCCTTGGCAAGCCTGAGCATATTCAGGATCTGAGCATGATGGATGGCAAGGCAATCAAGGACACGGATGGAGCGCTGAACAAGGTTGAGGATAATACTGGTCAGGGTGCTTTAGAGGATATTACTGACTTGAAGAATGAGGATTTCATCTACGTTTATTAACCCACGTCGTTTGGTCAGTAATCTCGAACAAATTTACTGTCAGTAATTATAAGGCTTATACTACATGTGTGGGCAGTGACGTCACTTCTCTAAAGATACAGACCACCTAGAGGCTAAACACAAGACTCAGCCGTTAACGACAAACACCCAAGCAAACGACGTCAAATATGAAAAATCCAACACAAAGAGCAAGATTTTCGTATGCTATCTGCTTGCTAGCCAATGAGCTCCTATAATACATGATAAATACACTTCACTGCCCAGCCTGTTGCCTTTTGCCCCCATCTAGCGTCTTGTAAAGTGCGATGAGTTCTTTGGTATTCTTCGTCAGCCAAAAGTCAGCCCCCAGTGTGAGTTCGGAATAAGACGCAGCCTGTCGCAAAACTTGTATCCCCTCCTTGTATTCCTTCTTGCCGCACAGCAGCGTGCCCAGGTACCGCATCGTCATGATTGTCGACTTGTTCTTCTTGCCCAGAACTCGCTTCTTTTCCGCGAGACAGTCTCGATAAAGCGTCTCTGCCTCGCTGTACCGTTCCTGGTCAGACAGTGTCTCGGCGAGGAAGTCAATTTGATCGAGCGTCCTTGGATCATTCACACCAAATGTCTTTTGGTGCCGCTTTACGCTGTCTCGAGCCAGCTGCTCGGCTTTTAGGTGCTTCCCCTGCTTCGAAAGTGCCGTTGCAAGTTTTTTCAGGCTGATGAGCGTGTTGGCGTCGTTTCTTCCATTGACCTTTTCTCTGATCTGCAGTACTTTTCGATGGATTTCTTCAGACTCCTTGAACTTTTCTTGGTACAAACAGATTTCCCCGAGTAGTTGCAAGGAAGAAAGAGTATCGGAATGCTCGTTGCCTAGAATCTTTTCGCGGGACCTTGAAACCTCTTGGCACAGTGTCTTTGCCTCGTCATATTTGTCAAGGTTATAAAGATTTCGTGCAAGGTCATGCCGATACTGTAACACCTCGGGTTTTTCTGAGCCTAGATACGTTGCTCCCATGGCCGCCACTTTGCGATAAATTTCCTCAGCTTCTGTATCCTTGTCTTGGGCCTCCAGCGTGAAACCAATGCGGGAGAGAGACTGGAGTGTAAAAGAATCGCTGGTTCCAACGAGTCGTTCTCTCGACTCAAAGACACTGCGATAGATTTTTTCTGCTTCTTTGAAATTGCTCTGCAAACGCATTGTTTCGCCAACAGAATACAGGCATTGCAGCGCCTGTAGATGATCCTTTCCCATGGCCAGCTCCGAAATCTTAGCGGCCTCGCGGTGGATCTGCTCTGCTTCTGCAATGCGATCTTGAAAACGACACAACTCGCCGAGGACCCACAGAGACTCAATTGAGTGCGTGTGGTCGGCGCCGAATACACGCTTCCTCGCCTCGTAGGCCTTGCGATGGATCACTTCGGCTTCTTGGAACCGCTCTTGAAACCGGATTGATTCTCCGAGGCAAAAGAGGACCACAAGTGTGTCGTTGTTGTCGAGGCCTTGAATCCGCTCTCTAACTTTGAGGACCTCCCGATATCTCGTCTCTGATTCTGTGTATCGCTGTTGCAGAAAGAGAGAGGTTGCCATAGTTGACTGTGTCATGATTGCATGAAGATCTTCTTCGCCCGAAACCTTCCGCTGGGCTTCCAAAACCGCGTGGAGTACTTGCTCCCCGTCTTCAAACCGCAGTTGGAAAACAATACATGATCCGAGAAAAGATTGGAGTTGAAGAAGAGCAGGACTTTCTTGGCCCAGCGTGGCCTCTTGAGCCTTGATGGCCTCCCGGCAAATGCATTCTGCTTCGGGGTATCTTTTGTCGTTGAACACATCCTGTGCAAGCTTGAGGGCCTTTTCTAACTGCTTGGCAGCGATATCTGCAGCAGACTCTTCTTGCTTTTGACCAAAGGTCATGGGCGAGTTTGGAGGACCTGGAATGCCCTCCTCAGCCTCGTCTGGGATGCTCACGTTGGCCAACGAACTTCTTAAACTCGCAGCGAACGCTTTATCTGGTTGGCACGCTTTGTCGTCTGGATGATCGACTAACGGTACCGGGGTCTCGGAGGTAAGAACAGTTGTTTCAGGTTCTTGCACAGTCGTTTGAGAGAGTGTCGAAGTAGGAATCAATGCGATTGTCTCCGTCCACTCAGTGCTGGCCTGTGGCACATTTTGAGACTGCGGCTTGAATTCTTGTGCGGTTGTTTGAGTGGCCGTCGATGAATCAAGCATCACTGTAACTGTCTCTGTCCACTCAGCGCTAGCCAGTGGCATATCGTCGGACTGTGGCCAGAACGGAGTATCCATAGACCACTCGGAATCCTCCACTAGGGTTTGACTGAACTCTTCACTCGTTTGCGATGTCGAATCTGTCTCCATCCATGCATGACTTCGAGCATTCTGAGCCGAAAGTCTCTCTGAGGGCTTGGACTGCATAAGTGCTGTCACGAATTCGATGGCAGATTCACTTGCTTTGACGTCTCTCAAAGCCTGGGTAGGGAAGGTTACCATGCCGCTGCAGTATTTGCCAAGCTCGGCATAATTGTCAAAGGTCGCTTGGCTTGTAAGGGTCTGGAAAACAAGCTCCCCTAAGCACCACATGTCTCCCAGACAGGCGTCTACTGCTTTTGGATTCCCGCTGTAGCCCAGGATTTCCGGAGGCATAAACCCAGGGGTGCCGCGGATTGCAGTAGAGGCGTTATCCTCGATTCGTTTGCTGAGACCGAGATCGCAGAGTTTGATCCACCACGAGTCCGGCGGCTGTTTCTTGATGAGGATGTTCTAGCATAACTGTCAGTCCAGTCTACTTGTTGGGATTTCCTGATAAGGCAAAGGAAATTTACTGCTGGCTTGAGATCTCGGTGGGCAAAGTTTTCACCATGCATCAGAGACAACGCATCTAGGACCTGAGAAGTAATGTCCTGCACCTGGTCCTCTGGTAATCTACCCTCTGGGCACAGTTGAGGATTTGCAAGATAGCTCTGGAAGTCGCCGAGCTCACAGTATTCCATGGCAATGTGTATCCATCCGGGGCTATCATACCAGCCATAGAAGGTGACGAAGAAGTCGGTGTACTGGACATTGGATCTTTGTAAGCAGACATCGCGAAGTTGGCCATTTTGGCCACACAGTTCTTACCTTCTGATGAGAAAACTTGACCATAGCCTCGAGCTCACGGACATACAGCGCCCGCTTCACTGCCAAATCACCGTCCGAAACCCTTACGCTCTTGATGACTCGGAATTCGGCTGCGCCACGATCCGTCGCGTCTTTGGCCTGCAGCTGGATGATGCCGAAACCCCCTTGACCCAAATCCCTTTTGTGCATCCATACTTCGCGGCGAGGTCTTGTCCGATGAGAGATGGTGTGCGTGTGAACAGTGTACCGGTTCCGTCCATCGCTGCGGAATGAGGCTTGCAGTCTGGAGTCTCGGACCGGGTCTGTGAGATGCTCGGAGTGATCAACGCTCAACATTATTTCGAGCCAGTTGATTGAGGCCAAGAGAATAAACAGCCGCCCTGGAGACGGGCGCTGGGATGAGATCGGGAGAAACCCAGATCGTCAATTCGACCACATTTCTGAGACACCTCCTGGTCTCAGCCGTGTCAGCTGATAAGAAGCGGGGTAAAATCTTGAGGCTTTCAATTGGATTAGGGGGTGTATTTCTTTTTCAGCATGGCGCCGTGCAATGGCTAGGGCCAATACTTCTCGTTGTGGCTTCAGCCGCTTCAGTTTAGTTTGGGATATTGGCCCCTCATTCGTCGGGATTAGCGCTGTTGACCCCTTACAAAAGCAAGGGAACAGGCAATTTTGGTTATTATGACTGACTGATCTGCTATAAACAGGTGTGTATGAATATATGTTCATCTAAGCTATGTACAATTCTCTCTGCTCTACCATTGATCTCTCAAATCCGAATCTAGATCTTAGCCTGAGTGGTGGCTCCAATGGCGGCGCCAGAGCTAGGAATCAAGAAATCGCTCGCCTGGACTCGTCCGTCGGAACCACGCGCTCCCTTCAGCTTGGTGGCATCGGTGCTCTTGAAGGACGAGTCGCTCCAGGTACCGGAGTTCCACGAGTTGCCCGAAGCCGACACGGTGCTGACGAGGGAGACCTGGCTGCCCGTGTTGGAGACGGCGGCATTGCCCTTCATGGTCGACTTGGAGCTGCGCATGTTGAAGCCGACGTCGCCGTTCTTCCAGGCCGTGTTGCGGGTGAAGGTGAGAGCGCCCGGGTTGCCGTTGTCGATGAAGCCCTTCTTCAGGTTGCTAAAAGCGATGCAGTTCTTCACAATGTGGTTGGCGGGTGGGTTGTTGGTGATGCCCAGCTTGAAGCCGTTGCCGTCGCCCTCAAAGGGCGAGAAGCCCCATCGGTTGACGCCGTTGCCCCAAGCGTAGACCTCCTCGAGCGTGATGGGCGACGCAAACATGTAGAGGTCCAGGCCGTCGTCGACGTTCTCGTAGAGCCTGGCGTTGCGCAGGACGTTGCCCGTGCCGGAGCCCGACTTGCAGGCGAAGCCGTCGGCGCTCTCGCCGTTCTTGCGGGGGTCGCGGTTGCGGTACGAGTCGAGGTTCTCGACCGTGTTGTTGGAAGAGGCACCCTCGAGCTGGAAGCCAGTCTCGTAGTTGTGGTGGGTGGAGAGGCCCTTGTAGTAGTTGTGGGATGCATCACGGGCATAGATGCCGTAAGGTCCATTGATCAGCCTGGTATCTTAGTTAATCACTGAAAGAAGCAATAAGGGCGAGACTTAGACGTACTCAAGATCGTAAAAGGCCCAGTAGTTGGCATCCTGGATGTGGAAGATGCCTCGCTCCTTGTTGGGGAGAGCCTCGTCCAAAGCCTTGGGGGTGCTAGCGAGAGTTAGTCATTTGGTTCAAGTGAGTTCCAGGTGACATTTCCATACCCAGCCATGTTCTCTCCATCGATAATGACCTTCTCCTTGTTGTAAGGCTTCACGGTAATAGGCGACGTCCTGGTGCCGCTCTTGGCAAACTGGATGTTGGCCGACGGCGCATACGTGCCAGCGCGGAGGTAGATGGTGTCGCCAGCAGCCGCAGCATTGACAGCCGATTGGATGGATCCGTAGGGCGCGGCGAGTGTTCCAGAGCCGCTGCCAGTGGGCGACACATAGATATCCTTGCTCGCGGCACCGCTAACAGCGGCGAGCAGGATCGCAAGGGTGGATTTCATGGCAGGCATATTGGGAGATATCTGCAGTCGGGCGGGTACGGCAGTGAGTTCCTGGCAGACGACTTGGAAATTGCTGGGGATTTCGGCTTATTTTATACAACGTTGAGTCGTTTGGCTTGGCAGAGCCGGAGAAATGTCAAGATGGGATGAACTGGTCGACACTGCAATACGAGAAGCCCCACAGTTCCGTGTTTCGTGTCCCGGCAGCTTATTCTGGCCTTTGCTGCTGATTGAAACGATCAAGGCTTTCTAGTTAGTTTTTTTCTAGTCCCAGAGAGCGGCCATAACTATCGGTATCATTAAATATCCTTCGACGTAGCCATGTTTGAGTAATTTGGGATGTTCTACAGCTTGGACAGTACGACGAGGATGATTCTGCTCGTCCATCGCCACCAATACACACAGTGTCTCTATCCCAATCGACTGCACCCCTTAATGTCTAAAAAAGACAATGCTTCCATGGAACTGGCCTGTTTGGGCCATCGGGATAATTATTTCCCTCCCAATCGGTCCGTCGTGTTTCCGTGCTTGGACACGTTTAGTGGTGGATTTTGCTAGCTGACACCTTAATTTCGTCTGGCGGAGGATCCGAAAACGGAACTTGGACGCCATAATCGGCGCGGGTGCATTCTCTAGTCCGAGCGAGGGCTCTATTTGTGAGCATCAATTGCTATTATTCCAGCCCCTTTCCCAATCTCGCCGGTTCAAGCTTTTCCGTGGCCTGTTGTACGGTTTTGGTGTTTTGGTGCCCTCATTTAGAGTACGAGATTCTCAGGGTCGCGTGGCTCGGCAGGATTAACCTTAATTTTTACATTTCCACGCCACCTGAGTCCGTATCGCGCCATAGGTAAACCGATTGAATGTCATTCCTAAGACCTGTATCGCCCCGACACTACAGGCGCTTAGACGGAGTGCATCAGCTGGGGAACATGCCTGGTAACTCACAATTATACTCGCGCACTCTTATCACTTGAGGTCTTTTTGTAACACCATTCCCGGACAGTTTCTCCATCCACTGGCTATGGAATCGTGCCTGAACGAGTCGGAAAATGCATCGCAGTGGAATTAGAGGGTCATCGTGGGATGATGAAACACCTAGGTCCCTAGATCGGTTGCCCTGCCGAGATACTACATTGGCTCGGCAAGCGGGCATCACCCTTGCAACTGCATCAGACAAATGTCACTGGTCCCGATCAATCCGGTATTTGAAGACTTGCTTTATCTCAGGTGCAACTGGAAGAAAATAGTGGGCGCCCGGAGCAAATAAGTGAACAATACTTTCTAAGAGATATTTGTCTTCGAGAGCTCCGCCTGATTCGTCGACGACAATCGTTGCCGGCTCTCGTACTTCCCTCCACGATAAAGAAAAGCTTTCTGGAGGCAAAAATCTAAAATGTTTACACAAAAACAGCGCCATGCCTGATGCCACGTGGCACGATAGTCTTGGACCATTTGACTGAATAGTCCCCAAGTCAAGTTCTTTAATCTAGTCCGGGCCAACCAGCCATTATTTCGTCGATGTCGCGTGAGCCTGGATGAAAGGATTCATTGATTTCATCAATGTCCTGGTGTAGGGTAAGCCGATCGTAGTGAATCTGGCTGACGCTCATTGATGAATCGCCATGTAAAAACTTGGTTTCTTTATCAGCACAGGTTAAATAAAAGGTCATCAAGGCCTTCTCATAGGCACGTAGCTACAATTTACATTTTCAAATGAAAGGCAAAATGTGATTGAGGGTGTTGGAAATTTTAAACTCGGCTTTGCCCCAAGGTTTCTCACACGTGCGATTTTCAACATTTTTCATTCAAGTGAATGCCGTGGGAGTTCTTCTCATCTTTATGGGTTGCTTTTTTCGTCATAAAATCACACCATATCCTTTCAGCTAGTACTATACATCATAGCACTTAGTGTAAGCATCTGACGTATTTGAGCTGACCGGATCAACTCTTCTCCATATCCGTTTGGGGCCTTTATCTGCTCTCATAGTCCTTCGCCACTCAGCCTAATCACGCACCTGTGAATACTCTGATTTGATGAGAAGCTGTCATGCGCATCTGAACCTTCATTATTAGCCGTGTCTTCGACATGTCTTGGTCTAGTTCAAGAACAAACTCTCGAGCAGTTCTCGAAGCACCGTGACACCATGACAAATCCTCGCCATCACGAGGTATACAAGGTCGTCCCAATTCTGCCCGAGGAGAAAGAGACCCGCTTTGTAAGGATTCATCCCGGATCAACTGGAGATGACCTACAAGCCGAGCTGTTTTCGAAGTCCTTAAACCAATTTGACGATTTCTTCGCACTGTCATACACCTGGGGCTCGAGCACTAAATCTCAGGTGGCTATCCGGCTCAACGGAATCAACTTCGCCATCACCGACAATCTCTGGACTGGGTTGACCAAACTGCGATCGCGCTTCTGCAAGTCGGAGCCGGTGACGGTATGGATCGATGCGATCTCTATTAATCAAGATGATACCGAGGAAAAGAACTACCAGGTTCCCATGATGAAAGACATTTACTCGTCGGCGGGGAGAGTTGTCATCTGGTTGGGTGATGGAGATGCAACACTTGACCGAACTATGGAATTCCTCGAGCAGATCCCACAGCAGGTTGATGATCTGCCTGCCGTTTTCGGCGACCTAGATGACCTGTCAATACTCTCAAAGGTGGCCGGTCTTGAGGCGGAAAAGATGGTGGCAGGGTTCCTCGATCTTTGCAATCGGCCATGGTTTCGAAGAACCTGGATCCTTCAAGAAGTCGCCTTACCAATAGCCACCCCACTTGTCCTATGCGGTAACAGTCTTATCTGTTGGGATTGCTTCATTGACGCTCTCGGCTACCTCCGCTACTTCTTCATAGAGGATAGCGGAGCTCAGAAGTTGCCAAACTCCATCAAGGACCTCACCAGAGGGCTAGGCGGTCTAGATCCTCGGACACCTAACGTCACGTACCACATAAGAGAGTATTATCACTACTGGAAGAGTATCCTTGGAGGAGTTCCTTTCATGGCTCTGCTAGAGGACACATCGCTCTGCCTATCTAGCAACCCGAGAGACAAAATTTATGGGTTTCTAGCCCTGGCCGATAACGAGTCGAGAAAACTCACCAAGGTGGACTACAACAAGCCAACGAATGAGGTATACACGGAAGCATTTGAGCTTTCCGTGCTCGGATTAGAGGGCTTGCAGACTTTGTCCAAGGCAGGTCTACAGTTCCACAGCAATTCGGCCACTGCATGGCCCTCATGGTTGCCCAACTTTGACCGCTGCGGTGAACCCAGCATCCTCAAGTTGTTCAGCACCGAGCAGCTCGAACGAGGGGCCATCTACAACGCTTCACTGGGCCTCCCTCCTATCTTCAAACGAGACGGCGACAAGTTGACATTGTTTGGTCTATTTGTGGACGAGGTGCAGTCAGTGGCGGCTGCATACTCGCAGCATACTACATCAGCCACATCTGATGCTCAGGCCGAGTTTACGCCGCACCGTCAGACTTCGAGTTGGGTCAAGCTGGAGGTTGAACAAGCTTTGAACCTGTTCTTAGATGCAGCGCAGCCATCAGAAGAGTGTGTTGCTGATGGTGGAGCGTGCGGGGCAGGTGATGGTTGTTTGCGATGCATATATGCTCCTGACGTTGCTGTGCGGCAATCGGCGCATCAAGTTGAGGCTGTCATAGACAAATTTAACGCTGACGAAAAGACGTGGGGCTGGGAGTTTCGTCCTGCCGCGGATGCTGGGCGAAGTTGTCCGCCTTCAGTATCGTATGATCTGTTTGAGCCCTTCCTGGAGGCCATGTCGAGAGTTTTTATCGCTGATCACTTTGCCCTTCTACCGTGGATGAGAGAGGGTGTTCCCGCCCCAGATTCAAGTTTGGATACCATCTTGAAGTTTTTGAGCCGAGAGACCAGCAGAGAATTTCCTGTGGATGAAGATCACACCCCAGAAGACGAGAAGATTGTCGAAAATGCTATAGTGTGTGCCCTGTCAGGTCGAAGTGCACTCGCGACAAGAAACGGATGGATCGGCATTGGCCCTATCAACACGGCTCCTGGAGACGTGATCTGTGTCATTGCTGGAGCAGATGTACCATTTGTTCTCCGTCCGACTGCCGGCTCTTTCAGGTTGGTCGGCGAGTGCTTTGTTCAAGGGTTGATGTTTGGAGAGCTTCTAGAGGACGATCCTTTCTTTACTGAGAGCGAGAATGAACTTCGGCTGGAAGGGTTTAGCATTGTTTAGATTTAGTTAGAAACAATTTGGTCAAATGTGTAATAAGCACTGATAATGCCAAAGACTTGCCGCTAGTCCGAAGACCTACGGACCGCCGTCTCATAGACCAGTACGCCCAAAGTCCTCCAGTTTGAAGCATCTCATTTCCTGCTGAAACTTCTGAATAGACGGTCGCAGCAAAGTCGCTACAGTACAAGCATGCGGAGTTCTGCGCAGAAGCGATTCGTCGTAAGGAGCCCACCTGGGATCTCGGAACGCTCCAACTTTAGATAAGACGCTCGTCAGGCTATGGCCAGCGCCTTGATACGGCCGTATAATCGGGGGCTGTAGCTCTGCTAGCGTACGCTTGCCTTTCATTACCAAGCCCAGGAGCATGGATGAGCATTCCCAGGAGCAACCCTTCTTTCCACGTTCAAGTTTGTCGCAAAGGGCCTCAAGGCTTGCTAGAATTTGATCGATGAGACTTATCCTCTTCGTCTCGATTGCTTCTGCGCTGAGTGTAAGCTGTTGCCCTGTAGGGAAGCCCGAAACATTACGAAAATCTATTCACCAAGTATTCCCCCAATGGGAAGATGAGGCACATCGATCGGGCCTTCGGTGTGCTTCACAATGAGTTCTGTCATTGCCTCAAAAATGCGAGACTGCGAGAACACCCAAGACACACAGAGCCACAAGATACAATTGTCGTCATAAACCTGGGGGAGAGTTTCTTTTGTGTCTAGAATCCACGGGCGAGCATAGGGTTCCATTGCCTCTTCGCAGCCATAGTAATCCACGATGACAGCAACCTTGGTGAGTGTTTGTAGGTCCAGGGACTTGGGCACGTCTCGGTGATGGCCGTGGATGATGTCTAGCACAATAACGAGAGCCTTTTCATCCCAGCCACTTGCTGATATTTCGCGGGGAACTTGAGAGCCCTCCATCCATGGCCCGTTGAGCATTTTCCGAAAGTAAGGCGATGCAAGGATGAGATGCCTCGACGAGAGCTGCATCCGAATTTCGGTGAACGGCGAAGGCGCAATCGCCTTGCCTTTGACGAGTTGTATGGGCACGAGGGCGGAGGTCTCATTTGTCGCAGCTAGAGCTACTTGTTGCTGGTCAGCGGCTTGTGCGGTAAGATTTCCGGGCTGGTTGAGTAGAATCGAAGATTTCATTCTCATGACCTGCAGACTTAAACGCATCGTAGCTAGCCGTAGTGACGCAATATCCGATATAAGTTCCTGGGTATTGACGCTCTTAAGAATCAGTTCCACGTCCCCTTCCGGATCGAACTGATGGCGTGATGATTTCATCGTTAGGATTCGTACCGAGAAGCGGTTGGTTGAAGGAAATGGCCCGTTCCGAATTGCAAAAATCCAGCACACTGCGAGGTGCGGCATAGAGGTCACGTGATCCATTTGGTGGGTGTTAGCGAGATTGGCACCAAATGTAATACTCAAGGATTGTTTGAATAATGAGTAAATTTGTTAATTATCTGACGTGGGTAGATTTGAAAGATGCCATGTATTTACGTTGTAATGCTATGCGCAATCCGTCTATGAATATTATCTCGTCTCTTCTCGACTCCAAGTCTAGTAAAGGCTGAACTTCTCGGGCCCTTGTAACTCTGGACAACAGCGTTGGGCTTGTTGGAAATGACGAGATCCTTCTTGGCCAGCAGGTGCTTGCCTGACTGGTTGCTCGAAGGAGTGATGGGCTGCCAAACCTTGAGGTACAGGCCCTTTGCGCCGCGGGTAACGCTGAAGACTCGCGAGGACTCCTTGCACTTGCCGTGCTTGACGTTGGGCAGCGTACCGTCGGTGTTGGCGCTGACTAGGGCCTCGCACTTGACAGGTGTGGTTTCCATGGTTCCGGGCTGGAGAACACCAAACGAGTAGCTGAAGGAATGTTAGTTAAAAAGAACCGGTGTGCTTGGGGATAATTGGATAGCTTACAGGCACTGAGTGCTATGGGGAATGCAGCCGGCGCTGAAGTCGGAGACGGTGAAAACTGGGTCGGCGACCACAGCGACGGGGCTGGCCGAAACGGCAACAGCGGAGAGGATGGCGGCGGTGAAGAACTTCATTTTGGTGATGTGGTTGAAAAGGTTTTTGTTTTGTTGTGGTTTGGTGAAGCGCTGATGAGATGAGATGGAGATGTGATGTGTTTGGATTGTTGGATGATATTTTTTGGAGAGTGAGATATCTCGTCTTTTTGTATTGGACGATTGTAGGATCGTTCGATTTCGGTTGCGTAGATTGAAGGTTAGTTGCCCCGTTGCCGATCGTTAGCGGAGACCTCGTGTTTGTCTGTCTGTGACGAACAAGGACGTCACGATCCCCGGTTCTTCTCGTATTCTCCCTAGTTAGGCGAGTCTGGATCTTCAAGACTTTCTAGAAACAAACGCCACGGGAACGACCGACGGCACACCGGCACCGCTAACTCCCTTCCACCACAAAACTATAAATCCCAGAATAGATGCCTCGACTCGTATCGGGCTGCCCTTGAGGCCTGGACCCTTCGGAAGCACCGTTTCTCGCCAATAACGGCATTTACGTATTTCCATCGGTGCCGCTACGCCTCGTTGGGTGGCTACTAGCGACAAACCTCGGCAATGACATCAGGTCCCTGCATTCAGCTCGGTCCGGTTGATCGGCACGCAAATGACGTCGTAATGCCATCCACCAGGGGATTTTTGTAATAGATTGAGAGCACCTAACCTAAATTGCCAAGCAATTCCGCTTCGATCCATATCTCTTCGCCTCTTCTGGCTCCGTCCTCCGAATCTGGGGTTATTCTCCTGATCTGGGGTGCAGAATCGGTTGTGCAACTTCATTGGCTAGTTCCAGTCTGGCTCCAAACCGCATCGAGCTCCATTGTGCAGAAAGAGCCGGCCCAATCAGTAAGTAATCGAGAGGCCGAAGCTGTAATGCAATACTACTCATAACTATTGATCAAGGGGATATCACCCATACTATAGCTGATGTCTAGCTGATACCCCATGCGATAGTCCATCATATCAGACCGGAGCATGGGTTCCATTCGAGCGATTAAGGTACTTGTTTACGTACCGCAAAGTCCATCGCCGACTCAAAAAGCAGTGCCAATCCCTTCATAAGATCAATGCTATCCGCGGCCGGATCTTGATAGTATATTCATATCACAAATCTCATACATTAATTTGCCCGCCCCGACGCCTTGCATAGACCCACAACAGTTATCGTCGATCGCCATCAATCGGTTTTCGTCACATGTCCGTTGCCGCCGAGAGAGCAGGGATGGAGCCTGTTCCTGAGACGCGCTGAGGCTTGACAGCGCAACCCGCGGCGAAACAACTCGTCTCTCCGCAATGAGCATAATATGATTGATATGGAAAATGCAATGTTACCGTCTCATGCATGCAACAAAGCGGCACCATCTCGTCGTTCAGTACCGAGCTTACCCGACTCACGTCCTGTTATTGGACGGCAAAGATAATTAATGCACTCACAAAGGTGTAATGACTCGGCCGTCCAATCTCCGATCGTGTGCATAGTGCATCCATGAATCTCATTATCGTGCTGCATTTCATGGCGATCGTAGTGCATCGACACGGAAGTGATTGACCATTTACGGAACAGCTGAAGCCGCGCTCTGCACGACAACGCAGATGAGTTGTCTATTCTGATATGCTTGCAGAGTGGGTTGGCCCGCGTTAATATTCATGTTCTGATATCTGTTGTATCCCATTCGTCCGGCATTGAGATGAGCGTGGCATGGCATTGAAGCCGATATCTGTATTTAAGACAAGACTGCCTCGACAAATCTAAAATCAACTCACTACACCAATCCATATCCGTCTCACAACCACTCCATCTCACTCTACTCACCTTGTCAACTCGATCTCTCGATCCCACCAACCAAACCCAACATGTCTTCTCCCAACACGTAAGTCATCACCTCCGAGACACCTGATTCGGCAGACAAGTCTAACAAATGGCAGCACCTTCGAGACCGACCGCCAGTTCGTCGTCCCTCTGCCCACTTCCACCGGCCTCTCTGTCCCTGCCGGTAAGTAGCTCCAGATCTTGTACTACGCAGACCTCTAACGCCATCCCAGGCCAGCTCCTCCGTGGCGCTACCGATGACGAGGGCAAGAACAAGTCCGCTGCTCTCCTGGTCGGCGTCAAGCTCGACCTTGAGGCTGAGGTCCACCTGACTGCCCGTGTCAAGGGTGATCTCTGTGTTGGTCTTTACTAGGCTTGAGACGTTGATAGCGGATGAGAGATAGTAAGGTGGACATGGTCCAGATATAACTACAAAACACACTACGATAGGCTGGCCAGTGCATAAGGTCGAATCTTACTCTGGTGTATGTATTCCCGCATGCTCTATACTGCATGATGAGGTCCCCGTGGATGATTTTTGTTAGTTTGTTAAAGTGACCCAATTTTCTTTTCCTTCTCCAGTCCACGCACGTACTATTTTTGCAAACTGATAAGGGTCGGCCCATCTCCATCAGACACTTACGACTTAAGTCTAATAATCCTGATTTTTGCGTCATTTGTTGCCCCGCATATATTCCGTCACGTGAAAAATTGTGCGAGGACTTTCGGTCAAACATGCTGAGAGGCTACTCTGCCATGCACCAACAAATCCAACGCACCTCGCCATGGCACCATCATTTCCTATCTTGTTGCTCATTCCAGCTGTATCTCAGATCCAATCCCCTCTTTTCGCGCTTTTACCAGGGGAAATCCGGAGCCGGATCTTTTATCTTGTATTGACGGACTCGCCTGATCCACGAAAACAGCAGTACAAGGCAAGGCGGACGTACAACAGGCCGGGACACTCTGGTCCTGCCAGAGCTTATCTAGAGTTATTGAGGACATGTCGCTCAGTATAACAGGAATGCTGGTTTGTTCCTTTTTTGAAAGAACAGACATTCTGGCTGTGCCGGGAATGGGACATGCCACTGCAACACAGGGATCAAAATATACTTGCAAGGCTCTTTCAAGTCTTTCCAGAAGTGGCAAAACACCTGAGTCAAGAAAAGGCTCGGATTGACGGTGTGACAATTTTCTCTCGGGCGCAGAGTCTAGATGAGGGAGAACTTATACACCTTGTCTCCAAGTTGAACCCTCGACGCTTGCGCTTGATTATTCGCCACACTGACTGGAGGAACTGGCAACACGACCATACCCTGTATCTCCGAGCATCGTGGCTCAGGGCTTTAAATGAGACGCTTTCCAACTCTTCAAGCTTACGAGAGGTCCAAATTGAGCTCGAGTCTCTCAGCCGAAAACGAGAGCAAGTGGACGCCATTGCCGAACAAATGCGGCGTCGTTGGTTCTTTCGAGGGGAAGAAGGGCTTTTATACGCCAGCTCTCTGAGTGATGATAGTACGAGTTACGAGTGGAGTGGAGCAAGCACCTGGTTCGGATCAAACACCTGGAGTAGAGAAAGATGGATCCGCGACGAAGTTGCCCCGGGTAGGATTGATTACTACGTCACAGTCATCTCGTTTCAAACAGAGACAAGAATCCGGCAGACGGGTGGACGAGTGGACGACGAGGTCAGGCTGAACGCAGCAAACTGCCAGATTCGGGAGAAACCATTTGAGCTTCGAGTCCCAAGTCATCACAAGGCGATGGTGTGTGCTCGACCATCCGTCCGCCAGACGCCGCGAGTACGAAAGCCGTTTATTGCAGACAATGACGTGTCATTCGATCCAATGGATGATGTATCGTTTGATCCGATTGATTCCGTCTATATGTCATCTTCTGGGGAAGCATCACTGCGGGACAGTTCGGAGGAAGAAAGCGAGGAGGGTTTGTGGGATTGACTTCCTCAAGGGTGGTACATGACGAGGCAGTCAATATTTGTGAATATTTCTACGGTTATTCCAGCTAGACAAGACATATCAGAAGGGCTAGCCTGGGCCATATACGAATGGCTCACTCGGCCTCATCGCGCGAACACTTCTCGTATTCTGTAACCTCATATCATTACTGGATTCGAGTAACCGTGGTTCCTGCGCTATTTTCATAGCAAGTCTCGCGAATACTTAAGCTGACGGATGGTGATAGTTAAAAGCCAAGTCTCTATCCAAATTCGAGTGGTATTACCTCGGACGAGGTAGTCGTGAGGTAGAATCACACGCGAGTATAACAAAAGTTTCAGCTACGCCTATCACAAAAGAACGCCTTGCCGCGTTGTGGAAGAATCAGCCTAAGGCGGTGTGCCGTTGTGTAACAACAGCTGCAGCAACGAGGCAACCAACAACAGGCAGCCAACAGGAGGGGCTGAGTTTTTGCGGAGAACAGCAGGGGTAAGCACAACTGATCATCAAACACCTCACAATTTCTCTGCCTTGCCTCCTCGCATCTCACCCGATTACTCTCCAACCTGACAAAGTGGTCCATCGCGAATCCTCACATTGCGATTTTGGTACGCTTTTCGCAGTATTTACGAATAGCATTCAAATACTCACTCTTGTACGCCATCGACATGGACCCTCTATCACTCTCAGCGAGCATTGCTGGGCTCGTGTCCTTGGCCGACCTTGTTTTCCGGAACACCGTAAAGTATTCCAAGGCTGTGAAAGGGTCACGCAATGAGCTAGAAGGCTTTGTGACTGAAGTGAAGAACCTGTCGGTCCTCTTACACGATCTCTCGCTAGTTGTGTTTGATCTGGAGAGCGATTCCCTCGAGACAACAAGCAACGCAAAATCGTCGATTTTCAAACTGCACCATCTGCACGACTGCCGACAACTACTTCGGCGCCTAGAAAATGGCCTGGTTAGCAAGAAGTCACAGTTTGACTCACCATCTGGACTCGATAGACTTCAAAGTCGACTAAAATGGCCCTTTTCGTCCACGGAAACGAAAGAGATAATCCAAGACATTGAGCGGTACAAACAGACAATCAACCTTGCCATCTCGGCCGAATCCATGAGCAAGCTGAATGAATGCCTATCTCGACAAGAGGACACAAATGCAAGAGTCCAAGATCTTCAGGCTTCCATCAAGAAGATCTTAGACATTGAAACGAAGATTTCTCTTGACCAGAAAAGACGTGATGTTCTTGGTTTCTTCACCAAGGTGAACCCTCGTGCGGAATTCGAAATCAACCGCAAACTGCGACATCCTCTCACAGGACTCTGGCTGACAGAGGGGACGGACTTTGAGGAATGGTACAGCACTCCTGGTTCTATGGCTTGGTTTACCGGCATACCAGGTGCTGGAAAATCTGTCATTGCCGGCGCCATAATCAGCGAGTGTTTGCAGCGGAACATGGCCGGAAAGGCTGTGGCCTACTTCTTTTGTACGCACAGGGACAAGAGAACACAGCAGTCTTCCAACATCCTATCGTCTCTTTGTGCCCAGCTTGCCCTTCAAGATGAAGCTGCTTACAGTATTTTGGAAACTTACCACGATGAGTTACGGTCAAATCTCCATCTCCAAGGAGAGCCCGAACCAGAGAGTCTCATTGGTGTCCTGCAAAAAATGGGTGGCTCTTACAATCAAGCGTTTCTGATCGTCGACGGGCTCGACGAATGTGACGATCAGGTCGAGATTAATCTGAAAAACCTGGTGTCCCTTGCCGTGAGAGACGATCAAGAGAAGATCAGTCTCGCGCTGTTGAGTCGAGATGAGGTACCTATCCGTCACCAAGTTGAGTCCGACTTCCGCTGCATCGAGCTGGAAGCTCACACCGAGGATATCCAACTCTACGTTGCATCCGAATTGGAACAACGGATCAATTCAAGGAAATTGCGGCTCCGAGACATGACTCTGAAAGACCAAATTATGGCCAAGCTAGTTGACGGAGCCAAAGGAATGTGAGTCTGACGCATCACGTAGACTCTTTGAAGGTAGTTGTGCTAATGAATAGTAGGTTTCGCTGGGTTGCATGTCACTTAGACCACATGTGCGAGCTTCCGACAGATAGAGCCCGACGAGCGGCGCTGGAGAAACTACCACCCACACTGCCTGCAACTTACGAACGGATTCTCATGAGAGTAGAGGACTGTGATAATGAAGTCAAGCGCCTTGTGCAGAGAACCCTGCTCCTAATGAGCTCCGGCTTCGATTCCAGCTTGCAAGATCTTCGGCTCAATTTCCGAGAGATTTGCGAGGCAGTTTCTCTCGCGGATGATTCGGACACTCTCTACGATGACGAAGTCGTAGATGAGCAAGAGATTCTTCGCTGGTGCGGGAGTCTTGTTCGAGCATCCGGGGATGGAAAGAGGATCGAGTTTGCGCACTTCACTGTGCAAGAGTACCTCCAGAACGATTGCTTGAAACATCCTACACTGGGCAAATACGGCGTCTCGGAGGAAAAGGCTTGCCAACTTCTTGGTCCTCTCTGTCTTCGCTTCATTACGCTACAAAACTACGAGCGGCCTCCGGAAGCCACTATAGCCGAGGTTGGTCTCATCAAGCGCAGAAGAGACGGCATTTCTTTTTACGAGCATGCGGCTATGTACTGGCCGTACTATGTTCACCGTCAAAATGCCCAAATTCTGGTCTCTAAACATCTTGATGCTCTCTTCCAGCTGCCAAAAACGCCAAAATTTTGCTCGTGGTCCATAGAGCTCATAAGACACTGTCTCAATGGACCGAATATGCCGATCTTTAGCAAAAGAAACGACTTTGGAAAATACCCCTTTGTTGCCATCCAAATCATTAAATCGGTTCTGCGACCAGACTTCACCCCGTTGCATATGGCCGCCGCTCTGGGGCTGCCTAATATTTGTCGTCGCCTCTTAGATGCCGGCGCCTCGGCGGATGTCAGCGGCAGGTTTGGTACACCTTTACACTGCTCGCTTGGCAATCTAGCGATGTTTAATGACGATGTAGACGAGTTTCGGGACTTGGAACCATATGACAATCAGTCTGCTCGGCGACAGACGGTTCAATTGTTGTTGGAATCCTGCTCAAACCCAAATATCCGGCCAACTACCCGCTGCTGGAGCACAACGGTCCTAACCCTCGTCTTCTCATCACGCCACATTATGCCTGTCTTCGAAATGGCAGCAGATCTTATCCAAGCTGGCATCGTAGTAGATAAGTCAGACCTGGAAGAATTTGACAATTTCTACGAAACGAGATTTGATGGGAAAGCACTTGCGATGCTCGCAAAAGACACGCCACTCAGCAACGCTCTTGAGAAATTCCTCGACGTCCTTGAACAAACTGGAACTGAGAGTCCTACGAGCTCCCAATTATGTTCCATGACCCGCCGGTTTGCAGAACGGGTGAATTTAAGGAGACGACATGTTGTTGAGCTCTCCCTCGAAGGGACGACGAGTGTCGCAAACTTGCGAAAATCCATCTACAAGGTCATTCAGGACAATGATATTCACGGGTTCCAAAGGCTTCTCGACAATGGTCAACTAGAAATCATTCAATCTCGAGGAATCGACATCTATAGACCTGACTGGTTCTCTGTTCATACTGCCGTGCAATCAGAATCATTGGACGTCTTGGCCCTCCTTCTCGAGTCAGGTTGTGATCCAAACACGGCGGATGAGTATGGAGACACACCAGTTATCATGTGTTGTGACAATTCCCATGAGAATATGCTCCGAATGTTGGTGCAGCACGGTGGTTCTACAGCCAAGGCAAACCAAGCAGGAGAGACAATCTGGCACAAAGGCGCCGAATATGACTCAACCATGATAATTCAGGCTCTCCTTGAGAACGAGGGAAGGGGCTCGCAACTGCTTATGGAGACAAATGAGGGCTATACACCGATTTGTACCGCGTTGCATCATATGGGGGCATCGTCGGTGCTTCTCCTTGCTGAACATTGCAATACAAAAGAGCATTGGAAGAGTCCACAGCCTCTTTTCCAAGAGGCAGCACGCTTAGGGTCCTCTGATGTTGTCCAAAAGCTACTCGACCTGAATGTTGACACGGGCGGCATGGACAGCAATGAAGGAAATCCCTTGCATTATTTGAATCCGGAATCGAGTCTCGAGTGTGTTCAACTTCTTAAGGATCTGTTTCCCGTGAATCAGCGGCGTGGAAGGGATCAACAAATACCGCTCGAGACTGTTTTGCTCCGGGCAGTCGAGCTTGAAGTGGCGCTACATCAGGACGTCTTCATAGCGTTACTGCCAGTGGCGGGTGCTACGCTCTTCGATCCCGTGGAGATGATTTCTGGTTGGTCTTTTTTATGTTCAGAGATTGTTCCTAAGTGCCTGCTTGAACCTGTTTCACGGCCAGAGTTCTTATTGTCTACAAACGTGAGTGGGAAGTTCTCTTGGCTCAGAGATGCGTTTTTTTCTCTGATCCGGCATGGAGCTTTGAAGCTGTTTGAAGAGGAAAATCAACGTTCCGCTTTGCGCCCTTTCGTTGCGCAGATCACCCAACAAACTCCTGTGAGACAAAATCAGTTGTTGAAATCTCGGCAGAAAATACCACATCTGATCCATTGGGAGTCAATTACGGAAATTGTGGCAGAAATTGCAAAAGAGACTAGGTGTCTCGCGACGGCAGAAATTGAGGCTTGCCTGACGCATCTCTTATCGGAATCTGTCATTCATGATGACGAGGAAATGACGAACTTGCTTTTGAAGAACGGGGTGAACATTCATCTGAGGATAGATCAAATCTCTCCTCTCGACCTCGCTTGCTTTCCCGATGTCCAGATAAGCCAAGCACACTTTGACCAACTCTTGGCACATGCGAATGCGGAGCAATTCAGCCAAGGAATCAGAAGTCTCGGTGGCCGTGGGCCTCTTCACTTTACCGCACGGTCGACATTCATGGACGGTAATATCTTTAAACTGAGACGGCTGTTGCAAAGTGGTGCCGATATCAATTTGCCATTATCTTACCAATATGGATCACCACTTGCGTACCACATAAGTCAAGATTCAGTCACAACTGCGGAAATGCTGATCGACCTTGAAGCCGACCCATGGGCCACCGGCTCGCATTTCTTTGACGCGACCAACCATGCCATTATGAAGCAAAATCTAGCACTCTTAAAAAAGATCATGACAACTAAGAGAGCTCGAGACTCCCCCGAGCGGTGGGCTCAGCCTTGTTCTATCAACATAGGTGGTAGAACTCGGAGAACTGGAAGTCGTCTGCATTTGGCCGCAGCCACTGGACTCCTCGCCGTTCGCTTTTATATTAATGAAGGTCTTTTAACCGACCTTGAAGTTACTGATGACAACTTGGAGACGCCAATGCACTACGCCGCTCGATTCAAAAACCACTCTGCAATTGAGTTTCTCAAGGAACGTGGTGGGAATATAGATGCCACTTGCCGCCGAGGCCTAACGCCATTGCATCAAGCAGTCCGGCTACGTCACTTAGAGTGTGTCAAGATGTTGCTCAAACTTGGCGCCAAACAAATGCTCGATTCCTCGGGTAAGTCGCCATTGGTGTACGCATATGCTCAGGGCAATCGGGAAGTCATTAAAGCTCTGGAGAGCGCCAACGACCACGTCAACGACCACTGGAACGCCACGACTTTGACGAGACGGCCCAAAGTTTTAGGTATCATGCGAAAAGCACTGGACAGTGCTATCCGAGAAGGAGACGTTAGTGCTGGCAGTTACATTAGCGCTGCCGGATGTCCTGTAGATGTCGAGCTCAATCGATACCGAGGTGCAAGCACCTTGATGGTGGCTATTTGTGAAGGGAGAAGCGTTGAGATGATCAAATGGCTTCTTGGGAGAGGAGTCCCTGTTTCAACTGTCTACAGACCCTACTTCGTGCACATCTACTCGACCGCACTCGATGCTGCCACAGCGAATCTTAAGTACAACACTATCTTGCCATTATTGATTGAAAAATTTGTTCAAGAGGGTGGCAGTTTTGTTGGCCTGCCTCACAATCCTCTCTCATTTGCTGTCAAACGTCCCGACACTGAGGCACTTCGCATTTATTTGGATGTGCTCAGAGAAATACCTACCGATTTCAGGAAAGTAAACCATGAGCTGTAACGATATGCAATCAATTAATCTCTTTCGTTTAGGTTGCCTTTGGATCTGAATGTGAATCACTCCTCGGCCAAGAATCTTACAACTCTTCTCGTCAATCAATCAGATACTGTAGGCGATGAATACACACCACTTCATCATGCGGCACGGGAAAATAACACTGAAGCTTTGGAGATCTTGATTGACAACAGGGCAAATACCGAAAAGACAAATTGCTACCAAATGACAGCCCTTCACACGGCAGCCTTGAGCGGATCTAAAGAAGCCGCGGAGCATCTCATTCTTCGGGGTGCTCGTCTCGATGCAAGAGATATCGAAGCCGAAACGCCTTTCATGCTTGCGTGTTCAAAAAGACACTGGAAATTAGCTGCAATTCTTTCGGCGAGGCGTTCACAGAGAATGGAAACGAACTGCTGGGGGCGAAACGCCCTGCACATAATCGCCCAAGCTGAAACCGAAGGCGAAGACGGAGGCGAAGGCAAAGCCGAGTTGAACAGTCCAGACTCAGCTCACCATTTATTCCATCAGCTCCTTAACGAAGGACTAAGTTTGCATCAGGAAGATTGTGACTCGATAACCGCTGCCCACTGGATGCTGAGCCAGCCGTCTGGCAACCTATTACGTTCAGTGCTGAATAGAGATGGCCGTTTGTTCCAAGCTGAGCGGGTTGAGTGGCCGAACAAAATGCTTTCGAGTATCAATTATGCATCGGATAGCCTACCTGCAGTAGCAAAGAACCTGCATCTTCTTCTTCGCTATCACAGCGAGGATGAAATGCGCGGTATTGCGGACCTTGGAACTCCTGGACGCCACAACCTCTTTTGCTACGCTGCGTGCTGGGGGCTGAACGAAGCCATTTCGCACTTTCTTGTACTTGGAGCCGATATCAACCAACAATGCAGACAGCACGGGACACCGTTGGCTGCAGCATTCTGCTACCACCACTTGGAGACGGCCAGGTGGCTTATTCACCATGGAGCAAAACTTCCAGATGATCTTCTACGTCCACGAAAGGGTGAGCCTTTGCCTCCACTCGAGAGGAGTGAAGTTGTTCGGTGGCTCTTGGTAGGGAAGCATGTGGAACAGAGAAAGATTACAAACGACGTGTCATGTGAACAAAAACCAGTGGAGAACTGGTCAGGGGTAGTGAAGGCCAATGTGCCCCTGCGATGGGAGTGGAAACAACGGTACAAGGAGACGATGATTGAGTATGCAACTAGGCGGCAGCGAGTGGTGTTGGGGTTGAAAGGCCAGATTGTTCTGGTGGAATCAATACAAGGGTGCAAGGCCAAGCTCTAAAAAGTCGTTACTACGTATACACTATTAGACTCGGGTGTCGGCATTTTGAACAACCCAAGAAAGAAGCCAAGTTTGGCTCTTCTTTGCATCTCTATCACCCGATGGGTTTACCCAGCCTAAACCAAAGCTCGGAGTTGGCAATAATCAGTTGGTCACCACATGGAAGATTCGCAAGATTCTTGCTCACATTAATGATAGCTAGCTACACTATCTTCACGGCCTTCAACTCGCAATTTTGCGCTAGATACTGAAAGCCTGCTCAGTTGGCGATTTAGCAGAATGATAGTATGGGGGGTTGCAACGCCTACGCGGGGTCAGTGCCACTCACAGCCACGGAATGGTGAACCAAGCGGCGGAAAATTATGCAGGACATGCAAGCATGGGGATATCTTCCGCGTAGCACAATCTTTATAGCCCTCTTCGCGCTTCGAGCTCACACCTTGTCTCAACTAACAACTTGGTGCCTCTTGAAAACGGAACCATCTCAGCACGCATCCAGGCACCGTTGCCAACATCTCCGTCATAATCGAGTGATACCTGGAACGGGCGGGGAACGACGCCGATCAGCAGGACTTCACAGTCTGTCTTCCAATGGTCTTGATCAAGCTCGGGATTCTTGCTGTCCATTACAGAAGTGAAAGAGAATTCATCAGGCACCATCGCAGGCCTGGCCGACAGATCCCTTACGATCATTATGTAATTTTCATGATTAGATCTTAGTGATGGCTATGGCTATGGCTATATATTGCCAGGCCTCAATCGGAAGGAAGAGCAAGTTCAATGACACTCTACAGCGACCCGGGGTTAATGTGAATGTTATTAATCTCCAAACCAGCATCGGTCGCAATAGCTCGCCACTCGTCCTCGGTTCTTTCATGCGAGGCACCTAGATGGCCCAGCATCATCATGTTCATGGTCGTAGCTGGTACTGACGGCTGCTCCTCGGATAGGACGATCTCGTTGAGCAGCACCCTCGAGTATCCCGGCTTCAGGGCCAGCTTCAGGCTCTGCAGGATCTTGACACCGTTGTCATCGCTCCAGCCGTGTAGGAAGGATTGAGTGTAGGGAGTAGGCACATGCTCCCTCGACAGGTTGGGCCGTGTAGAAGTGGTGGAACTGGGCCTCAAGGAGGTCGTACGTTTGGGCTGTGCGATGACTCCGGGCTGGTCTTGGAGGATTAATCGACTGGGAGGGTTGGAATATCCTGCGGCAAACGAGGCCGGGTCGCAACCCCTGCCGCCACTGACGGCGACGACAAAGACATCGCTCAAGGCGCTGTCGAATCCCTGGTCAGGCGCTCAACAACGGGGTAAAAGGTCCGCCAGTCCAGGTTACCAACGCGATACACGGACATGATGGATGCAAACCAGTCGACATAAGGCGCATTGACCACCAGCCACTCGAAGAAGGGCAGGTTCGAGTCGAAGCACGACTGATACGGACCATCAGTCAATCCAGAGGCTTTGTAGCCAGCCTTCTCAAAGTGCTCCGGGAAGTGGCCGAACGACCGCGAAGCAGCGCGGTGGCAGAAGAGGATATTGTGTTGATATCGCTCCGTGGCGGGTGCGTTAGATACATCTGTGGCATGCCAGCCGTTGGCCTTGGAGTAGCCGACGATTCGGTCGGCGGCAAGGTGTCTCATGAAACGCCCGAGCAGCGGGACCTCGATGCCAGTCGTTTAAGCAGGGACCTCGGTGCCGAGGCCATCTGTAGCTTCTTGAAGGTGTTGGAAAATCTTCCTGTTGGCAGCAATCTCAAGAATACCAGACAGGGAGGCTTAGGCAAGTACAGCGTAAGTCTGTCAGTCATCGATGCAGTTTCCAAGAAACAATTCCCACTCTATGCAAGATGAACATACAGTAGCAAAGTACAGACGCTGTAGAAACTCAGTCGGCGTCTCTAGCTCAACAAGCAGCCCACGGTTTGGGTCGAGCAACGTCTCACGAGCGCCAATCTCGTTGTTTTCGACGGCCACTGCAACGGCCTTGATGCGGTCGACAAGGTCAGAAGGAGCCATGGTTACAATTATAGGTACGTGGTAGTGAGAGATGAAAGATTTGGAAGGAGGGGTGTGCATTCAGCTCAAGGAATATGAGATGATCCGAACTCTTTAACCCACGTCCATGGTCCACCGAACGTGGGAGCTCTCAATGCGGGTCGCACGGTTAGCTAGAGCTGCAGCTAGGGGTGGGTGCAAGTGGGATCTTAGGCTATCCATGCAGACGCTATCTTGTCGACTAAGAACGAACACTGTGCTCGTGTTCGCGCATGGTGCAGTCCGTGACGACGGCCAGAGTCCACTTGTCACAGGGTTCCCATTCCTTTTCACCGGATCTTTTCAGACAGGGGAGAGTATGTTCCGGCAAATGGATTGTCATCGTACGAGAGACAGAACCATGTGCGGATTCAACTCCATCAGATGGCCTTGAGAATGCTCTCGGTATTCCATCGAGTGAAACAGCTTTTGCTGGTCCAAAACCTCGTTGCCCTAGTTGCAAATCCTCACGGGGCCGAACTTGTGGAAGTCTCGTCAACCGACAAGGATAGTGACGATGAGCTTCTTTTGGTTCCAGCAAAGCCGTGATCTTGGAGCGGCGGCTCCCGCTCGCTTCCCCTGCGTCTGGAATGGCGTTTGGTGCGTGTGTTGGTTCGCGTCTCATGTTCGCCCGCGCTTGAACTTGCTTCTTGTAAGCGATCCCTACCAAGGTGGGTGGTGTGCTCACTCGCTGGCTATGACCGAGCGCTTCGTTGTCTTCATTCATAATGTAAGCACCTACAATCACACTAACACTTATGTAGAGCCAGTCCAGCTACTCCCAGAACTGCTTGGAAGTCTGTACATATGGATGTTAGCGATATGACGAAGCCAATGATGGAGATGCTTGAATATGAACCCCAGTCATCTACTGGTTTCCTCGTCCTAGACAAGCAGACGGGAAGACGGTAAGTCAATTTTATTAGTCTTTTCACCTTTGATGCTTGTTATCTTTCATTTCATAAGAAGGGAGGAGACAAAAGAATTGTCAGCCACCCATGAACAGCAAAGTCCTAACTAGATTGATCTACAGGACAAGTAAGGGAATCGCCATCACTCGACCGATTCTAGCCACCAATGTAGACGAAAGAGAGGTAGAGTGAAGCAAGTTTGATCGTCAACTCATCCAGAGCCATGGTGAAAACCCGGGTGCAGGCCACCTTTAGACGCTGAGGTAGCGGCGTCTTGTCGAGCTCATGTCGGACGCGGTAAGGTCCCTCTCAGGTGATGTTTCGCAGATGCCTCGCTTTCCATGGCAAAGCTCTCTTTTACTTTTCTCACCTCAAGTTCATCGCACTAAGCCCAAACTCTTGTTCAGCTGCATTCGACCTGCCTTCGCCCCAAAGTCTACAATGAAGCCTCAAACCAACAACATTGGTCTTGTCACCGAAGCCACTGGGTTTCTTGGAAAAGCAGTCGTTGGGGACTCCTCCGGCTATAATAGAACTGCGCCATCAAACAAGTCATCCTTCTCTTGCATATGAAGGGCATTTTGGGTGCCATGTCTCGTTTTGAGGAACACATAGCGACATCTCCATGCTTCGCTTCCTTGCCTCGAGACTGGAAAGAACAGATTCAAATCTTGGAGGGCAACCTAGCATAATCCCGTTGCGACTTTTAGTGCCGGAGGTACATCCCACAAGCCTGTCGTCAAGCTCATCGACAACAGAGGTCCAGCACCGGTAGGTTTCGTAGTTACAATCCACCCAATCAACATCGATTACCACAGTCCACGATACGGCCTGCAGCCGATCGGAGTGCTACCTCGAATATGTGCTTCTCAGGATTGGCTGGGTCTGCTATAATTGTAGAGGACAGAATGGACCCGGCGTTGAGTATTGCGATATTTTGCTGCCCAATCCTTACAATCCGCACGACCGGGATCTGGGCAGCAGATGCATCCACGGGGTCGTCCTAGCCGGTGCGACAATAGCAGGTGATAAGAGGGAGCGTAGCAAGAGACCAACGGGGAATGCATAGGCTAGAGGATTGACAGGGAGAGTATGTAAATTGAATGAAATAGTAGCTAAAAATTTGAGTCACTCTGCGATACTTCGGCAAGGTTGTTGGTAACTGGCCTTCATACACTGTGAAACTACTCGCTCAGAAAAGGATAACGACAGACCGTTGGCTTTGCTCCGAGCCCTCGTATCATTCTAAGCCGGGTGAGCCATCAAACAATCTGATATGGAACCTATTGAGTCGCTAGTGGTCTTACTGGATTTCAACGCGGATAGCTTTACAAGCTGTTTATCCACAGCCCTACTCACCATTCGGGGCAACCACAGTGTACTGCCTCCACGCGCCGTTCTTGGCGGCGTGGTCAACCGCCTGCTCGTGCTCGTCGAGAGAAAAGACGTCAAACTGCGAGCCGGTATCCGTGCCAATCTTGAGCTGGCCCTCTTCGATCGTCTTGATCAATTTGAACAGGGTCTCGCGAGAACACATCCACTTCCCCATGAGCTTGATGTTGTTGAGGACAAGCGTGTTGTATGGGATGACGAGATTTCCAGGCGAACCGCCGCTCAGGACCACTCTTCCCCCCATCTTGACCGCCCCGATTGCCGCGCTGAGAAACGGCGGCGATGCTACCTCGCCGGGCGACCAGTCGTTGTAGACATCTGCTCCCTTGCCGCCGGGCGTCGCCTTGAGGATTTCTGCGGTGTCTCTCTCCTTGTCGCCTGTCATCACCACTGAGGCCAATCGGGGATGGTTGTTAAGCTTTTGCCTCATAGCCGCGAGCTTGTCCTTGTTGCGCCCGAGAGCCACGACGCTGGCGCCAATGGTGAGGGCCATCTCAACGGCCAACCCGCCGAAGGCACCTCCGGACGGGCCTATCGCCACGGTTTCGCCAACTGTGAGGTGGGCCGTTTCTAACAGGGCGCCCGCCGCGATCGAGTAGTACGCGATGGCCGCCAGCATGGGTGGCGTGTAACCAAGCCTGCCTAGTAAACTCTGCTCGTCGAGACGGTAGATGTTTTCGAGCGGCAGTCGTTGGAATTGCTGCAGCGAGCCGTCGCGCCACTCCCGCACCAGCTTCTGTCCCTCTAAGCCCGGAGCCCCAATGTGGCCGGCCATGATCATGGTGCTGGGGTCGTCGCGCGCGCGGACGGTCGCATCGCCATAGACCAGGTCGCCGACCTTGAGGTAGACAGCGTCGGGGCCCACAGCATGCACGCGGCCAATGGTATTGGCGTTGGGGACATATGGGGGTGAGATATTGAGATTAGGGATCTTGCCTTCATGGAGGAGGCGGGTGTAAGACGGGATAGAGGTCCCGAGGACGCGGATCACGACGGTGCCGGATGTGGCCTCGGGGATCGGCAGCTCCTTGACGGAGGGCGCCTCGTCATAGGAGGCGAGCCAGAGTGCGCGGTTGGTGTGTGAAGAGGCCATTTTGTTGGATGGCGGAAAGTGTTAGAGGTACCGTTTTTCGATACAGCCAATGTTGGGGGATGTGGTGAGCAGTAAGTACTTTGCTCGGAGAAAACCTCAAGGCTACAGTCCCTCCTTACTGTTCTACGTGTTTCAATTCTCGGCTCCGGGATCTTGACTGACGGAGTTGACTCTGATACCGAGGGTCCGATTGCGGGCCCTCCTATGAATGAAGCGGAGATGATTGGGCCTGTTGCTATCCGGACGACGTTGTGTTGGACAAGCCGGCCACTTGTAGAAACCCGTCATGGCGAACAGGAATTCGACGAGGACTCCATCTGGGGGCACCCGCACTTGCTAGAGACAGTGTAAGTGCTGGGATGGGCTCCCTGAAGTGGCCAAGGCGTGACAGCTCATTTTTTCCGGCCACGTGTTGGGTTTGCGCTGGTGGCCCCAAGTAGCGCTTCGAGTAGAATGGATGGATTACACGATCTACTGGCCGACGGGTTTCGTGGAATGGATCGTGGATTCAGTGAAGTGGTTTGCGACCCTGACTTCCAAACACGCGAGATGAGGGAGACGGGCTGATGGTTACATTCACTCCTTATCATGCGTCCGTTGCTCATAGGAGCTTTGTTATTTGACTGAAGAATGCAAGAGAGGATGGTGCATATAGAGCATCTGTATCTATAATAATAATAAAAAGAAGTTTCGAGGTTTGTTCTTCTGTTTCCATCGATGGTGGAGCTATTCACGATAGCTACACCTGCCAACTCAACCCCCTAACGAATGCTGCGCCAAGGCTCACCCCGTTGACCACTAAATCCCCTTCTTGGCCCCGTCTAAAGCCAAGCTGCAGGAAGAATCAAGGATAAACCAAGAGCACCTAGAGGCACTGAGCCGGGGAAACGCGCTGTATTTCAGACAAGAAGATTGGCGAAGAACAAAAGGACAGTCCCACTAAGAAGGACTAGACCCGTTGGGGTTAATTCATTTCAACTGCGATTGGTCCAGTGCAAAGTAAGTAGGGATGTATACTAAGTTACCCCTGGGTACATTTTGTGGATAGCTTGAGTGACCATTGTGATGGCCTCATAACATGTGTATGTATTGTGTAACTTCTGCTCTGGCTCCCGCCCCTTAAGGTCAGAGAGGTCTAGCTTTTCCTAGCTTCCTAATACGGTCGAATCCAGCGAGGCCTCGGCGAGCCCTCCCCGATTCTGTCCCGATAGACCACCTAGTCCCACGTGACCACCCTGCGCCCAGGTGTTCCAATATGGTCCAATTCAACACCTTCGTCCGCTCGTGCAGCTAACTCGCCTTTTTAAACTACCTGACCGTAGCCCCCTGGTCTGATGCTAAGGGCGACCCTCAGCCCCCTTCTTGATCCACCGTCCAACCAGGCCCGCATCAATACTACAGTAGCTAGAGAGGATAGATCCACATGTCAGTCAGCTTAGGAGACGGAACCTCTGGGGGCTAATCACACTTTCTTCAGACAACCGGCATATCAGGCAATGCGGCGGCCCAGATCGGGTCGTTGTACTGGTCGGAGGGCGCCGAGTTGTAGCCGCCGTATTCGGCAGCCGGGGCAGGGGCAGGGGCAGGGGCAGGTGCCGCATGGTGCTCGTCATCGCTGTCGTCGAGGGCGTTGGTGGTGGGCGCTTCCCGGTGCAGGCTGCAGCTGTATCTGTTTGATGGTGTTGTCCTGGTTGATAGCACCAAGTGCCATGACAAGGTAGAAGATGGTCATATCTGTATTTTGCTCGGGGTATTGACTGGACTCAATGGTTCCAGCCACTTGAAGACCGCCGCATGTCTCAATGATGCTCCTCAGAGTATGGAAATATAGAATTGGGTAGAGAGGATGAATCCACATCTCACATGATCACAGGAGCAGTTGACAATCCTTAGAAGAAAGGATTATCCGTTCATCACCCACAACGGCCATCTCGTCAATGCTGCCTTAGTCAACATGGTGATGGCTCAGTGGGTGTCTCCGAGAGTCCTCGGAGGTAGATAATTAAGAGAATACCGCATCTTGCCGATTTTACCTGCCTTGGCTGCCGCCATACATGAGCAATTCGTGAACATTCGAATTGTATAAGGCAAGACGGGAAGCTCAATCTGCAATGCAGCAGGCTTGTTTTATTTTTCTTTGAAAGCGTCGCTATCGTCCTCGTCGTCTATTTAATCGCATTCCTGTTCGCTATCATCCTCGCTTGAATCACAATCTATCTCGTCCATAATGCCTCTATAGTCCTCTCCTTCTTGCTGTTCCAATTTAGAGGCCAAGGTCAAGATGTATCGCATTATCTTCACCTCAGTCGATGCGAATCTTAAGTTATAGATCTCTCGGCGTTGTCGCGCCTCATGTTGTATAACTCGAAAGATGGAGGATATAAACCTCTTCCAAGCAGAGATGTTTGTCTCCACGGTTAAGACTACCCGGAACTCATGCGACCAAATGGCGACCTTTCAATAGGTATTCAGCCAGTAGCAGGATATATACGTTGTGTGAGCCAGCGTGGCTATCGTCCGGTTGAACATGAGGGTAACGCCGCGTAGTAAGATACATAGCCGGCCCTCGATAGCCGCAGAGCTCCAAGTGAGGTCTCTTGCTATTGACCAAGCATTCACTGCCGGGCCCGGCTGTTGTGCTGATGCGGCAAAAATATCAAGTGGCCAACTGCGGAATAACTCCGGCCAGGCTGTATATAGCAGCCATGGAGTCGTCTCGTTCTCCTCCGTATCTCGCATCTGGTTCGAATAGAATTGCTCATCATCAGAATGTCGATTACAGAGGGGGAATATTGCCAATAGCGTCGCTAGACTCGAGTCTCACATTTTTCCATCATTTCAGATGAAAGCGGGGGTTTCAGGGGCATTCGCTTTGTAGTTAAAGATGAGGCGGGCCACCGGATGTTGCGGGAGCTCCCGCTTTCAGGTGAAAGGGGATTGACAGGGGCATGAGTCCCCTTTTACCTAAAGTGCGGAATGCCATAGGGACGCAGTTTAAGCCAACAATGTTTTCCTAAAATCTAACCTTAGTATTAAGGAAATTCCTTATTAAGGTTCTTTAGTTTCTCCAAGCGTTGAATTACTAGGCTTCGCTTGTAACGCTTAAATGTAATATCAGTCATTTCCTGTAAGATCTCTCTAAGCCAACTTAAGACAGCATTCTTCTCTCCCCCTCCCTGTATGTTTCCCTGCTCAATGATTGCTTTACCTGAGATACTACATTGTCATTAACTCTTGAAAACGTGAGTAATGAGAACGATGCAGGCGTAATGTATTGGCTAGGGGTTTTCCGTAGGTCTAACTGTTTCCGACAAGAATATCGATTTTGAGATATGCAGACCCTAGCAGATGGGCTCACGCTACGCCATGTCTTGATCTAAAGGAACCTGAGGGTGAGCTCGTAATGGAGCCGAGACGCGTCAGCGACATGAGCCACTCTCCATACATCTTTCTGCCTCTTTCACAGTGTATATATCTCATGCATGCAGTAAAAGCCCTTTCCTTCAGTTCCTGGAAGATGACGTGGACATTGAAAGATGACGCGGATATTGCAAAATGACGTGGACATTGATTCTTGAGGATGGAAGTAATGATCATAATACGCCGACGAGAAGAAAGAGCAGGGGTCAAAGAAAAGGATAAAGGTAATGAAATCGTCAAGCCTGATAGCTGAACATCACTCGATCTAAACTCCCACCTACCAAACAATTACCCACTGAGCATTTTAGTCATTCCTCTCAGATATGAAGACATTCAAGCTTCTCCCAATTTTCCTAACCCTTTGCAACGCTGTAGCCATTAAGCGCCAGACGACTTGCGAAGATCCTGCTGTTCGTAAGGAATGGCGCTCCTTGACTGACTCTGAAAAGTCGAACTACCTTGAGGCTGTGCAATGCCTCCAGGCTACGCCTTCTCGATTATCGAACTCGAACTCTACTTCGTTGTTCGATGATTTTCCCAATGTGCATCGTCAGCTGGACTTGGAAAGTACGTTGCAGTTGGACAACAAATGATTGACTTCTGCTAACAGCTGTTGCTCAGTCCACTTGGTAGGCGTATTCCTCCCTTGGCACAGGTGGTTCATCCAACTGTATGAGGACGCTCTGCGAGATGAGTGTAACTACACCGGATACGCAACATACTGGGACTGGAGTCTCGATTATCAAGACCCTTTCTCGTCGGCTGTATTTGACGCGAAACTTGGGTTCGGAGGAGACGGAGATTCTTCCACTGGATGTGTCACAGACGGCCCATTCAAAGACTTGCAGGTCTCAACTCCAAATGATCACTGCCTCCAACGTTCTTTCACGGCATCCGTTTTCGAGGAATATGCGGCCCCTGGGCTGGTGAATGAAACACTGGATATTGGTTTATACTCGCTTTTCCGCCCTGCATTGGAAAATGGACTCCACAGAAGCGCTCACGGAGGTTAGTTTGCAGTTATTCCCATTATGCAATCTCTCTAACTGCAACCATAGGTCTTGGTGGTGATATGTTGCAGAACTATTCTCCCAATGGTAAGTGCCTTCCCCTTTTATGAGTGAATCATTGAGGGATCTAAGGAAGCTAGATCCCATTTTCTATCTCCACCATGGTAACATTGATCGAATCTGGTGGGAGTGGCAGTCAGTTAACAGTTCGAGGCAAACTGAGTATGGAGGCAATAGATACCAGGATGACGCAGCTACCGAGGCAACACTACAGGACGAGGTGCCCATGATAGAAGATTTCATTGACGAAAGCCAGGCCGTCGAAAATATCATGTGGGTTCAGAGCGGGAGGTTCTGCTATACATACGACAGCTAAGTGGGAAGCCTGTGTCGGGGTGAGCTAAAAAGGAGGTCCGGATAAGGTACTGCGCTCTTGTGTTTTCATTCGCTAGTCTCATTTCAACAATTGGGTTAGCCTAGGCTAAGGTGAAAAGGGAGCCGGAGCACTGGCAAGCTCAGCCAGGAAGATAGCAACAACACCCGCCTTTTATAGATAAAATTTGACAGATTAAGGGCTCGGTTTGCAGCCACTTTTTGATATAAACCATTTAATCAGATTGATCTCTTTGACCCATACTTTTCAGACTTCAGATTAGCAGCGCTTCAGCTGTTATTTTGACCCTCTGTCCCTTATCCCTCTCGACGCACTTTGTCCCTCACACAGCTGGGCCTCTATTTTCCCTAGAGTTATTTTCAGTGCCTTCTTCAGTGATGGAGACGACGAAGAGGGTGCTGGGAGAGCGCCGTCAAGCTGGCCCCCATATTATATCGATTGCACGAGATTTAGAGGCTATATAGTGGCATTGGGTAGGTGGGTGCCTTATAGGGTGCTACGACGGGTTCGCTCAACTATAGGCCCTCTTGTAGTAAGTAATGCGAATGATCTAGCTGTGGCTATGCCAGGCTCGCTGAAGAGTCTCTGTTTTCTCTCAAAACACAGCTCACTTATCAAGGAAAAGGAGACGTGACGACTCGCAGGTATAAACATACCAATGGTTATACCAAAGAGGCTGATATTGGATCACTTTAGAAGGGTTGTGTGGCGAACAATAGATGACACCAATTGCTGCGTCGTATTCCGCACGTCCTCGGAGTGGCTCTAGGATAGTGCTCCCTTGCTGATTTCCGTGATCCAAGGATGAGTCTATATATCAAAGGCTCTTCATTTTCTGTAGATGCTCTCACCTCTCAAAGATGCATTCCAGTGTTGTTGAAGGACGGTGTGCAATCACTGAAATGATACAGGACAAGGTTGCAGGAAATACCGTAGCACCTTAGTCTCACTCAAGCAAGTACAAGTCTGAGAGTGATGCATAGCAATCCAGTTCACCGTAGAGCTGAGTGGATAGAACACTTCAGACAGCAATACAAGAGACGGCTACAAAACAATAGTCAAACGAAGTCCTTCATTTAATCACGCTGGAGAAAAACAACCGTGAAATGATCAAGCCAAGAATGCACGAATGACGGCGATGAATCCAAACAGCCAGGAGCTAATCGAAACAGCTCAACTCATCAACAACTGGAATGATACCTAGGTATGTAGAATAACGTCTTCTTTCAAGTCTTGATGCAATTTCCCAGGAAGAACTTATGCAGTGACAATTCTGTCTCTGAATTGACTAAATTAGACACCAATATCTATTAAATCAGCTTCTAGATGGCAGCAGCCACTGAAACAAAATAGCTGGTTTCCTCGAATAAATAAATGGATAAGATATTCCATCTGTTCTGCCTAATCCATCCTGCCTAATGCTCTTTGATTTCACTTCACTATTTACTTCAATCTAATCTAGGCTGCTACGGATTGAGCAGTTGGTTACCCTAGACCCTCGGTTTCCATTTCGGTCTTGGAGATCGACAGTATGGTAACCCAAAACAAGCTGTCTCACTATGCCAGAAGCAGCAGCAATCCAACGCCACAAACCTTGCATCAACCTTGAGATTGGGTGATGATTCGTCCATGACGTCAGGTCCATTCGTTACCCCGCTGACGCGTTCGGCGAGAATGCAGCGAGCGAGCTTCGATCAAGCTTGCGGGGTACAAATTTCACCACCTTACCCTTGACATCTCAACCTCACCATCTATATATTCAACATCTAGCCTAATTATTCTACAAAAGACCATCAATCGTGAATATCATCAACATGACGACCCCCTCGCCCATTCCCACCGCCACATCGGTGCTCGAAACCGCCGTCATCAAGGCTCCCCTCTCTCACGTCTGGCACCACATCAAGCTGCAGGAGTTTTCCAACTTTTGGTCCCGCCTGGAGAAGTCGGAGTGGGCCAAGGGCGCCAGTCCCGACACTGACATTGTCAGATGGACCTTCAAGGACGGCACCGTGGTCGACGTCAAGCAGGAGGAGCACAGCGTATGATCTCACCAGGCCCAGCAGAGGATGGTGATACTGACCGTGGCATTTACCTTCCAGTCCATCAATCACTACATCACCTACAGCGTCATCGCCTCACAGCCCGAAGTCACCTACACAAGCTCAATGAGCACCATCCGCTGCTATGCTGTCACGTCAGGAGAGCTGGAAGGCAGCACATTTGTCGAGTGGAGGACATATTTCTCCAGTGACGCCGACGCAGGTACGATATCACCAGAGCCACCCTCATTGTCCACTCCGCTGACATGTCTTAGGTGTCATTCAAGATGCGAAGTTCAAGAGAATTGAGGCTCTTGCCGACCTCGCTCGTGTCTCTAGCAAGAAGTAAATAGTCTGCATAGTGTTCTATAAAAGTTTGACATCAATTTGAAATGGCTTGCCATCATGTACTTAGGCACAACTACCTGAACAGGTGTCCGCTCCTTCAATATGCTGGCACAATGGCAAAGAACGCAGTTCCCGTTTCACAGTTTTGAGCATTTTAGCACCTAATAATGCTTCCCTATACTTCGTTAATACTGTAGCTGTAGACGCGTTGAGTTTGAACATGCTAAAAACTGTGGACAACTCAGTATTTTTGCTATTGTATAAGAAGCGACTTGCCTTTGAAGAACCCAAGTGACCCGCTTCGGCGCTTAGTATCTGGCTGTCCACTCCACCAAGGGCGTGTTGCTGGCACAGAGTAAAAAAAGAACAGTTTCCAAGTGACCCGCCTTGAAGCAGCGGATAGCTACTGAAATATTGCTCAGGCATAACTATCTCCATAGCTATCCATTCTTTCTAAGGCGGGTTACTTGGACTATCTATATCGCTGGCCGCTCCATCAAGAGCGGGCGAGTTGCTGGCACAGCGTAAACAATACAATGTCACAATAACGAAGAGGCGAAGGAAAAATTAAACAAAGTACCTATTACACAAGGACGTTGGAATGGCGTACGAAACTGCACAAACTACTCACCGACAAGCTGAAGAGGCAGTACCGTATCACCAGCGGGGCACCGGATGCATGTCACCTCCCCCTCCGGCCTATGCACCAACACGATCCAATCACACGTGCTCCACACTTGGAAAGGCACGTTTCTGAATGAGTCAACGAGTCCAGTTCATACGTGGTTGTATGTGTATAGTTTAAGGACAGATCTGCCAAATACGAGCAAACAAAGGCATATGACTTGCCTTGCGAACCCTCTCCATCTCTTGGCATTCTCCGTACAACATCTCGTCTCTGTATTCAGAACGTGGTCCGGCGTTTGATGGATGCATTAGGCAGGAGTTGAACGCTAGGCATATTCCACAACATGCCGTGCAACAGGTCTAGGCAGATGCTAACAGTTGCACAGCGCGACAACAGAGGATTAAGCGACAAATGGACGAATCATCTTGATTCACAGACACGGAGTCACGGATGAGTGACTGGTACGGGTAGCATTGTTTGACGAGAGTTGGTGTGTGGTGTAAAGATGGTGTATCTGCTAGCGAAGAAACGTTAACCGACTCTCTACTTCTCTAAAATATGATCCCTCTGCTACTCCACATCAACTAGGACCACCCGACGACGGCCATCTCTTCAAGTCGCATCATGGCAAACACCCGCGAAGCTTCCTTAGTGTTCGTCTTTTTCGGCCAGAACCCATCTTGTCAGTACATCAGGTATCAATGGGTAGACTATTCTGGCATTCTCCGCGCACGCATCTTGACCAAAGATCACTGCCTCGAATTGGCAGCTCGGAGAGAACCTCTGCGGTGCTCGGATATATGTTTTCAATGCTTGCCAAATAACGTGGCATTGGAAGTGTCTGCGGGAGTCAATCATTTACTCTACCCAGACTGGAACTCTTTGCGAGTCCTCCAACCCAGTGGCTCCAGACTGTCGTATGCCACTGTCATGTGCTTCATCGAGGGAGCATCGTTCAAGGATACAGCCAACAATTTCAACCTTTGTCCCAGGCTGTCGTTGGAAAGAATGTTGAACAAGGCGAAGGATCATCACGGGATCCAGCTTTTGTTGGGATTCGAAATTGAGTTCTACGTGCTTGACCGTGATTTTTCCGGAGCATTCGTCCCAGCGATGAAAGATGCTGTCGGGTATTATTCAGCCGCATGACTTCGAAACCCCGTCTTCTAGCACGTCGAAGAGGTTGTGAGTCAACTTAGAAAATTGGGGATTCAATTCCAGGGTTGTCATATCGAAGGAGCTCATGGCCAGTACGAAATTGTCATGCATCCACTCCCTCCAATGCAAGCTATCGACGAGCTCTTAATCGCACAAGATATCATCAAGACTACATTTGAGAGAGTGAACCTCACAGCAACAATGGCACCACGACCGCTCAAGGACCGCTCCTCTTGTGGACTCCATGCTCACATCTCTATCGATGCGAGGGAACACAATAATTCTTTCCTTGCAGGAATCCTGGCGCGCTTGCCAGAGCTCTGTGCAATCACCATGCCCTACCCACAATCCTACAGTCGCGTGCGTCAATACGAGGCTGGCAACAAGGTTTGCTGGGGCACCGAGAACAAAAAGACACCGGTTCGCAGGGTCAAAGACGGTCACTGGGAGTTCCGCTGCCTGGACGCAACCGCAAACCCGTACCTTGCCATTTCGGCCATCATCGCTGCGGGCCTCAAAGGTGTGGATGACAACATGGACTTAAGCTGGGAGGACATGTCGCACTATGGTTCAGAGAGTCCAGCGTGGACCGCCGCGGAGGATCTTCTGGCTCAGCTCGACCAGTCCTTCGGGGCCCTGAAGGGCAGATTGTACGAGTGGGGGGAAATGTTGCAGAGTGATATCCTTGATTGGTATACACGGCTGAAGGAGCAGGAAGTGAACGCGTTGCAGAACCTCTCGGCCACTGAACTCAGAGAGCTGATGTTGAAATGGTTCTGAACATAGATGCTCTGTGAGAGTAGCAAAGTCGTTTCGGAAAGCACATTGTTTGTAACTTCATGAATCCCCAAAATCAAGCCTTTTTTCCCCTCTCAGCGCCCGCCAGTTGTTTGTTGATGCCAACAGCTCTGGGCATCCATCAAGAAGCCAACCCCACTTCTTCAGAAACGCAACGCTAGCCTCCCAACCTCGAACATCCCACGGGTCGCCCCAGATGATAAGGCAAGGCTTGTCATCTGCTGACTTTTCATCTTCCACACGGAGTAGATCTTTGCACAGCTCGTCCTCGTCCAGCGTCTCGGTTACTATCCCCTGAAGCACGTTATCCCGTAGGCGGGGGATGGGGAACGTGTCGATCCAAGGATGATGTGTTATGGTCATTTGCATAGGGGTCGGCTGCAGGCTCGTGGGCAGTGCCAGCAACGGGTTGCGGGAATCGGCGAGGTGGGGCCCGTAATAGCTGAACGGCGAGATGAATTCATCGTGACAAAGCCCTTCCACCGGAAGCCCTAGCATCGTGGCGTTGCGCGCCATTGCGTTCAGCACGTTGATCCGGATGAGCACCTGCAGGAATGCGGGCCTGGGGGCGTTAAGACTGTAATCTTCGTAAGCCCGTTTCATATATGATTGGACTTTTGCCAGCCTCTGGGGGCAAGTCAGTAGAAGATGACCCCCATGCTGTGGGTATTGTTCCCATGCCGTCATGCTAATCCCGTGCGCCTCAGGACCCTGCATTTGTCTCTGGCCAACCATGAGTGTTCCCATGTTCTCTGGTGTACTAAGGCTTACACCCCCCTGGGTTTGTGAGCTCCAGGTTTGGCCATCTTGTTGAAGCTTACGTCGTCTCCCTGCAGCCAAAGACAAAAAGGGAACAAGTCAGCCACGGGTATTGAGGAGCGGACACTAGAACGTTGATGGAACACTAACGAATGGCTCTCTGATTAAGACGGTTCTGCCTCTTTTTCCTCTCGGCCGTGTCTGTCACTCCAGTCCAGTTGTCATCCGGGTCCCTCATTTCCGAGAGCTGCGTCCAATTGCTGATTGCGACGGCTGGTCCGGGGTGGATCTCTTGCGCCATTGGGACATCCATGACGTTACGTGATTCGAGATGAAGTGTAGGAATATCGACAATGAGCAACGGTAGTTGTATCCTCCGGCATGCAACTGGATGACAGCCGTGATCCGAATAGTGTGGGCAGAATGGCCTTTATGGCGTCCGTCTCCAGCTTGGTCCACTGTCTTGTTGTGAAAGATCTCCCCACTGGGTACCAATCGGAGGCCTTCCCGTACTGGTGAGTACCGCTAATGCAACCGGCTGACGCGCCACTAAGCTGTATTCTCCCTGATCTTTGCTCGGAACAGTCTAGTTTCGCCGGACATTGCCCCAGTCCAGTGTCCAGGGTCGTGCAACTGAACTGATAGCGAAGTATCCGACATCATCCCTCGTCTGTCCGGCAGAGAGTTTAACGCTTTCACTGGGGTCCATCCATGTCAATCCTCTGAGCAACGCGGCTGCGGGGGCTATTGGACCTGTGAGATCAGAGTCGCCTCTAACATGGGCCGTATTTTCACCGAATCTGAACCCGATAGCGGGGACTCGATCAGAACCAGTCCCCCTCTTGTTTCAATCCCCGGACCTAAGCTTAAGTCCATTTGGATCCGAACTCAAAGCCAACCTTGAGAGACAGGAAATAACCGATACCATACTGGAAACTCCGGGGCCACGTAGGTAAAAACGCATCATACTAAAAACGCCCGAGACAATTCATCATGGGACATCACGTGCCACTGGGCTTAGTATGAGGCAAAGGAGGGGTATAAATGTAGACTCAGTGGTTAAACCTCCAACGCCACCATCCTTCTATTCTATCGTACTACTATCCCCATACGTCCCTCACCTCTATCATCTATCTCGTCAACTTGAATCTACACGGAACTACATAATCTAAGCCCATCACCCCCACGAGCCGAAGAAAATGGTCAAGACACTCCCCTTTGGTGACACTCAAGTCCAGTCACCTGGGTTTGGCGCTATGGGCATCAGCTTCGGTCTGGGAACCAACTTGAGCCCGGAAGAGGCTGAGCCGGTTCTCTTGAAAGCTATTGAACTTGGATGCACATTTTGGGACACAGCTGTGAGTTCATGACGGTTCAATGATATCTCTTCGTAGTATGAGACTAACCGGACCACTCAAGGTTGTCTACGCAGCCGGTGTCAATGAGAAGCTCCTAGGAGATTTCATTAGAAAGCACAACGTCCGAGACAAGGTCTTTATTGCTTCAAAATGTGCTTTCGATGTGTTTGGCCCAGAGCGCAAAATCACCAACTCGCCTGAGCACATCAGGGAGTACATCGACGGCACAATTGAGAGACTCGGCTTCACGCCTGATCTCTACTACCTCCACCGCATTGACCCAAGTACGTGAACCTTCAAAAACTTCAACCATATTTGTTTTTACTGATATGATTATTACAGACACCCCTTTGGAGGTCTCTATCCCGGTCCTTGATGAGATTCGAAAAGCAGGCAAGACAAAGTACATTGGTCTTTCCGAGTGTTCTGCCGCGACTCTCCGAAAGGCTAACTCAAGTACGTTTGCCCGATTGGATCACGCGGAAAGCTCTTACTAACTAATCCCAGTTGCCAAGATTGATGCCATTCAGGCGGAGTACTCGGCCTTTGAGACCCTCCACGAAACCGACGGCTTGATTGATACCGCCAAAGAACTCAACATTGCCTACGTTGCCTATAGCCCTCTGGGTCATGGGTGGCTAGTGGATGACTTCCCATTCAAGAGTCCCGATGACTTTGCGCCAGACGATTTCCGCCGAACGGTGCCCAAGTTCCAGGGAGAGAACTTCTACAAGAATCTCGCCATTGTCGAAGAGATCAAGAAGATTGCCAAACGAAAAGGCATTACGTTGGCTCAGGTCGCCCTCGCCTGGGTTGCGGCCCAGAACATGATTGCCATCCCTGGTACCACAAAGCCCAAGCGCTTGGAGGAGAATTTCGCATCCAGAGACGTTGACTTCACCCCGGAGGAATTTCAGGAGCTTAGGAAGCTCATCGATTCTGCGAAGCCACATGGAGTCAGATACAGCCCCACTCATCAGGCAATGGTTGGCCATTAGATGACGGAGGGTGCCGCTGCAAAACACAAGGCAAATTGGAAAACACATTATTTACTTGTGTAAAAGCGGATCGAGAAGCCTCTTACTCTACACTCACTGTGAAATAAAGGCACCAAAGTCTGACTAAGTCATTGTGACCTGAAACCTATTGCCTGCTTGCTTCAGCCGAAAGCCAAATAACAGCTTAAAAGCCAATATCAAGCGTCCGTAACCAATGTTGCAATGTGAGGATGATTGAATAGCTATTATGAAATAAAAAGAGAGAGAGAAGCGACAACCAACTTACAAGACCTTAAAGGGACACTTGATCCTGGAAACTGAAGGCGTCTAGGCCCAAAGTTGAGCCACCGTGTTGAACTGTTCGTCCTTGTATAACCTCTCCATCGCCCTAAGTTCCAACCCCACAGTCACCTCCAACCCACCATCTTCCAGCCTGGGATAAATGATAATAACTCCATCGGCACCATCGCCGGGCGTTCTGAAGCACTCCACAGCCCCCAAGGCACCCCAGTCAGCCTGGTAGACGAGTAGATCAGCCCACGAAGTTGTGACGATATCAGGGCCCAGAAACGCATTGTATGCCAACTTGAAGTCTGTAGCATCTGGTCGGGAATTGAGCAGGCCAATGGTCAGCGGCACGCGACTTGGACCGTTGAAGCTGTTGAGTGACTTTCGGATTGCGGCTGCTGCATAGGATAGGCCAGTATCGGCTGTGAGGCTCGATACAAGCAGACGACTCGTCATCGAGGCCATCGAGGCGTTGCCCAAGTAGGTCGGTGTGAGAGGTGGGCTTGTACGTCTGCGGATATTGACCCCAAAGGCCAAAGCAGACGTTTCATCGCCGGTAGGAGAGGAGCCAGGAATATTTCGAGCCAAAGTCATGTGTCGCCATATAAAGGCACACAGAGCATCGTGCGTCGAAAACGCCGTTGCCGCAGACTTGACACCAGCGAGGCCTTCTGGCGAAAAGCGAAAGACTCTCGTCGCCATGGCTGGCATCTGGAATCCCGCAGGCATTTGCGGCATGGATGAGTCGGCGCTGGGTGCGAGCCTGTACTCGGAAAAGTGTTCTAGCTGGGCTCCTGGCGTGCCCGTCATCAGGGGGCTCCGATCGTTGGACTCGGCGTCGTACGTGGTGAAGGAACCAGAACCAGATGCAGCTGCTGTGTTGACGGACCAGGTCCCGACAATAGTGTCGAGTGCTGAGGCGTCACAGACTGCATGGTGAACTCCGACTGTCAGCAGAAGCCCACCTTGAATGAAGTTTGCCTGTGCTGCCATGACGGGCGGTGGTCCTTCGGCAAAAACTCCAATGGGGCCGAGCTGCGCAGCGGAGAGTTTGGAAAGTGGGAAGTTCTCCTTCTTCAACTCTTCATACGATGGCAGAGTTCCAGTGAGATCACAAGACCTGAGGGGACCGTGTCAGTGGGACCAGATAAGAAGATCTGGAAAAAGGTGCTACTTACGGGAACTTGACGCCTATTGAAGAGTCCACGACCTGGATTCGGTTATGCTTGGGATCTTGCCCTTCTTCTGGTGCCTGCAGAACAATGGAAATGTCAGTTACTCGCCATGAAGAAGGACACAGAAAAAATGTGCTAGAATTCAGCTGGAGCTGGGACTGTACTCACAACGGTTCCTGCAATCCATGGGATAGACTTGATAGTATGTGCTAACCCGACCTGTAAGTCTTGGTACCTGGATTCTTTGTGAGTGGATTGTCTTTTTAGACACGGGCTTCTAGAAAAAATCCCACGTACACTTGAGCTGTGTCGGCGCTAGGCTGCAATGGAAAGCACAAGACCCAGCGAGCTCCGTACAGCCTCGGCATGTTCATGTCCAAAGAAGTGAGCTTCTGGACAAACGGAGATTCGGGTAGTCCATGCTGTGCAAGAGTCGTGAAATCAGCGCTTTGCTCGGAGATCAGCCCTAGTGGACTCTTGACATGGTTTTTCTGAGACATGATGCTCTGGAGAAAGCACACGGAAAGTTGTGGAGGTAAATGAAGGAGATTCAACATTGTGGGATTGGAAGCTGTTTAAATACGCAAAATTTCCGTCCCCTGACAATGAAATCGGATGAGAACGGAACGGTACCCCTGAAGCCACATGAATCATTTTCACGACCTTGACAGCATATCATCCAAAACAAACTCTCATCTAGACCAAAAGGTGTACGGAAAGTGGATTATCCCACGATGCTCAAATGATGCGGCTTGCGATGCTGAATCTTGATTGGCTGGCTCAATGCATACCATATCGGGATTAGCGCGACTTTAAGTAAAATGAGCTCTGTCTTGATGCGGGTGCCTGAGGCTCAGGGGGCTTGAGACGCAACAGGCCTCGTCAAAGTATCATTGTTGGGGCTAGAATTTCATTGCTAACCTTTGCGTGTCACCTTGGATTCTGGTACGCGTGGCCCAGTCCGAGTGAGGCGTGGTCAAGAGAGTCATAACAGGTCCAGTCAGAAACTCGCCCCATTCGTCGACAGGCATCGTTTCTCTACCGCCCTGACCCCTGAACGCATCCGTCACCTCTTGTTTCGCTCTTTGAGCCACTCAATCCACCCTGATCATCATGGTATACCGAGGAAGGCCTAGTCGAGGGTGCGAGAATTGCAGGTACGCCGTTCATTGGTGGGATTGTGATCAGTGAGCAGATACTCACATTCAACACCATCTAGGAAAGTGCATAAAAAGGTACATCAAAAGTCACAGAGTTTGTGGACCGTACTAAACCGTAATAGTGCGATGAGAAAAAGCCTGAGTGTTCACGATGCGTGAAGATGCAGAAGCCATGTTCTGGTTACCGAGACCTATCAACACTGATGTTTTGTGACGAGACGTCCAAAACCCAGCAAAAGATTCAACGGCAGCACATGCCCATACAAGGCTCACAGCAAATGCTATCTCCCAATGTCACATTCACCGTTATTCCAACGCAGGAGAGTTCATTCACGCGGAAAATCTCCAAGATTCCGGCATACTCCATATCCCCATCACTGCAAGATTTTGCAATATACCACTTTTATCATGCAAATCTGAACAATCTATCAGACCAAGATCCCGTGTACCACCTTCACACACTCCTCCCGGCTTTGTACGCACAGAGCCGGTCTGGATCTGCTCTGTCCTTGGCCACAGAGGCAATTTCCTACGCTTCTTCTTCAAAGTTGGTCCCGGAAGCAACACAGCTGTCGAGAAAACGATACGGCAAAGCCATCAAGGCTTTGAAAGTTGCTCTTCAAGACCCGGTAGAAGTTAGCAGCGATCAGACCTTGTATGCTATTCTGCTGTTGTCCGGCTACGAAGTCAGTATTAAGGCGTATTTTATTCGAAATTACTCAATATTTGCTAACAAAAACCCCGCAATTTGAAGACAACGGTATGGGATTCTAATGAGCCACCAGCATGGGGGGCCCATGTTGATGGAGCTGCTGCTGTCATGAAGCTCCGCACCAAAAATAAGTTGCATACATCAGTATCACGGAGCTTATTTTTCTTCATCAAGAAAAGCGTCGTGAGATACCCTGCATATTCTATGGCAAAATCACAGATCTAACCATGTTTGACTAGGTCTTAAGTCATATGCAAATCTCTCAGCCAGTTGACAAAACCTTTACCGAGCTAGATGCGACGACCTTTTGGCATGGCAGTCTGGAGGATGAGCTCATTGCAATCGCGGCTGCAATACCCCAACTTCAACACACAGGAATTAAGCTGTTTACCCAACCACAATCCACGAACAAGATTGATATCGAGGAATTCATGTTCTTTGCCAGAACTTTGGATTGCGAGCTTTCAGACTGGGCGACCGAGGCTATGAATTCGTGGTCCTATTCGGCGGCTACCAATGCCAATCGCGGTGCAGGTCCAGAATACTCTCCATGTGAGATTCACAGATATCTAGACTTCTACATCGCCCGAGTTTGGAATTTCTACCGCGTCTCACGCCTCATCATTTTGTCGTTACTCATTCGTGCGACCTCTTGGTGGTCGCATGTCTTATCGGAAACCCCCCGGGACGGGTTCGATGTCACGAAATTTGAGACACTCAGCCTACACTTGGTAGATGAAATCTGCGCGAGTGTTCCTTTCTTGATGGGAAAAGACCTATCGAAGATGAAGCTTCCTGCTACTAATAGGCGGGATAAAGAGAACTACTCTGAGTTCACCAAATCAGGCATGCCCGAGAACACGAGATTGCTAGGCATCGGGAGTTTTTCTCTCTTGTGGCCGCTTCATGTTGCGTGCAGCGCCTCGTCAGTACCAACGGTTCAGCGAGAATGGATGCGGACACAACTCCAAGTGATTGCCGAACGAGGTGAACCACGAGCACACTCGGTGCGTGCTACAGAAAGCCAGACGCTTTTGGGAGCGGCAGAGAACTTTCAGTTTGATTGTGTGTGATGATTTCGGGAATGGTATTTTGGTCACCCTTCCGATGTACGTAAATAACGGCATGATAGAGAAATAGAACTAGGACGAAATCAAGACACTGCAAGTTTGGCACCATCCCCTCTCAAGTATTACACTTCTAGAATTTTCCTCGTCATAGGGCCGACGTAGCTGCAATGGTACCTCTCATCTAATCTTTGCGAGTAGGTCGTGGATTATGCAACAAGACAAGTTCTATGTGGTACGTGCCTATTATTAAATCCGTTTCGCTTTCGCCTCCGAGTTCCGACTCTATTCCTCCAACTAAAGCCAGTCAAGAGTGCCGAGGCCGAGGTCATAGACGCATTGCGGATTTGTCTGATGGTGTAAACGTGCACCTAATATTTTAGCACTCAGAACCTTTGCAATCCTTCAATGCCATGGGCAACAGGGGTTTGGGACAGCATGAACCGATGTTTTGGGATGGAGATGCAATAATGTCGAGTGCTCAAAATGTGCACGCGGGCGAGCGGAACATGTTTCGGGAACTTGGCAGACATTGTAACAGCATGCATATTACCAAATAATACAACTCTAAAGCCTTTCTATGGGCCTGATATATGCCGCGAGGTTAGGGGCGTTACATAGTACGTGCAACATCTGCCTCCACTCTCCACACAACCCTTGTGGATCACAATGCTTCGTATCACGATAGTTGCGATTACATAGATTCCCGTTATACAAAAAGGGAAATACCACAACATTGCATTTCAGGCAGTCTTTATCATAGTGCCGACCTATTTGTCATTGAAAAACCTATTCTGGAAGCTCCTCTGGATGAAGCTCATGCCCAGAATCACAAGTTGGGCTCTCCCGAGGCTTGCAACATCGCCGGTGAACAAGGCCCAAGCTAGACTCCTATCAGCATCTCGGTTACAGTCGAGCCAGTAAAAGCCAAGACTGGACACTAAGTGTGCACACGTATTGGCACATATATCGACACACTGCATAACACACAGATGCTCACATGCACACACACTTGCGCCCACACACACAAGAGGTGTGCGCACCAAAACCCAGCATATGCTTGGTATAGCCGTTTTTAAGTTGTAAAACTTGACGAAAATGATGGACTGTTGAGACATGACGTTTGATCCAGCCCTGTTTAACGCCCATTATTACTAGCTTTCCCCCTTTTCTTCCCCGGACTCTTGAATGACGCGAATTGATATACGTAGGTTAGATATAGCGGTCCTTATCTCGGCCAATTGACAGAAAAACCTGATTCCATGCATCGGGTCACGGTCCATTTTTGGTGGCTTAGGCCCGAAAAAAAAGTCATGCTGATCATCACTCACCACCACATGACCTCCGCTTCTACCCCAATCGGAGTCACTTCCCAATTGGATCTGAATTGCGGTTTATGGCTATCACTATCTTAATAGTCTTATAGTGATAATCGAAGTATAATTAAAAGCCAAGTCATAGGCATGGCTTCCTATCTCGTAGGTTTTCCTCGAGTCTGGTCGCGCTATCACGCTCTCGGAACTTGCAACACCACCGGGCATTGTGGGAATTGAGATGGCAGTCAAAAAAATCACCTGGGTGTTGCTCCCATTTCTAGGAATTGGGTTGGCAGCTCCGAGTCCCAGTGAGAAGAGAGCAACCACAGCTGGATACTATGCCTTGCCTTATTATCCCGCACCTTACGGAGGGTGGGTTGATGAGTGGGCAACCAGCTATCAAAAGGCTAAGAAACTCGTCGACTCGATGACTCTGGCTGAGAAGTCCAACATCACTGCTGGAACCGGTCTATTGATGGGTATGGGTCATCTCATGCGCTCTAACGGACTTTGACTAATTTCTCCCAGGGTACGTGAAAAAGTCATAGACTTCGAAGAATGAGACTGACAATAGACAAGACATTGCAATGGTAATACCGGTTCTGCTCCACGGGTCGGGTTTCCCCAGTTATGCCTCAACGACGCCGCCAACGGCGTTCGTCTGACGGATAATGTCACGGTATTCCCTGACGGAATTACCGTCGGTGCCACATTTGACAAGACATTAATGTATGAGCGTGGTGTTGCTATTGGAAAAGAAGCTCGCGGCAAAGGCGTCAACATCTGGCTCGGCCCAGCAGTTGGCCCAATCGGGCGAAAACCCAAGGGCGGTCGTAATTGGGAGGGCTTTGGAGCCGATCCTGTGCTGCAGGCCGTGGGAGCCCGAGAGACCATCAAGGGGCTTCAAGAGCAGGGCGTCATTGCGACGATTAAGCATTTGATCGGAAATGAGCAGGAGATGTATCGTCGGCAAACAACAGATCTCTTCTCGCCGGCATACTCTGCAAATATTGGTAAGGCTGATTAATACCTTGAGTTGTTGATCTGTCAAACTGACTTGAGTCGCAGATGATCGAACGTTGCATGAGCTGTACCTATGGCCATTTGCTGAGGCCGTTCGAGCAGGCGTTGGAGCAGCCATGACTGCCTATAACAAGGTAATCTAATTAGCCCGATCACAGCCATGCAATGTAGCTAATTAAGTCCACCTCCAGGTCAATGGCACAATGTCGAGCGAGCACTCATACCTCATCAACCGCCTTCTGAAAGACGAGCTGGGTTTCCAGGGGTTCGTCATGACCGATTGGCTCTCGCAAATCACAGGAGTCCAGTCGGCCATCGCAGGCATGGACATGAGCATGCCTGGCGATACCATTATTCCCCTTTTCGGCAACTCGCCCTGGATGTATGAGCTGACGCGGGCTACCCTCAACGGCTCGGTCCCTATGGAGAGGCTCAACGACATGGCGACTCGCATTGTGGCAACATGGTACCAGTTTGGACAAGACAGTGGCTTTCCCAAGGTCAACTTTGACACCAATACGAAGAATGCTGTGGGACAGCTTTACCCTGCGGCTTGGCCCACGTCTCCTGAGGGAATTGTCAATTACTTTGTCCAGGTGCAGGCCGATCACGACGTGATTGCGAGAGAGATTGCCCAAGACGCCATCACTTTGCTCAAGAACGATGGCAACCTCCTCCCACTGTCCAAAACCCGTCCATTAAAAGTATTTGGCACGGGCGCTCAAGTCAACTCGGACGGCGCCAACGCTTGCATCGACCGAAGCTGCAACAAAGGCACGCTCGGCCAGGGCTGGGGATCTGGCACCGTCGACTACATGTATCTCGACGACCCCATCAGTGCCATCAAGGACGAGGCCAGCGACGTCACCTTCTACAACACGGACAAGTTTCCCACTGTTCCGACGCCGAGCGCCAGCGACGTCGCCGTTGTCTTCATCACGTCTGATTCCGGTGAGAACCAATACACTGTTGAGGACAATGATGGCGACAGAGACGCTTCAAAGCTGAACGCGTGGCACGACGGGGATGCCCTCGTCAAGGCTGCGGCAGCCAAGTACAGCAACGTCATTGTTATTGCTCACACTGTTGGTCCGCTTCTACTTGAGCAGTGGATTAGTCTATCGGCAGTCAAGTCCGTCCTCATCGCCCATCTACCAGGTCAAGAAGCTGGAACCTCGTTGACGAATGTGTTGTTCGGCGCGGTGTCTCCAAGTGGACATTTGCCGTACAGCATCACCTACGCCGAGGACGACATGCCGGATAGCGTCACCCAGCTAATCGACTCTGCCTTTATCGACTCGCCTCAGGATGTGTACTCGGAGGGGCTGTATATTGACTATCGTTGGCTCAACAAAGAAAAGATCAAGCCTCGGTACGCGTTTGGCCATGGGCTGAGCTACACAACATTCTCGTACACCAATGCCACCATCAAGAAAGTCACAACGTTGAGCAAATATCCGCCCACGCGACCTGCAAAAGGCACAGTCTTGAGCTATTCCCAAAACATCCCAGCCTACAGCGAGGCAGTCAAGCCGTCGAGCTTTACAACTTATTGGCGCTATCTGTACTCCTGGCTCTCTGAGTCAGACGCCAAATCCGCTGCGGCCAAGGCCACAACTTCAGCGTATCCTTATCCGGACGGTTACTCCACCACGCAAAAGACCAATCCTCCTCGCGCAGGCGGAGCTGAAGGTGGAAACCCGGCGCTTTGGGATGAGGCTTACACCGTGTCTGTGCTTGTGACCAACACTGGCTCGAAATATTCAGGCAAGGCCTCGGTGCAGGCCTACCTTCAGTTCCCAGACGGCATTGCCTATGATACACCGACGATCCAGTTGCGTGACTTTGAGAAGACCGCCAAACTGGCACCTGGAGCGAGTGAGAGAGTTGAGGTGACATTGACAAGAAAGGATCTGAGTGTATGGGATGTTGTTACTCAGGACTGGACTGTACCATCGGTGACGGGAGAGTACAAGATTTGGCTGGGTGCTGCGAGTGATGATTTGAGAGCGGTTTGCTATACGGACGACTTGACTTGCGAGTATGGAATTACTGGACCTGTGACTTATACATCAAAGGTCTGACCACTCTTTTGATGGCAGCTGGGAACTGCCCATGTTGGTTGGTGGATATCTGTTTAGTTAATACGCAACCCGTGTGTCCTTCGCGTTTCAACCGGGCTACACTCACACTTTTGAGTTACATCAGAATTAGCAGCTGATGTCCTTTTTCACATTATTGATACGAAACTCAGCCAGGGACACCAAGTCCAGTTAATAAACTCTTCCATGTTCTCACGACGAGACAAAAAGTGGGGTATGGATGTTTCTGCCACTGACGACCGCCTAGAGCATCATCACAGGCGACGGATGGATAATTCTTGTTGTTTTCAACCATCTAAGTCATCTGTTTTCCATCATTTGATCATACCGCATAATCATCTCAGTTATTTCACTCCGAATGAAGCGTTCACAAAGATCAAGATCCGGGTGCTGGACATGTCGAGAAGACGGCTACAAGTGCGATGAGCAAAAGCCCTTTTGCGGCCGATGCATCCGGTTGAGCAAGACTTGTCAAGGTTATGGCATCCGGTTGAAATGGCAGAAGCTGCGAGCTCCGGACTCCAAGGCGACCGTCCGGCATCTTGACAGCTTTAGGATCCAAAACACAAGCCCGTTGACAAGAATATCCACGGTCAAATTTGGCGACGAAAGATTGGTCCATCACTGGCAAACTGTACTCGCCGGCATCGTTTCAATATCAGCCGGCCCGCACAATCCCTTTTTATCACATCTTACACCACTGCTGGATAATTCAATATCCCTCAGATCTGTCATTACTTCCATGGCTGCAAACCACCTCGCAATCGCGCAACCAGACAGCAATCTACTCGCCGTGGCCAACCAGCACAGGCTACGGGCGATAAACCACCTTCGAGAAAGCCTATACGATGCGCCTGCCGAGATATCGCTTGCAACAGTAATGCTACTCCAGATGTCGGAAAGGATATTTGTGACCGACACAAAAGTCGACCATCTGGAGGGCGCTCGAGCATTGATCCGCCATCAAGGCGGCCAGACAGCATGGTCCTCCTCGACGGGGAAATTTCTCCTCGGCTTGTGCTGGTATCATGATGTTCTATCATCAGTATCAAAAAGCCAACCTCCTGTTCTTGGCTTGCATGATATCCTAGTGGAAGGGTCGAAAGACCTGTCAAAATTGTCTGCCGTTCTTCGAGTTGTTGGTGAGATAAGCCAACTGAGGTCTGCGAACTGCCGATTGGATGACGAGGAAGCACTCGACGTTTTCGAAAAGTTGATCTCGCTCGAGGAAAAGGGGACCTTGGACGATGACTCTCGAAACGTTGAGGCCCATCGCCAAGCAGCTTTCATATACTTTTACCGGTCAACAACGGGGTTGAAAGACATAGAGACATTCCTCCTGCTCCACGCAAACTTTTGTCTCCAGCACCTCGCCAAGATACCATCCAGTTCGGCACTCATCTCATCACACATCTGGCCGCTATGGACAGCGGGATGTGAAACGGTTGACCGAGAACTAAGGGAATTCGTCTTGGGACGCCTAGATGAGATGTATAAAGCTCGACGATTGACATACCTGCAAAGAGTCAAGCAGGATGTTTTAGGTGTGTGGTTTATGAAGGATCTGAGAAGGAATTCCAGCGGGAAAGATGACATAGACTGTGTCAACGCCATTAGAAGCACGCATCACCGTGAAGCAGATATTATCTGAGAAACATAGCATCATTCTCATTCAGAGGAAATCTGTGTTCATTCCAGGTTTTTGAATTCATCTCTCATCAACCACTATTCCAATTTCTAGCGCTCAACTTCGGGACATCCGTGACTACGCTTAGTCTAGATAGGCATCCTTTCCGCTCTTTGCGCTCTCCCTAATCGCCTCGATGATTCTCAGCACATCTCGAGCTTCAGCTGCCTTGACAGGAGTGTCTTCTTGCTTTCCACTCGCAACAGCTTGAGCAAACTTATTGTAGAAGGTCTGGTACCCCTCGGGAACCAAGTTGGGAACAGCCTGAGCTTGAAACTCGTTATTGTCTCCCACAACAGTCAAGGAAAGATCATTGGGGTCGTCGACGCCAAATCCCTCGTCCTCCGGTGACATGCCGTTCTTGAGCTGGGGCTCTTGCTTGTCGAGGTTGTACTTGTGGAAGCTTCCCTTGGAGCCTCGGATCCAGTATCGAACCTGTCGGCTCTCCGCACTCAATACACCGGCACGGATATTCACCAGCATGCCATTGGGATAAACAAGCTCAGCGGATAGACTGTCCGGGTTGTCGAGGTCCAGCTTACCCTCGCGTTGAGAGACGAGGCGGCCGTGAACTGCTTGCGGAAGACCGAATAACGAGTACACCTGGTCGATGAGATGTGTTCCGAGATCGTACAGAACACCACCACCGTCGTTGATACCCAAGCTACCCTTCCAGCTCTCGCTGGAGTACCCAGCGGCACGGTATCGGTCAAAGTGAGTATTGAACTCGACAAGGCGGCCAAGGGTGCCTTGGGAGAGAATATGCTTCAAAGTGAGGAAATCGGAGTCCCAGCGTCGGTTCTGGTAGATGCAAAGGATTCGTTGCTGCTTCTTGGCAATCTCATCGAGCTGACCAGCTTCCTTGGACGTCGGCACAAAGGGCTTCTCCGTCAAGACATGCTTGCCGGCCTCCAAGGCGGTTTTCGTCATGTGGAAGTGCGTGTTTGGCGTTGTGCTGATGACTAGGACGTCGACCTCTGGATCGATGACGGCGTCGACAAAGTCTCGGTAATGCTTGATGTCCGGGTGATCATGCGGGGCAGAGTCGCCTTCTTTCGGGGTGCGCTGGACTATGCCATGAAGCTTGAACTGAGCGGTCCGCTTGATGAAGGGGATGTGAAAGACCTTGGCAGACAAGCTGGGATCATAAGTGTTAGGACTTGATGAGAGATCTGTCAAGGAGGAGGGGTGCTCACCCGTAGCCGACGACAGCGACGTTGTACACTTTGCCGGACATTGTTGCTTTCGGTAAGATGATGTTGATTGTGAGTAGTGATGATAGAACCAGCGCTTCGTTTAAGAAATCACTGGAAACCACGTCCTCTTTATGGTGTCGGCAAAGGCTGAGTAATTTGACCGAGACGATGCAGGGCTCAACAGTCGACACGAGACAGAGCAGAACTGAAGCATCTGATGACGAGGAAATGACTCCACAGATCGGGCCTAATACGCCATCTCGAGCCGCCCCCACCAGAAACCATCCAGTCAACTGCCGAGTATCCAGAGCATGATGACCCTCTAACCTGTTTCGGTAGCCATAACAGCTCTGAAGTGGAGTTTAGCACGCAGAAGAGGAGGCATCGTGGCTAACCTGTTTTGGCAGCTTTAACAGTTTGGAGATGGATGCGCCACTTTTCCCCTCGTCGCTTGCTCGCCAGGGCGAAGTCCGAATTCTGAGTCGTTAAGAGGATGATTTCATCGGGCTTGAACCTTTTTTTCATTCATCTTTTTTATCATAACCTCTGGAACCATCCAGCCGTCCAAATATCTCTCCTCGCTATAATCATCTACCCCGTCGGCTGAAATGGAGCGCAAGGTCTTCACGCGTCAATCACCTGCTGGTTCAGGCCTGCAGAAGGCGGCCCAAGCCATGCAGAGCTCCGATGATTCATCGCAACCAATTACGAGCCCACCGACAGATGTCAGTTGAAATCTCTTCACATCATCACCCCGTGCTCACTCTTTCTCAGCTATCCGATTTGCAGCAAGACGGTTATTCTCTCACATTTTCCTCCTTCACCACCGAAGATGCCCTGGAGCTCGGCAACCTGCTGCTTGCCCGGCTCCTACCTCTGGCCAAGGAACGCCCAGCTGTCATCTCCATCTCGCTCGCAAATAGCGGCCAGGTCGTCTTCCAAAGCGTGACGGGCTCGGGCATCGTGCCTGATAACGAGCATTGGCTCCGAAGGAAGAGAAACACAGTGCTCAGATTTGGCGCGAGCACCTGGTTCATGCACTGCAAGTTCGACGGAGACGAGGAGGCTTTTGCAGCCAAGTTTGCCATCAGCGACGAGAAGAAGGGGGATTATGCCATCCATGGCGGAGCAGTCCCCATTCATGTCCAGGGTGTTGAGGGAGTGGTGGCTGTGGTCATTGTGAGTGGCTTGAAGCAACATGAAGACCACGGCGTGATTTTCGATGTCGTCAAGGAAAACTGGAAATAGTCACTATAGTTATTTCAAGGAAATTAATGAGAGAAAGCCTTGAACCCAGGCGATAAACTGAGGCTAAGTGAGCCAGGTTTAGATCTCCGACTGTCTCTCGTCATCCTTTGCAGCGTCGAATGAACACGGAACTGTCCGAAAAATGGAAAGAATATTTGCACCAAATACTGTGCCTTGCTACCAGCCTCTGTTTCTGTCAGCCAATATGCAGAAGCCTTATGTAATCACATCATTTCACGAAGACACTCAACCAGTTGGTGATGCACACTACTTCGTTGACATAAAAGTGTTCTGTAGTATTATCATCAGCTCCCTTTCTTCGATCACTTTAGTGGCGTTGAATAAATTTCACAGATTGACAAATGCTACGCAAATAGGTAGTCAAGCTGCGAGGGGGTTGGTATCGCCCTCCACCAACAATTAAGCTCAACACCTTCTCTGCTCCCTCGTGTATCCAGTATTGCGATATCAAATCGGCATCTTGGGTCTTGGCCGAATACGAAGGAAATGAAGCACATGCAAGATAAGCCTCAAACGGGGGCGACCGTTTCCGATAGGCCTACACATTCATGTCGGCCAAGACTTTGAACAGGCGGCTGGGATAGTCGGTACACCTACCTGCTGGAGTGACGAATCCTTGCAGCTTCCAGGATTACTGAGCACACAACCTCGATACCTTTCTTCCATCCTTGTCTATTCTTTGTTCGGAGACTGAAAGAGGTGCATCACCTCGTAAAGTTCCTGCTGGTGCTCGAACGCCATTTAGATCGATGACTGCAACACCCTGTCTTCTCGGTTTTTCTCATATAGTCGAATCGCCTGCTATACCGAAACTTTCATCTCACATCTCACAAACTGACTCGGCCATTTCAAATCAGCCGCCTTCCGTTCTAAAATACCCGAAGACAAGGCGACAGCAGCGCGTAGCAGGGATATAAACCAATCGGAACCTCCAAACGTCCCCCGGCTGCAAAGAGTGCAACCGCAGAACCGAACACAACCAACACGCACAGCCAACACAGATTCCTCTTTTCTCTCTGTAATTAACAGGGTCAGTCTACGAGAACGATTCTCATACGTGCCCGCTCGCTCGCCCATCCACAGTGGTCCGACAACCCCGATTGCCCTTGGGAGTACGGAGTAAAGCGCAACGGCTTATAATGGCTCCGTGTCCCACTCGTTTGGGTGGTGTCCTCACTTCCCTCACATACGCTATTCAGTTTCAAAATGGGAGCGCCTTCCACTCCGCCAGCGAGTTTTACGGGAGGGGGCACTCAGGCATTAGATCCGGCTCCCGCCTCCCCGGAGCGAGCATTGGATCCCCTCGAGGCGCAGGTAATTGTTCTCTCGACAATCCATTTTTTTATTTGTGCGTGTGACTAAAACTTGTTGCTCTGCATGGTAGCCTGAGGAGGAAGAAACTGATCAAGACGATGACTCTGCGCTTGGAAATGACGTGCAAGTAACTTATGACATGTTAAGCCGCTGATACTAATATGCTATAGCTCGAGCTCAACGGCCTCAATCAGCTCCAGCATCCTTCAGTATCGGGAGGCCCAAGGTCGTACATATCACAGCGATAAATTTGCAACTCAGTACTTTGCACCAAATGATGATCAGCAGAGTGACTCTGTCGACATTAGGTATGACAATACATGCTCACAGCTGGCCGATAAATAACATATTCTCAGCCACCACTACCTCACCCTTCTTCTAAAGGGCAAGCTCTACCTTCCGCCTCTAAAGCAGAATATTGAGGCTAGCTCACCATGCTCCTTTTCTGCCAGCCTTTCATGACTAACACTCTATAGAAAGTACTGGATATTGGCACAGGGACTGGCATCTGGGCAATGTACGGCTAGATTAAGACAATAAAGTGCTCGACTAACTCTCTACTAGCGACTTTGCCGACGAATTCCCCAGTACTCAGGTCATTGGCACCGACTTGTCACCTATCCAGCCAACCTGGGTCCCACCAAACGTCAAATTTGAGATTGAGGATGCAACGCAGCCCTGGACATGGTCCGAGAACTCCATCGACTTTGTCCACATGCGCTATCTCTTTGGCGCCATTGCCGACTGGAACACCCTGTTCGAGCAAGCTTTCCGCACTTGCAAACCCGGTGGCTACATCCAGTCCTGCGAAATCGATCCCGCGTTTCGTTGCGAAGACGGGACCGTTGATAACGACGTTGCGATTCCAATATTGAACAAGCTAGTCCGAGAAGGCGGCGTCAAGATGGGTCGTAGTTTCAGTGTTGTCGAAGACGGCTTGCAGCTAGAAGCGGCGCGTGCTGCTGGTTTTGTGGATATTGAGCAAGTAAACTACAAAGTACGAGACAAAACGCCATCTCCATGTGACAGGTATCTGACATTACCTAGGTTCCCGTGGGTGGTTGGACCAAGGATGCCAAACTTGCCGAAGTTGGCGAGTTCCTCCGTGAGACTTTGTACAATGACATTGAAGGTAAGGGCGCGGTTTCACTGAGCGACGTCGTGCGCCTGAAAACAATTCACAGCGGATTAATAACTAACTAACCCTCGTAGGCTATACACTTTTCTTGTGGCACGAAATTGTGCATTGGCCGGCAGATGAGTACCAAGTTTGCCTCATGAATGCGCGAAAGGCTTTGAAGAACAAGCGCTATCACACATACCTCAACTTGCGTTATGTCTACGCCCGCAAGCCGGAACCGGAGAAGACAAGTGAAGAATAGACATTTCCGGCATTTTATGATGGAGCAGATGTTCTGGATTTCGCTTGGTGATGAGCTGCGGCTTCCATTCTGCAAACAACGTTTCAGAACCCGCAACATGGCGTGCATATCAAAGTCATTTGTCGTATATTCTCACCTTATCTCTTAATTTCAAATATTTTGGCGTGTTGGCATCACACTATTCCATGATAATCGTGCATTGCTTGCTCCTGGGATTGAAGAGAGGATCAACTACAACTCTGGGTGAGATAGACTACCCTGCAGCGGGAAAATTATGCACGAGGCCACAACTAATTCACAGGAGCATGGAGAAATTATATAGCTGGCGATAAAACTGGGCATTATTAATGACCTATACTGCAATAAAGAGTACGGAAAACCTCCGATGTACGGAGTACCATTTCTGGCATTTGTGATGGGATGGGACAGACATTTGGCATGGACAGGAAGCCCCAGGCGGAAGGATTCACTGAACTCCACTTCAGCAGGAGCGGCACGAGTGCCTATTGGAGCATTCGACGTTTGTTCCCAGAAGTGCCAAAACTAATCTCTTAAGCGACATTTTGGCAACATTCTCGCTCACGGGCGAATAATGATGCATGATTTCTAGGCATCCAGCCCCTTATCATGCGTCTTAGCAGACTACTTATATCAACAGGTCTATAAGGTACATGGTAAAGTGACACAAAAACTTGAATCTAGCCTTGCTGCCTCTCTCACCGATCTCAGCCTAATCGTCCATTTCACATAATCAGCTGAAACCAGCCGGAAACAATTGAAGCTATGGCCTCAGCTCATAAGAAGTTTCTCAGTGAAATTATAGAGGCAAACCAGGCCACCACAGCAAAAATCGAGGAGCTCGTCTCAAACATCAACAATGAATCCGAAGACAATGCATCTGACGCCATAAAAGCCATCTTGGTTGAGTTGCACGCCACCATGATCCGCATCTCTGAACACCGCGGCCATCCGCGCACACCAAACAAGCTGATTCTCGACGCATATCGAAGCTTCTTCGACGCTATCAGGGCACTCTCTGAGCTGCCTTCTGGTGACTTTCTCAACGCGCGCATGGTGATTTATCTCATGCAAGCCATTTTGGGCGAGCATGGCCTCAGTAAAGGATTCGTCAAGAGCAAGGCCCGGGTTACCACTGTCCCCTTGTACGAGATGTGTGCCGACGTGGACGAGGCTCTCCTGGAACCGTTGAGGAGAATTTGGGCCGCAAGCAACCAAAGCGAGGATTTCCGTTGGGCGTTTGGAAGTTATACCGTGCGGCACCAGTCATGCAACCAGTCATCCGATGCAGAACAGGAACTAGCCCGAAGTCGTGAACTCGTTCAAGCGCTGACCCCAGAGGAGCTCGAAGCTCTTGGCGGCATCAAGAAACAATCCTACATGGTTTCAAAGAGAACCAAAAAGCTGAAGTGGATTCCTGTTCCGGATGACAAGCAGGATCTTGATTCGGCCATGACGGATCTGAACAAGGTCATGTTCAAGTTTGTCGAAAATGAGGGCCCGATGCGCAACTTGCTGTCCTTTCACACGATTGATGAGGAGCAAAATGACGAAAAGTCTCATCGCGCGATGGACGTATTCCGTCGATCCAGGCAGTTCATCATGGACGCGCGCTCCATCATTGCGCCGATCCAAGCCAACAAGAGTCACCGTCTTGCGAAACAAGCGCTGACAGTGGCAGGGTTTCCTCCGGAGCTTTTGATGTCTGTCTTTGGGTATCTCGAAAAACCAAAGGCTCATCCGTACCTTGGCTCAGTGGATATCGCGGGTGCTTATGTCCCGTTCCCTGAAACGACTGGCTTGTGTTCTGAGTGCAAGACGAGGAACACTGGGGCGGCGAATCGCCGACTCAAATTTACATGTCCAGGTGCCAGTATTTACGCCTGGAATCTTGCCCTACGCACCTTTCACGTCTTTCACCAAAAGACAGCAACGGCTTGGCGACTCTGTAAATACGGGCTCGACTGCGAGGGACACCACGAGAATAGCTACTGGGAGATCCAGACAGAAACCGAACTTGTTGATCTAGCAGAGGCTACCATCAGAGGCAAATGTGGAAGTCTAAAGACGCTTAAGCAAGCTGGACTCGGCCAAGACCCTGGCATCAAACTCACGCATCACAAAGACGACGAAGAGCGACGGGAGAGGGTGTACCCCGAGCAGCCTTGGTTAGTCGACCAGAAAGGCGACGCGGAGATGAGCGGTGGAATTGGCGGGTTGGTCGATACCATGATACATAAAAGGCTGTTGCTTGGTTCATGGACGAGCGGATCCTCGTCAACCGAGTCGCATTGGTCGTTTGCGCGCAATATGGTGGACAAGCAAAGAGCGGAGGAGGCTATTGGCAGTGTTCTTCATACTCGATGCGATTTGTGTTAGAACAGCTTGGTGGGGAGATACTCTGGTTCAATTTTAGTAGCGCCGTGCCTCGAGACGGAACGCCTGTGTCCTACTATATTCATCGCCGTCCAGTCCCCGCCTCATATGTCTGCATGCGAAACGCATGACCTGGATATCCAGATCAGCGATGTCCATTGGCCATTCCATTCGGGTCCCAGGTAGGAGGCAGCATAGACATGTCCGCTGCCAGAGCAGCTGTCTCAAAGAACGAATCGTCCAAAGTAATAATGCGGTCCATTTCGGCGAATCCTTCCCCCATGAGAGTTTGCGAGATTGCCAAAAGGTCTTCTGGGATTTCTTGCATCGCGCCAAGATGCCCAGAGTCGTACACCTTTGGTTGAGCCTGTTTAGGCGCGACTTCGGATGTCACAAATGCTGGACTTGGTGCCCAGGTCCTGTTCTGTGTCTGCCCGGACCAGGTATCATCGTGTTGCAAAGGTAAGAGAGAAGGACCCTGCTCGACAAAACTCGAGACATTTCTGTTGGAAGCCCCAGAAGCAGAAGCCAGTCGCCGAGCTTGGAGTCGATCATTGTTGACTAATTCGTGTGTATCGGGACGCAGTTCAGCATGTTCAGACGTATCCTCTTCATCTTGTGGTGGCGTGCTCTCGGAATAATCAAGCACGCGGATGGTGAGACTAGGGTCGTCTCTGAACCTGCCACGAAGCTCCCGGAGACGGACTGCATACTTCCCCGCAAGGTTGGAACAAAGTCGTCGGTCATAATGCGAAAGACCAGCCCAGCGCCTAGCCATGTGTTCAAGGTTCCGGACAAGGACCCAAAACTCGGGGAGCAAGTCTTCCCCGTGATACCGAGAATGGACTGCAGTCATGTCAGTGGCTGGGAATTCTGACCCCGTATAGGCGTGTTACCTAGAAGCACTCGGGCGCTGAGAAACGTGCAGAACGCCACCTGGGGCGGGACAACAATCTTCTCAGGACATACACGCAGCCATGTCTCGGTTATGCTGCTCGTTTTGCTTGCCGCCAGTCGACAAGTCGCAGCACTGCAAGCGCTCGGCAAAGGGACAAATCGGGACCATTCAGGCGGCGGATACGCAATTCGGTGGTGGAGGAGAATCATAGACGTGTTGTGTGTAACGTGAGCCAGAGTCATACTGTGGTCTAGATCGTGCGGACCGGACGATGTATCAGGGGCACGATTCGGGTCTCTCCATTTCTTGGGAAGAAACATCTTCCAGCTGGATTGGTCATCAGCGACCTGGTTGTGCACCAAGAAAATGAGCGAACACCTACTGAACTAGATGAAGGTCGAGTTCTTTGAACCGCGTCAGCCAGTCCGTAACTTCCTGTTGGTCATTGAAGTCGATGTCTTGGTGGAGGAAGCATGTTGCCACATGATTCAGGTACTCGGTGGCCTGAACAGCATACGAAAATCCACCTAGGGAGGAAGTGCTTGGTGATGCACCGGGGGCGTTTGAGGTTCCGTTCTGCACTTGAGCTTTTTCTGGATTCGTATTGCCAGTGCCATCAGACCCTGGCCGTGATGGCTGAAGATGAGTTAGACAGTGTGGTTATCTCAATTGTCTAAGGGCCCATACCGAACGACTCCATGTTTCAAAGTACGGCAACACAACAGGTGTACCGGCATACCAATAAGATCCATATGCTGGTAGTCTGCGATGGATATCATGGGACGTGAGACTTAGGTTCCATCTATCGATGAATCAAAGCGTTAATTCACCGGCGTACTTTGAGAGAGATGAGAAGTACTTACCCCGTTGTCATGGAACAATATCTGTGACACTCGATTAGTAACATTGTGCAATCGAATGGTGATAGTGGCTTACCTGTCAAGGTTGAATATATTCCAAAATACTCGTCTTCGTTCTTCTTCCTCAATCCAATCCCTAGGTGGCGGGAGTGACTTCAGGGGCTTGAAGAATTGACGCTTGCGATCGTCATCTTCAACGGTCAACTGCAGATATTCTACAGTTCTTGTCATCGATGCAATAAGTGGCCACGCTTTTGTTGAATCTCCGTTGCCAATCTATTAGCCAACATTTAGTGAATTCCACCGAAGGATAAAAAAGAAAGAGTAACCACGAGTTGCGCGAACAATCATTTGGGCACTGCTCACCGTCGTAAACGTCAGAATAATGAGCGCCTGTAGACTTTGCACGGACATTGAGCTCATCGCGGAAAGAATGACAGAATCTCTCTTCTCCTCGATGAGACGTTGCACGTCACCAGCAGAGAGGTGATATTTATCTCGGTCCACGAAGCGCAACGTTGCGACGAGCATCGCATCGAGAATCACCGAGAGGCTTTTCCTCCCCGGAGCATGTTGCAAATCGTCCTCAAAGCGAGCAGTATGGATCATTGGGATCCAATAAAATATCCTTGCAAAGTACAGCTGTATGGCCTCGTCAACGAGACTAGATGGCAGTGCAGGGCGGGTTCGCTTTTCTGGCGATGAACCATTCGGGGCAGCGGGAGAGTATTGTTGCTGAGTGGCAGTTCTCTTCCTCTTTCGAGTAGATGTAGGCTCAGGATCAGCATGCTCCAGGGAGTCATGTCCATCGGTACGAGTGGAGGACGGAGTAAAACTTTGGGATGCTAGTGGGTCTAGTGTGTCGAATCTTGAAGTGATCCTCTGGATCTCTGATGCCAGCGTACCGAGAGCACCTGTAAGATGACCAATATTCGTTGATACACTATTGTTGAGAACATTATCTTGTAAACTCTGATCGTGAAATGCTCGCTCAAGAGCCTCTGAGGATGACGAAAAGTTTGTCAGTCACTCCTCTCGAATTGCACTGAGCAGGTATAACTTACCTACACGCTTACTCAACCCCTCCACTGCGCCAGTCTTGACGCCTGGTTTATTCTTCTTTGCATCGTAGACGCACGGAGAGTCTATCCACGTTAACTCAGAGCCCACGAAACCATGGAGACAGGGCCAGCCCACTTTGTCGCTGGCAATTGGCGCACGACGGCTGCTCTCTGGAGCACTTGAGCTTCCGACGACGGCATGCGTGGCACGAGGGCTTGTCCGTGTCCGGCGTGGGATCCGATACGAGTGGTGAAGGGGTCATCGCGCAGCCTCTGGAGGTGTTCGGGGTTCGGGGAAAAGCGGTGCATTAATTAGTGCGAATGACGGCGGTTTGATAAATGACCCCCCTCACCGACAGTTCCCCTCATTATTGCGGGGTTCGTGTCATGGCATCGCGACAGACATATCACCCGTCTTGTCAGTAACGTCATGCTATTGGCTTGGAGTCATTGATGCCCCATTGAAAGATGCCGCTTGGGAGAAAAACGGATAGAATGCCGGAGAATAAGACAGGACAAAACCCCGGGGAAGGGCTGAGAAGAAGATAAATTAATCAATAGATTGGATCAAAGACGTGGTATAATTAACTCCTACAGCCTGAAACTCGGGGGAGGCCCAAGATAGCTCTCTTTTACCCCGCCAAAATCCACAACCACCTTTTCCAGCAAGATATTCGGATGGCCCAACCTGATCCTCAAAACATGAGGCCCCTGCTTCAACCCAACCAACTCATGCTCCAGTCTCCAGACTTGGTCGCTCGCCGCCTTCATCCAGCCCGCAGCGCGCGGAACGCCCAGCTTGAGGCCGTATCGAATGCTCTCGTCGGTAAACTCTTCAACGTTGCGGCGCTCGACGGGCCCGTCGTTGAGCTGCAGATCGTATGATGTCGTGTCCTCGGACGACGTGCTCAGCGTGATGCCGAGTTCGACTGTGATTTTGGCGGTCGTTGTGTTGGAGAATTGGTAGAAGGGGTATTCTAGGAAGTGCTCCGTTGATTTCACGTTGCGGGTTATGTCTAGGCCAGCAGAGCCGTCCTTGGATCTTCCAGTGTCGGGCATGGCGATGTAATCAGGCGTAGGGACGGCAGACGTCGCAGGGATGGAAATGTAGCCAGCTCCCTCGACGAAACCCCGAAAGGCATCCGGCACGCGGCGTCCACTGATGGGCAGATGCAGTTGCTCAAAGTCCCCAATGGCAGATCGCACATCGACGAGAACCTCTTGGTCAAAATCTTCAGGAACCTGGTCCCAGTCGACCGAGATCTCGACCCTCGCGTCGTCTCGCCCCGGCACCAAAAGACCTGAATAGTTCGAGAGCCGCAGCCAAGCATACGGAACAGACGCGGTCCAGTGGATTGTCGGGGTTCCGCGGGTCCAGATATCGAACCACCTGGTAGCTGGTCCATATCTCGTCATGGCACCGAGAGTCAAACCCGGCACGAGGTCGCGTCGGCTGGGGTGCGTCCTCTCGGATTCCTCGTTGATGCGGCCTGGCCGAACGCCCGCATGGCCCTCGATGGAGACGCCCATCTGGCCCACAATCATATTTGAGTCCTGGCGGCGCTGCACAAAACCCAATCCTGTAATCATATCGCGAGAGGGAGCGTGCCAAGTATCTCCGTAGCCAAGGTGCGGCTGCATCATCATATGATTCCACTTCCCCCCCAGCAGCGCATGAAACTCTAGCTGGATATCGAAATCGGTATCAAACAGGTCCAAAGCGCGCTGAGCCGTCACGTTGGCCGTGTTGCGCCTCTGCAGTGTGTACAGCTTGTTGCGCGCCTGCGTCAGTCGCAGCGCAATGAAGACTTGCGTCGACTTGACGGGGTGCAGGATGAGCTGGTAGCCCGCGGGCTTTTGCTCCTCGGTGAGCTGCTCGTACACCGACTCGGCTGTGGCGAGGAGCTTGGCCCATTGGTCGAGAACCCGTTCCGCTTCGTTGTAGTTGAGAAGGGAGAATGTGTCCGGCTCGACAAGTTCGTGCTTGCGCATGGATACCAGGCGGTTGTATTCATGGTAGATGTCGCCAATCTCATTGCTGAGTTCAGGACCAAAATCTCGTGCAGCCGTTTCAACGAGGACATTTAGGAGGCTGTCGGGCGTGAATTTGTCAATGTTCCACGCGAGACTCATGGCCCAGGAGAGCGGTGTCTCCAAGGGCTTCAGGTCGCCGACATTGAAGAGCCAGATTTGCCTCACGTTGGAGTTGTACGCATGCCGCAGCTGGTGCCATGCTCTGCCCTAGAATGTGTTAGCGACATGTGTTCATGCGGCATGATGTAGCTCATCCATACAAGAGCCACGCTGTTTGTCCACTTGTAGCTTCGCGGCAAGCCGACGTATTCGAAGTGGTAGTAGAGCTGGAAATCTGTCAGTGGTCAAGTTACCATGACACGGATTCATCAACATACACCAGAACCGCCCTTTCTGGTCGCTTCTTGCTTGGTGGGCAGTCGTCGTATCGTGCCGTTGTTGTCGTCTTGGAACAGCAAGGTGACGTCGTCAGGGATTTTAATTCGGCCCGTGTCGTACAGCTGCTCGATGTCACGATACATGGCGAAAAGTTCTAATCCATACACGGTCAGAAAATTTCTCATTGTTCGTGTTCGTGAAAGACTTACGTGGAATCTTGTCCTCACTCCCATACACATCCCCAATAACATTCCGCTGCGCACTAATAACATCGCTGATAATAGCGGCAGGATCAGACCCCTTGATAGCCCGATCATACTCGCCCCTCATGCCAATGGTAAAGTACGACTCGCAGTTCTTGGCCCTCTGCGCGCCCTCGTGGAAGAACTCGGTCATCTTGTCGCGATTGCTCTCCCAGTTCCAGCTGCCGTCTTCGTTTTCGAGGAACCACTCGTTGGTCAGGCGCTGCATCGGCTCGTGGTGCGACGTCGACATGACGATGCCGTATTCGTCTGCCACGCGCTGGTTTTCGGGGTCGTCGACGAAGAAGTTGGCGCCTGGGTTTGGGTAGCCTGGCCACATGGCAGGCCACATGAAGTTTGCCTAGTTCTATCAGCTACTGACTGTGACAAGACTATGGAATGTTTACCTTGAGCCGGAGTAAGAGTTCAAAGACTTTCTTGTAAAACTCGGAATTATACTTGCCAAACTTCTCCAGGACCCAGCCCGTCATGGCGGGAGCCTCGTCATTGAGGAATATCCCCCGATACTTGACGCTCGGTTCTCCGTGAACCGTCGTCTTGGGGGTGGCATAGATGGCAGAGTGAAATTTCGGCGGCACATCTGCCCACCAGTACCAACTATGTCGGCATGAGTAATCGGACATGGTTGATGAGACGGGGCTTGGACTCACGGAGACACTCCAATTTGCTCCGACAGGCTATAGATGCCGAAAATAGCACCTCTCTTGTCACTGCCAGCAATGACGAGAGCTTTGTCGTAGGAATCAAAAGGGCCATCGATGAGTGTCGTCGTAAATGACTCCCATTTCCCACGGATGACGCTAAAATCGACCTTGGCTTCCTTTTCAAGCCGCTGCAGCAGAGGACTAGACTCTATGCTGCCAACAATGATGGCGACTTTGGAGGTGCCAGCGGTTTCACTGCCATCGCTGATGGTGACGGGGCTGGCGTCTTTTTTAGTGACTCTGGCAAAATCTTGCGATAGGTTGCGCGCTGCGATCTTGATGCCGGCATAGTCGAGTCCATCGACCACGATGGTGGCGCCGACGAGATCCGTAGCCGCACCGGCATCAATGGGAGAAAACTTGACAAATTTCTCCTCAAACATGATTGCGTCTGTTTCGCTACGAAGAACAAAGAATGAGTAGAATGGCCAATATTGAGGTCTTTATAGCATCCGCTCTTCATTACCCCGAACAGCTCGTCTCCCCACCCCCACAGGTCAGAGGATCGCCAGGTCGTGGGGAAAAATGAAGTGGATATGAGTGTGAGTATTCAATTGGATCTCGATGGCGGTAGGCCCCACAGAATCATCGGGGTCGGGACAACGATCAAGATGCTTTATTGCGAGGGCCGAGGGTGGTGACTTGGCTGCGACGACATCTGCTTCGGGCTAACGTGGAGGCACCGTTGTTGCGGGAGCCGAATGGCTTGATGCAAATGGTTCGATGCCTCAGCCAGGCCTATCCGTGGTCATATTTGATACAGTGCTCAATTATAAGCAAAGTATTGACATTATTCGGCATGTCTTTAGCCTGGTTCTCATCCGCACAACCTTAGCCTGTTGTCAAAGATCTCGCTAGGAACGATGATTTTGGGCATTCTCTCGCCCATGTTAGCCGCAGTATTGCCGCCATGAAACGCACCACCCCATTGACTCGCGTTTGCCATTGTTCCTGGATGTCTTCTGTCCTTGAGGTGGTCTCGATATCACTTCGATGAATTGACCACGTCACTTCAGTCACCTGCTACAACCTCAGCCAACCAGGCTCACCAACTTCACCACACCAAGCCGGAACGCCGTCCCGTCATGGCTAATCTTCGGCTCAATTGTCCAATGGTGGCTAACCGTCGGATATCTCTCCACCAATTAGAGGCACGCTTGACATCGAGGTCCGTCTACATAAACCAGTCGAACAGCCCGTGGCTGAGAAAAGACTGGCCATCTTTCTCTTTTACTCCTTGCCAGCTGTATGATGGCTTCTGATTATCCCAATCTTGTTTGGCGTCAAGCAGGCCCCGGCCTTTGGCAGCGCAATGTCGACGAAATCGAGCAGTTCTACGCCTCCATGGTGGTGCTCTACGAGGGAAGCGGCCGCATGTTCTTTGGCATCACGGGGCATGTGTCTCTGAGCATCCAAGTACCTGCAGATACACCTAAAGATGAAGGTGAGAAGCTTGTTGACCAGGCGCTTGGCAAGGCTTGGTTGGCTATGCGGCATCATCATCCCACCATTGCGGCGCAGGTGACGCAGGACGTCGAAACCCAGGAATGGATTAAGACGTATCGCCAGTCTCGGGATGAAGCTGACACGCAATCCTGGCTTGAAAAAACGCTCGTGTCTGTGACAAACGGCCAAACAGGCGAGGAGTGGGCCAACTCGGACCCCCCAGCCCCAAAGCTGCCTACGCTATTCAACATCCACGTTCCGGCAACGCAACCAGACAGCCGTGTTATTCGCCGCGATCTTGTCCTCCGCTCACCCCACGACATCATCGACGGCGTTGGCACCCTGATCTTGCTCAGCAACCTGATCACTCAGGCATCCGAGGCCTACGACGAAGGCGATGCCTACCAGGCCCCAGCCCTCGATGGGTCAGAAGCCGCCAACCTGAGCCCTTCGTATCGAATCGCCGCCAACGTCCCACCACAGTTGTCAGAGTCCCAGAAGCGGCGGATAGAAGAGATTGCTACTGAAAAGGCGGAGGCAGCATCCTCTCCCGACGTCGAGATCATCGGGCTCCCATTCAGACAAGGGGCTACCCTTCCCGGCCGCCACCAGCGAGCTGCCCTCACGTTGAGCAAGGACCAGACGTCCCAAGTCCTGGACTTTTGCAAGTCCATCAGCGCGACGCCAACCCACATCTTCCACGCCGCCGCCGCTCTCGTCATGCGAGACGTTCAAAAGCGTCATGCAGAAGCCAAGCGGGTTCGATACATCAACTACATCCTGCGCAACGAGCGTGCTAGTTGTGCCGAGCCTTATAACACCGCCAAACACCCTGCTGCGCTGTACCACTCCGTGTCTGGGCAGTCGCTGATTGTCGACATGACGCTTGCGGCGGCTGAAGAGCCATCCGACGAACAGAGTCGGAGAGAAGAGTTTCTCGCCATTACCCAAGTGATGAAGGACTTTTATCACAGCGTTCGCAACGACAAAGAGCATTATGCCCTCGCACCCGTCATGTGGACTGCAGCCACGCCGCCGCTTCCTCCATCCCCACGACCTCTGCCAGTGCCTCGACCAAAGTCGCAGGCCTCTGTTTCTATCTCGAGTATGGGACGCACAGATGCCATCGTCCCACCGGGAGTAGGTGCGTTTGATGTCCAAAACCCGTGGGTAACAGGCGAAGAACTTGGAAACGGACTCGGACTCTTCCTCGGGACATTCAACGGCGAGTTGTGTCTGAGTGCTGCATACAATGATGCTTGGCACAACAAGTCAGACATCACAGACTATCTGGATCGTTGCGTGCAGGTTGTATTCAATGGGTCAAGTAGTTCTTAGTCCTGTGTCAGGAGTCAGGACAAATCTCCGTCTGATCCCCCTTTTATACTAAATGCTTCACTCAAGCTGAAGGGAGTTTGCGTATGGGCAGGGCTTTAGCCCAAGGATACTACTTATCGCTGGTTTATGGGCTGGAGGTGGTATCGTACCGAGGCTTTTAGGCTAAGACTGCATGGGACGAGGGTCAGGTTAGCAGGACGGTGTGTTCCATTCGGCTAATTTCATGTTCATCAAACGACCATCGGCCACCCATCCTGAACACGTGATCCTGTGAAACAACTTACACGAGTGAACGTAAATCCTTTCTACTTGACAACCTAACTCTCCATACCCAGGACTCCGACGTCTTGCAAGTGATGTGTCCCCCTGAGACTTCCGCCGCGAAACCGCTCACGTCGACATGAATTCGTGGCACATTGCAGTCAACTGTAAACTGTTCAAACTTGGTCAGCTCCAGAACGAAACTCAGGCCAAGGGTGGGCACTTGGACGAATGGTCAGCCCGTCTTGGCTTCACCCGCATGAGCAGGGTTACTAGACCCCAACACCACGTTGAGGTGCGGGCTGGTTGTTGAGGCGATCCCAAAGGACCGCCACCTCCCCTCGAAGGGTTGGTGGAGAAGCATGGAGCAACCTAGCCAGCGGCTACATCAACGAAATGCCGAAATTCGCTGGAAATTTGCCTTGAACCCTTTCGTGCTCCGGGACTTTGGAGACGATACCGAGTGGCTGTGCTGGTGCCGGGTTCTGCGCAGGACGATCATCAGTTGATCCAAAGGTCGGCAAGATCTCGTGTCAAAGACAGGATTTCTCGATCAGTTTCCAAGCCATCTAACTGCAGAGCAGTCTTCAAGTCATGGATGACATCGCAAGTTGCTCGATGTACAATGAGCAACTCTTGATGCCTGATCCGGGTGGCCTTTGACACCTGTCGCTCGGTCGCAATGGTTGCCTTTAGCAGCGACACGGCCTGTCTGGTAACCTCCCGTAACCTGCGCTGGTCGTTTTCGGTTTGTTCGGCGGCGGTTTGTTCGGCGATGGCTTCAGCAGCGGTTGGGAGTCTCGGGACAGCGGCTTCAGTGGCGACGGCGGTTCGTTCGGCGGCGATGGAGGAGGGACTAGAGGGGAGCACGGAGGGGTGATATAGGTGCAGGTACATGAGTACGGTGCTGGAGATGACAAAGGGGAGGCCAATGGCCGTTAAGATCGTGCAGAGAGGGCCCCATCCAGGCCAGAGGAAGTCAACCATGGTTGACGGTGGAGGTATGCGTGATCGGTCGGTCGGTCGGTCGGTCGGTCGTATGCGGTTCGGCGGCGTGTGCGTATCGTGGGCGTTTGCGTATCGTGGGCGACGTATGCGTATGCGTATGCGAATGAAAAGAGGAAGAAGAGAGAGAAGCATTTGGGGAGTGCCCGGTTTGACATTGTAAATAGAATCATCTCGTGGGTGGCTCTTGCCTTCATTGTCAACGTCGTGAGAGGCAACAAGAAGAAGCGGCAGGAGTTGACTGGGAAGGTGCGGCCGTTGGATTCAGGACATCCGCCCAGATTGCATGACATGGATTGATGTGGCAAGGCGTGAAAGACTACTATGGAATAGGATCCTTTCCCCCTGAATACCCAACACATGCCCGTTGCTGGTATCACCGAAAGTCGTATTGGAGATTTCTGCAATACCTTCTCGTCTTCGATATACGCGCTTATCTTGAAGCAGGTAACGCGGTTGAGGTGCTGGGTCTCCAGGTGTTGTGTTTTGTAGGGTCGCCACTGTTTCTGTCATGATTCTTAGTTTATCTCCAGTGCCTTGTTGGAGAGACCATCGTATTCGGGGTCGGCGGTTGCAAGGTTCGCCTGGTCCTTTGCCATGACGAACATGCCTTGGGACATCGTTGTGGACTCCAGCATATGTCTCCTAGAACCTTCTCCGGGCTGTATTACGGGTTAGCCCCCAATGAGTCCAGCAATGCATATTTGGCGGTCCCTAAAACAGCAATGTATGATCTATTGATGGTGATTAATTCTTCTAAATGAACAATTCGTCACTCTTGACTACCAGGCGTTTGCAATGATTAGTAGAGAGGAGGCGTCCACATACACTGCGTCAAGGTCAGTCCCCGGAAAGTGCCTACCGGTACTTAGGACTGTACCCACCAGTCTGACTTGTCTGAGAATTGTCCGATCTTAGTGTCTTCGGATAGTGTTCGAATTTTGGTATGAGTATCGAATCACAGTCCTGGCCGCATAAGGCTCAGGGAAATAATTATTAAAACTCTAGGTTAAAGAGAAATTGAAAAAGAACACCAAATATATGCTACTGCTTTATGACAGCGCCTATCAGTCGTCTAGGCCGTATGTTGCGCAGTTGTGGTCGTCGCGATGGCAAGTGTAACTGTTCCAGGGGCATCGTCTCATGCCAGGGATGAAGGCGATCTCACGATCGGGCAGATCCACGAACTTTGCCTCGCTTTTCTCCATGCCCTCCGCCATCGCCCAACGTTCTCTAACGACCCCTGCCTTATAATGTAAAGATCTTGGCTCATTGAGGCCGCCTCTTTCACTTAAGCATCTCCACTTCCAATCGAATGGAGACCGACAACTACCCAATTGTTTGAAGATGTCGATGGTGACAGTCCAACCCAGTTTCTTGCTCTGTCTGATGACCTTGAATGAGTAGTCCGTCAGACACTTGGGGCATGATTCTGTGGTATTTTCACAGGGGATAAAAGGCACCTCAAGGCTGGGCCGCTTGAGTCCCTCCACGACACATTTCCCTTGGGGGAAGCGGTAGCCTCCAGTTGTATGAACATGGGCGCAGATGGAAACATCAGTTTGTTCGAAAAGTCGACGCAGATTGCCTCCTTGCCCTTGGGTATCATTGAATGTGTAACTGACCCAGACAAAAAGCTCACCGTCCAGGATCCGAGCTCTTCGGGCGACTTGCATGCGAACACCATTTGGACTATTAGACTTCCATCGGCCCTCCAGCTTTGAGAGGGGCAGTCCATGTGAAGGCCCATGGAGGTGGCGATTGATGAATAGCCGAGCTGGATAGAACATGAGGTGTTCGTAGCCGTGTAATAGAATTTCATGTCGATAAGAGTTGGCGCATGCCCGGTTGACAAATAGGGGATAAGTAACACCAAATCGATAAGTCCACGGATGAAGTACAGCACAGTCGTAGCAAAAGTAGAGATTGGCGACGTCCTTTTCTAAGAGTTGTAGGAATTCTTCCCTGTCTTTCCTGGTGGCGAGTCGAGGCTGTTTATCTTCATTGAAGAACGTGTCGAAGATCGGGCGACAGGTCAGGGCAAAAGACAGTCGAGATGCATCCGTAAGTTGAGAGCCGATTTGAGTCACCAGTTCATGTGGTATCTTTTCCAGCTTGCCTCTTGGATCGCGTCTCTTTGTGACCCAGTAGCGCTTGACGCGGCGGAACCATCCTCTGATGGCGTAGAAGCACATTGTTTCGTTGATCGAGGATGGATCGATATGCTGGGATGTTTGTACGGAGGACTCATCCAGAATCAAATTTTATACTCGTCAAATCCATGAAAGTCCCCCCGCAAAAGCTTTGACAACGCATTTCGAGGCTGAGTTGTCCACCCCGACCAACCTGGTGAAGGTTAAACTGATGCTAGAAACCACGGCTCGCTAGAACTTAAACAGGCCAGCACGCCAGTGGATTTAACTTAGGTCAAAACTCCACCATCAAGTTCGGCTTGAAGATTGACATCAACTCGTCAACCTGGTAATTGAGATATTCCGTGCCCTGATTCGGCGGAACGACCCTTAGGCCTCTAACAGACAACCTTCTCCAAATGTCGCCGGGAATACTTGACATGAAGAAGATTATACCAGATATAACTGCACGAACATGAGTCACCAGTAAGCTTTTTCTATTGAAGAGGTCTAATATATGAGGCGTCGCCACCCAAAGGTAAGATGCGCTTGAGTCGGTGTGGTCGTTGGACGCTCAAAATACGAGGACGCGCAATGGCAACGTTTTAGAGAGAGAATTTTGCGGACCGGCGGGGGTTTTTCTTTCCACGGTGTTGCATGTTAGTTAGCTACGAACAACTGTTCATACTGCTTCCATTAGGCATGGTGAGGAGCGACGAGACGACTCCCCGATGCAACGATTGGGTGGTTTGAGCTGATTTCGAGCGAAGAAACTTGGGACAAGACGAATGACCACTTCTTTAAATCAATAGTCGAACTCGATTAGCAACCGTGGAAGTATTGGGTGTTGAAATCGCTGAGATTGTGAAGGAAAATATGTTTTTTTTTTGCCTTTGTGCGAGCAAGCTCGGCTTTGATAAAGCGGACAGCTATTTTACTAGATCATCAAACTCTACCTTCAGTGCCCATAAAAATAATCTATGTCAAATACGCCCGTTTGCGAGATGAAAAAGTCTAGCTCAGCGCTCTCCGCGCCGTTTTTCACGAACTTACGGCCCGTTAATCTGCAAGTCGAGCATGATGTGTCGCAATTCTTCAATCCCATCTTTCCACCTACATGCACCCAGCGTTATCCAGAGTAGCATTTCCAAACGGTTTGGAGACGGTTCGAGACCGCGTGACACCAGCGGTAAGCACCAACCGACACCAAGTAGAGCCAAGACAAGTGTCAAGTCACAGAGTATTGTCATCGGAGTTACCACAGGGCCTTTTTCCGTGCCAAGTAGGCAAGAAATGGGACGGTCGATACTTCAAGAAGGTAGTGCAGCCGTCGAACAGGATAAGTGATCTTGGCTGAACCAATAGCCTCGCCTTGTCCAATTTCGTGACAGGAGCCCTGCCGGCAGGACCGCCGCCTCAACGTTGCATTGCATTGAATGGCTCAGTAAATCAAGACGTTCCATTGGCTTGCCAGCTTTAAGATTTACCAGGTCGTTGATCTTGGCATCGGCCGCCGCGTCAAAAACTGTGCTCTGATGCGCTTCCGTCGCCATGATCGCTGGTATGGCGTGCTTGCTTGGCCTGGCTGAGGTAGGAAGGTGGCATTTCCTCGGGCACGTTCAAGGGCGATTGTGTCATTGCGCCGAGAGATACGCATTGCCTTTGTTCACAGCAAGAGAATCTTTCTCGGTGGGATGATGCTTAAAAAGAACCCCCACGTTAGGATCATTCGTCATCATCGTGGGAGGACGTTTTTATCATAAATAGTCCCTCCACCTCTGCCCCTCTAAATAAGCCCCTGTTCACTCCACCGGCAACTTTCTTTTGACCCCTTTCCTGAGCCCTTCTTGTTGTATTATTCGTTGCAGACGCTCGAAGGAGCTATGGGTTTATCGTGGATCAAGCCTGACACCAGGCCGGAGCTCGCACCCGACAACCGCGAGTACAACTCCGACAGCGAGGCATCCATCATTCGCGATGGCGACCTTGCCTATGTTCGAGCCGTGGGAGGCAACGGCGGCAAGGGCTATCAGGAGGCTGTCGGTGCCCCCGTTGAATCGAAGTCGCCACTTGGATACAATGTCAATTGGATTACCATCATCTTCTTGAACGTCAACATGATGATCGGAACCGGTATTTTCTCTACTCGTAAGTTGCTCTTGTTCGACAGTAGCTTCATTCTTGCTCATGTCAACTCCCAGCTGGGTCGATTCTTGGCCGCACTGGTTCCGTTGGCCTCGCCCTCATCTACTGGGTCATCGGCTTCTTCTGTGCCGCCGCCGGTCTCGCTACCTATCTCGAGTTTACCAGTTACTATCCCAGCCGCAGCGGCTCCGAAGTCGTATGGCTTGAGCAGTCGTATCCTCGTCCCAAGCATTTCTTCCCCGTCGCCTACGCTGTCCAATCAGTCCTTCTCTCCTTCAGCAGCAGCAACGCCATCGTCTTGTCTCGCTATCTATGGCGTATTGCGGGTAGGACGCCTTCTGACTGGGAGATGAAGGGCGTTGCCATTGCTGCATACACCTTTGCCGTTATTTGTGAGCTTTCCCCGCGTAGGTGTGTAAGATATCTTGGACTAATTGGCCCCAGGTGTCATTGCGCATAACAAATATTCGCTCTGGGCCTCCAACGTCATCGGCGCCCTCAAGCTCATCCTCCTGACCTTCATCGCCATCTCCGGATTGGTCATCCTCGGCGGACACAACTCCCGTATCAAAGACCCAGGCGCCAACTTCCGCAATGGCTTCTCTGGAACAACAGACAACGGCAACGATCTCTCATCTGCCATGGTCAGCATCACGTTTGCGTACGCCGGATGGCAGAACGCCTTCAACGTGGCCAACGAAATCAAAAATCCCATCCCCACGCTGAAGAAGAACGCAACCTCTTCTCTGTTTGTTGTCTTTGTCCTATATTTTCTCTGCAACATTGCATACTTTTCTGCCGTGACCAAGGAGCAGTTTGCCGAGTCTGGTGAGATTGCTGCTGCCATCTTTTTCCAGACTGCCTTTGGAGATACTGCCGAGTCCGCCCTCAACTTCTGCGTCCTGCTGAGTTCTTTTGGAAACCTCCTCGTTGTCTTGATCGGCCAGTCGCGTCAAATTCGTGAAATTGGACGACAAGGCGTCTTGCCTTTTACCGATTTCTGGGTGTCCACTCGTCCTTTCGGAACCCCGATTGGGCCTTATCTCCTGAAGTGGCTATTCACTTTCATCATGATCGTCGCGCCTCCAGCAGGTGATGCGTTCTCATTTGGTAAGTGGCAAGTCTTCCATGTCTATCGTAGGTGTTGCTAATCATTCCCTTAGTCGTCAGCTTGAAGACATATCCTGACGCCATTTTCTACGTTGCCATGGCGACTGGTCTCTTTCTCGTGCGCCGTCGCCGCGCTCGTTCGGGCACTCCTGCTTCCGAGTTCAAGGCATGGCTTGTGGCACCAGTTTTCTATCTCCTCGTCCAGGTCTACCTCTTGGTGATGCCTTGGTTCCCTCCCAAGGGAGGTATCTACGCTGGAGATGTCAGCTTCTTTTATGCCACATACTGTATCGTTGGTATTTCCATGTAAGCTATTCTCATTCTAATGCCCCTTTCAGTTCATTCTAATAATCTGAAACGCAGTATGATTATCTGTGGTTTGTACTACATCTTTTGGATGTACTTATTGCCCAGGTGGAAGAAGTACACGATTCGGTCCCAGGTGATCGATGTCGATGGTGACAGTGGTGCCAACACCCATCACTTAGTTCGCGTACCTAACTCTGAGCTTGCCGAGTGGGACGAGTCTCATGATGAGCAAGGCCGCCTGCGTCACAGAAATGGTGGTGGCGTACTGTCGCATGATGTCTCCCCAACCCACAGTGAGAAGCGCACAAGTGCCAGTCACGAAGTCTCTAATGTCTAGAGCCTAGTGACATGCTGTGTATACTAGGGAAGTTCACACCTAGAATTGCGAGATTGCAAGGTGGGATTTTTCCGGGCGTGTCCCTTTCTTTAGAAACCCGGGAAACTCATCAAAGCACTATTCACATTAGATATCGCTAAATAAATGATCATACAATATTGTGTTGAGCCTCCTGTGCATGCACATATTCATTCATTTGGAAAGCTACGCTAACATGACGTAAACCATTGAGCTTGGCGTTACTCAATCGTAGGATGCAAACTGCGGAGCATATTCTGAAGGAGGATACGGCGTGGATGAACATCTAGCAGATTGAATCACTTGGCGTGACACAATCTTGAACCTTGACGGTGTACCGGGTGAATGGGACACGAATCTTCGTCGATTGATTATCAATCACTCAGGCCACCAAGCAAATTTCTCTGTATCTGGTATTTCAGCCGTGTCCGGATGAAGTCTGTGGCGCGAACCCCAGACCATACGAAAGTCACTTCTCCGCCTGCCATTTCTCCCATTCGAGGCATTCATTTGTTGTAGGATCAGTTTATGAAGGAAGTTTGGGAGACAGCCAATGATTGGTCCCCAGGAGAGTCAGCGCGGCTGTCACCATCGTCTTTGATGATCAAGCAGGGTGCAACGAAGCGCAACGTCTGCTCGCAACAGATTCTGTCACCGTCGCTGTGCACATCGATGAACTAATCACAAATTCCACACATAGTAGACGTAATGAGTGGGGGCCTACATTCCGAGGGTAAATCTCATTCGGAGGCCATGAGACAAATTGCCCTTTTAGATCCGAAGCATCCAGCCACACCGAACCCTACCCTGATAGAAGGCCCTTCTCAAGCTCTCAGCCATACGATCTAACAGCAATGTGCGCCTTGCTACATGAATGACTCGTCATGCCAACACTTTTACTCAGAGGGAGCAAAGGATTGATATTAGTAACAGCGTAATGCTTAAATCGCCGCACCTGCAATCTCGGGGATGAAAAACATGCCGCATGCGGTTCGAGTCTGGTGGAGATTAGTGCAACCACATTGCGTTGTACAAAGCTCAGCCATCTTTCCGTTGACCGCGGGCTTTGTTAGTGAAACACCGTTTAACTCCGGAAAGTTGTGTTTGAGTAACACATGTTGAGGGTTAACATTTTAACCACAGCCATTTTGAAATGGGACTTTGTGGCGCGGCTCGGGATCGGATGCGGAGGCTGATCTCACCTCTGTGTGTACGTAGTAACAGCGAGAACGATAACGACATGGAATGTTCGTGCAACGCTATGCCAAGAAAGTGAATTTCTGATTGTGATTTCCAGTTGTTCGTCGGGGGCCAAGGGGTGAGCAAGGCGTTGGATGTGTCTTGGGTTCTTGGCTACCCTACAGATGGGAGGGCAATGCTTAGGGTGGAAACGAGAAAAACCGTCGATGACGTCCATGTGGCTAGAGTAATACCATCACTCTCCTCTGGGACGGACTGGAGAACCGAGCTAATGCAGACATATACGGTGTAGAAAATGACGGCTGCGTTCTCCTCGCCAACTACCATCTGAGGTGTCTTCCTGCGTTCCTAAATAGGTGGCTGGCTTCTCTGGGCACTGAGAAGTCGGTCACATCGTGGGAGACGGCCCCTATAAAAGCGGTGTCGGTGGCTATTTTGGTAATAAGAAGAGGGTGAGGATAGTTCAACGACGGGGAAATCGGGTGAAGGGAAATTAATATTGAGAGAAGATGGCTAATGAATTCTTACGGCAGCAAGACCCTTGTCAAGTGACCCGCTTACCCCAGGTTCTTGCAGAGATTCGAGCAACTCCAACATGATTTGAGCATCGATCGCAATGACACTACTTTAGTGACTGGAAACTAGCGTCCGCACAGATTCCAGGGTTTCAATGTGGCTTGACTTGGCATACACTTTTCTGTCCCGACCCTTCCGACCTGAATATCCCAGCCATGTCCATCTCTATCTTGTATCTGTCCATTTGCATCCCGTGCATGTCATGAAATTCTAGAAGGTTGTCGAGGCGTTGTGAGCGGCGTCGTCTCGCTGACTTGCTCGAATGAGCGGCCACAGACGCGGCATCGTGGGCCACTCACAGGAATGAATGTGAGACACCCGGTCGACCATTAGCCTCGTTTGTTCGCAGCCCGCTCACCCGTCAGTGTAGCGAACGTGCTCACACGTACCCCTATTATTCTAGTGTTTCCCCCCCCCCATCCCCCATGCCTTGCAATGACATAGCCCTGGCCAGCCTCGCTAGAGGATGCCAATTAACACCGGCGGAACGGACCATCCGGACGTCTTAGTGCAGTGCTAAACGAGCCCATGCCTCTGGGTTCGTTCCCAATGGATGCGTCGATCCGAGAATTACGCCACCAGACGAAAAGCTGTCTCGAACCTTGCGAGGCCCGTGGCGCTGGGTTCGATAGGTTGGGCCACGGGATACGAGTCATTTCCACCCAGAGAGCCGTTTTGATTTATAGCCCACAGGGGCCTTCACCTGGCCCTCTTCCCACTCTTGACCCCGCCCATCCATTGCAGAGCCTGCGCAGAGGCCATGATCCATCGACCTCGAGAAGCACGACGACACCAACCAGATCAGTGAGCCAGCACCGAGATATAGCGCCTGTAGGGCTGGTGGGAGACGACCATCACTCCGGATCAAGAAGGGTGTGATCGACACTCGTCCAGTTCTTCAAGCAGCAACTTTCCAGAGAACTCTCTTGTTCGCCACGCGGAGCACTGGCACGTACGACATACTCGCAGCAAGCAGATGCCGGCCCCCGCCTTTTCCCCAACGGCATCCCAGCTTTTATTGTCACATTGCCGCTGAGCCGGGACTTTGGTATGGGCACTAATCACGGAACTTCCCGTGTCGTCACAGCTGACCCGTTCCCATTACTTAGTGGCTTTGCCCACTCACTATTACACACAGCATTACCTATTTAGTACATCAGTACTTATAACAGTCCCTACAGTTGGGAAGAACAAGCCGTCGAGGCTCGGCGCCAGCCATCATGGCCGCGGATGGCGGCTACCGGGGTGGCATTGACGTCACGCTGCCCATTGCCATGACCATAGCCGGCTTCTTTGCCATTTCGCTGTACAACGTCCTCGAGATCAACATCCAGATATTCCTCCGCTTCCGCAAGCGCAGCGGGCTTTATTTCTGGAGTTTGATGTTTGCCTCATGGGGCATCGCTATTCATTCCGTCGGCTTTCTACTGCAGTTTTTCCAGCTTTGCCGAAACGACTATGCCAACATCGTCATCATCACGATGGGAGGCGTCCCCATGGTTATCGGGTTCGCCGTTGTTCTGTATTCCCGGCTGCACTTGATCGTCGAGGACAGGAGGAAGATCAGGTGGGTTCTCATGATGATTATTATGAGCTTTGTTGTCTTCACCGTACCGCCTACCGTCCTCAACTTCGGCTCCAATTCCCCTCACCCGGAGCCATACATCCGACCGTTCCAAGTGTACGAGAAGATTATGCTGTTCGGCTTTTCGGCCCAGGAAGTCACCATATCCGCCCTCTATTTGTGGGAAGCCCGGAAGATGCTGCGTATCATCGACTCGGACAGCACCAAGGGCTCCAGCCGAGTGTTGAAGCGTCTCATCTACGTCAACATCTTGGTCATACTCCTGGACATGAGCATCATCGGCACGGAACTCGGAGGCGCACATGCGATCCAGACAACATACAAGAGTGCTGTGTACAGTGTCAAGCTGAAGCTCGAATTTCCCGTTTTGAACCAACTTCGCACCATTGTTAAGAGAGGCGGATACCCATGCGAATGCCACTCGAGTCATGTCATGTCGAATACAACTGAGGAGACAACCAGTACGGGATACAGGCCATTCCACAGCCAAAGGAGACACTCTTCAGCCACGGTTCCTATTCCTCCAAGCTTTCAACCGTGGCACAGCACCAGTCTCGGAAGTACTGTGGCGTGATGCAGAGGAAATTGGTACATACTGCATCGAGGATGCCAGATGAGCGGTGAAGGTGAGGTTTCATGAGCAATTTGGAGTGGAGTTTGGCTGTTTCATAAATGAGATGTAATCAAGATACCTTATGGGAAAAATCCCAACTATTTGGACATTACACGGCCTGGCTAGTTTTCATATCTGCCTTATTTTATTCACAAGATAAACCCGAATTGTCCATTCGGCGCAGTGGGCATGCATCGAGCTAGGTGCGGGGTTTTGTCCCTCATCCCTGTAACATTTGGTAGGCTGCTCATCGCCAAGGCATCGAACCCGCATGAGGCTGTAATGGGTCGCCCGAGGGGCAGCCAGTTGCCTCGTTATGCAAGTAGGCAGCGCTGAACACAGCCACAGCCTGGTGCTGATGGATGCCCGATCATCTCATCGAGCAGCGTTGAATCTGTCTTCTCTCAATCAACCACAACCTAGGACGACCCTCCGTCTCGACATCTAAACATTCATTCGCCAAGCTCTCTGGATGAGCCTGGCCAACTTCCAGCGCACTCAACCGCCTGACGCAGACCGCTAGGGTGCTTCTAAGATGGAGGCTCTTGGTATCGCCGCCAGCATCATCGCCGTCGTACAGGTGTCGAAACAGGTCATCGACATGTGCACTAAGTACATAGAGGGCGTGCAAGATGCGCCCAAGGACCTGCGACATATCCTCATCGAGATTTCGACTCTCAGCGGTCTTTTTGAGCCGCTCAAGGTCCTCGTTGGATTCGACGAGGAGATGGCGGTGCTCGAAACCCAGCTCTCGGCTCCTGTAGAAGGGTGTCTGAAGGCAGTCCAGGAGCTCGACTCGATGCTGGGCTCGTCAGACGTGTACAAAATTACATCAAGTGGACAAGGCGAACATCAAGCCGGCGCGTCTCGAGGCAAGCGTCGGAGGCTTGCCAATCTCAAAATCCAACTGGCTTGGCCGTTGAAGCAGGACCGGGCAAAGAGGTTGCTAGACCTACTATCCGTGTACAAGAGCACTATCAACCTGATTTAAGTAGTCATGGAATGTGAGTTTTCGGTGGCAGCCTGTCTCACTCATTCAGGGTTCTTCGAGTGTGTGCTTACAGCCCGCTCAGATCCCAACTTCAGAGAATTGGTCAAGGAATGAGATCTCTGCATACGACTCTGGATAGTAAGTCACTGCTTCTAGATTCGTCCTCACCAGCCAACTCGAGACTGACCAGAATAACTCGGTTCTAGGCGCTGGTCGAGCAAAGATCCTTAACTGGCTGGTAACTGTGAATCTGTCCATCAACCACAACCAGGCCCTGGATCTTCACCAAGATGGCACATGTGGGTGGGTGTTAAGGTCTGAGGAATGGCGCATGTGGAAGCGAGGTGTTCAAACTGGAAATCCCAAGGCCTCTCGGGGATTGTGGATTTACGGCATACCTGGTGCGGGAAAAACAGTTTTGGCATCTTTTCTCGCCACGGCCATGTTACGAATCACTAATACCGATGACGATGAAGAAGAAAAGTCAGAACGGATGCGAATCAGAGCGTGGCTTTCCAGGGCGATGGCAATATGTGACGAAGACGACAAAAAAAGAGAACAGATGAGAGAGCGTGCATATATCAGGGCGCAGCATTTAGATCCGACAACAATGCGCAGCATCTATCATCACCTTGACGACGACAACAACAACGATGACGGCAGTGACGACGGTGACAAAATTGACAGTGCAAGCATCAAGTTGTGGGCCTTCTCCGCGATGATGGAGTACAAAATCGCCGCCATAAAAGACAGCAAGTTCAAAGATCATGTCGACGAAGAAGAAGACGACAAGATGGAAGGAACATGTATTAATTCATGGAACGACTCTGCCATTGCATGGTACCGCAAGGCCGGATACAACGATACAAACGAAGACGATATTAACGACCGTATTGACATTCCGATGGTGTCTTCCTCTGTGATGGCGGAGTATAACCCCGACAGCGCTGACAAGAACGAGGAAGATGGCGACATGATGGAGCGTGTACTTGTCAAGTCATGGCTGCGCACTGCTTTGGCAGTGTACGACGACAACAACAACGGTGACGACGACGACGACAAAATGGAACATGAACGTATCCGTATCAGAACGTCGCTCTTCGCCGCAATGAGTACGCTGGGCGATGATAGAAAGATTTGGAATTCACTTCCCTTGACACAAGTAGCCCCCTTCAAACATGAAGTCATAGCCGAAGTCACCTTACCCAAGCTCGCTGTGTACTATTATTGCCATCACGCCCGGAACCACGACGAGTTGAGCCATTTCCTTGCTTGGCTACTCAGCCAGCTATGCAGAAAAGCGCAAGACATTCCAGAGCATATTTGCAATCTCTTCGAAAGCGACTGCCGCCCGCATTCGGATCATCTTGTTGAGGCCATCAAGTTCATGGCTGCCCGGTTTTATAGTGTCCTAGTTTCCGTTGACGCCGTCGACGAATCGCAGAATCGGGATAACCTGACCAAGTTTTTGAAGCGCTTAGCATGGGATCCCGAGTTTGGGTGCTTTCACGTCGTGGTTACAAGCAGGAGAGAGGTGGATATCGAACGTCATCTCGGGGCATTTACCAACTTGTCCATGTCGAACCCCCTCGTGGACCTCGACACCGCCAAGTACGTGGAGGAGCAACTCCAGACAGATCGATCCCTGCGGCGGTTCTCTGTCAAATTACAGGCGGGGATCAAAGAATCGCTCTTGGCTAGGGCCAACGGAATGTCAGTTACCTACCCTCCTCTACAGTGCTTGAGAATGTACCTCTTGCTGATGATGATTGAGAATCCGACAGGTTCCGCTTAGTGATTTGCCAACTCCAAGTCTTGAAAAGGGTGCCAGTTGAGTTTGCGGCCTGGAAGATGCTGGAGCAACTTCCAGAGACGCTGGACGAGACGTATGAACGCATTCTTGTTGGCGTGCCGCCAGGGTGGGTGCAAATTGTCAGGCGTGCCTTTTGTCTCCTGGTCTGCAAATCCTTAGTAGGCGTCAAGGAGCTGATTACATTCGCGTCAGCGAGTGAGTACGGCAACGGTGATATCCCAATGACAGAGGATTTGGATGTTGAACCAAGCGAGGAAGCTTTTTTAGAGGTAATGGGCTGCTTGATCAACACCGCACCTGGACCCACGAGGCTTGTCCGTCTCGCTCATTACACCATCAAGGAATATCTCGGGTCCTCCCGCATCGTTCAGAGTTCCGCGTCCTTCTTTTACCAACCGGCCTCCGAAGCCATGAGCGACTCAGTCAAAACCATGTTGAGAGCGCTGGCACATGACGGCCGCAACGACGAATCGTGGCTACGATTCAAGAGCTACTGCGAAGATCATATACTCGACCTCGTGAAAATTGCAGACACGGTGATCGCGAGCGACAAGCAGCTGACAGCCTTGGTTGTCAAGGCCATGGACCCTCACATGACAACCTTGGACGTCAAGTACAATGTAGCCACTTCTGGCAATTGGCCGGGGTCTTTAGGGAACTCTGTACTAGACCGGCCTGACGTGGGAACATTGGTCAATCTCATCAGTGAGAATCTGTACGCCACGACGACGGCAGTTTTGCTCCAATACACAGCCGAACAGGCCACCAGTATCTGCTTGTTTGAAGTCGAGGTCTGGAATAACATCACCGTGGTAGCATGGCTCGCCGAGAACCATCGCGACGAGTACCTGCTCCTCGTCCTTGAGCGGTGCGGCGCCCAGATCAACAACCACAGGCAGTCGTTGCTGATCTGCACCATGGCGAACTTCTGCAAGTCTGACGACGCCTGCCAGACGGTCAAGACGCTGATAAACGCCAACGTGACTGTCAATCCCCAGGGCATGAGGGTGACTCCGTTGCAGTTAGCTGTCTCTCAGCTTCGAGTCGACGTCATTAAAATTCTGCTCGACAATGGTGCTGATCCTAATGCCGTAGGCAACCCTGACGGATGGACCTTAACACGGCTTCGACACTTCGAGGGCGGAATGACTCCCTTGTCCAAAATGCGCATGATGAGATCCTACACCAGTGTTGAGACATGGTTCAGTACGTCAAAATCAGATGTGGACAAGATAGAGGAGCTGCTTGTTAATGCCGGCGGCCGCGAGTCCTGTACATGGCTGGTTCGGGATTTCCAACTAACTTAGGTAAATACCTGGCTGTTGATTTCCTCTATTACGTTGTTTTCGTGTGTAGTCTCAATACCCAGTTGTTTCAAGCCCCGATTACTTCTCGGTTCCCGACCGTAGAGGGAGCTGCCTGTTCCTGCTCCTTGTCCTTCTCCTTACGCCTGTGCCTCCAAATCTTGAAGCCAGTCGTGAAGATAAGACCGAGGGCCGAACAGCCAGCAGAAACCGCTATTCCGATGATGCTGCCGGTTGAAAGTGGGTTTGATCCGGAATTATCCGGTGAATCCAACTCTGTCGAATAGACTGGTTAGTAAAAAATGGTACACTCATATCTTGAGCAAGGTCTTCAAAGTCTATCCCACCATGTCCGTTGGTTGACCACGACCATGTTTCCGAAGCGTTTCCTCGCTCGTCGGCAAATAGAGTGCTGGGTCTCCATAGGCGTCGTATGGGTCGGTGCAGTCTTCTCGGTTGCCAACCCACTCAGTCTCCACAAACATATAATCGCATTCAAGATTCGCTGGGCACTAGGATACGGTGCTCCGAAAGTCGCAGCAGACGGTATTGTATGATATACATGCTGCGACATCTTCCTCGCTGGCATAGAAGCAGGTTGTAGCCGTCGGCACAGGTTGTCGTCAGAATACCACCCTTGTTGCCTTGTTCCTATGGTCGGGATGATTTAGCTAATGAGCCGTGAGGGCTCCTTGAGCTTGAATATGAGGGTAGACATGCCGTACCTCGTAGATATCTAGTGCACACATCGTTCCTCTTTTCGAGTGTTCGGATCCGAGTTTCAATCTCCTGTCGATGCTTCACCACAAAGTCAAAGCAATTAGTGAAAACAGCCAAAAATAGTACCAAGATTAGCATGGGATCATTCACAGCTTCAGCTGTGGTTCTAGCGTGTAGTGTGTCGAGGAAAATGGAGATGACTGCGAACGGACAAGGGCGGCTGTTACATCCCAGGATTAACGTGGCTTGAGACACTTTTTTATTTTTTCAGCTGACCATGTCGATTTTGGAAACACTACAATTTCGGTGCCAGTTTTGCATAGGTCCCAATAAACTGATGCGCCTCGTACGCCACAAATCATGTCACATATCTACGCCTGGGAGTTATCGCCACTCATGGAGTGAAAATAAAGCCTCAAAGGATTCTAGGCATTGCATCTCGAACTGCTTGGTCAACTGTGTGGTGGCGTAGAAACTCAAGCCACTCAGCCATTCCTTCATTGTAGCGTGACAAATCATGATCGGTATGGCTTGGTTATGGAAGCGTATATTTTCTTCAAAGACAACTGCTAGAATCAAATGCCAATCTCCTGTTACATGCGGCTACATCTGTGAAAATAGTTGCTCGGCTCAATGTGTCAAAAGAAAAATGAACAACTCCCAGAAGAGTGCTGTGAGGTCTATATTTCGACACATTGGAAGTCTTGGACAAAGGAATGTTGCTTCGTCCTGCTTGCTCTACGATCGCGTTTGATATGCTTGCCAAGTAATAAATCGGCAGTTTTTACCAGAATCGCTACAAACTAGGTGAAAAGAATTTCCCAAGCGGAAACACCAAAGCTTTGTGGTTTTCTTTCATCTGCCTCCTTCGTTTGGATGAGGTCGCTCAACCATTTTACGGTTCCGAGGTGGGACCATGGAAGACCCGAGATGGCGGCTCTCGGATTTTCCGCGTCGACTAGAGAGACAAGGTCAATTTAGCGCGAAGATGTGGAAAAAAGGAGACCAAGTGACGTGACGGTGTCTAGACTTTCCTGATTCGGACGGAAACATCCAATCGCCAACCAAATCCCCGGATGTCGGAGGAGAGGAGTGGTTAAGAGCTCCACTTTGGGTCATGATTCCGCCGTTCGCAGTGGGGAAAACCATCGTGACTCCATGTTTACTCCGTGGTTTTGGCGTGGAGGACCGACAAGCGGATGGGGTAACTAGTTCGCGTATTTATAAGAATCCGGGGCTCATCTTGAGGGTCTGTCCAGTGGAAAAAGAGGCAAAAACGAGATACAAGCAAGCAGTGTGTCCAAAACGATGTCTGTCAATCTCAGCAGCCTCGCGACCTTTGGGTCCAAACCCCGCATCTTCATCCTAACGGACGTCCTAAACGAACCCGACGACTCGCAATCCCTTGTTCGCTACCTCTTGTACGCGAACGAGTTCGATACTCGAGGCATCTGCGCGACCACTTCGACCTGGCTGCGCTCCAGCACCCACCCAGAAGAGCTGCGACGCATCATCAACGCGTATGGAAAGGTCGTCAAGAACCTGAACAACCATGTGCATCCCGAGTTTCAGTACTCCTCGGCTGAGCACTTTCTGTCCCTGGTAACGGCCGGGCCGAATGTGAGTTTCTCAGCACAGTGATCTCGAGGCGGAAAAGAAGAAAGGAGCAATGAATTGTTTGAAGAAGAAACTCGGCTGACCAGGATTCTGAACAGGTGTACGGCAAAAAGGCGTTCAAAGAGCCACTCAGCGAGGGCGCACAGCGTCTTCTTGATGTCCTGGAAGAGTCTGAGGAAGCGCTCTACATCCCTGTATGGGGAGGCGTCAACACTCTTGCGCAGGCATTAAAACATCTTTCTGAGACTGCTTCTCCCGAAGAAGCCGCCAAGCAACGGGCAAAGCTTCGAGTCTACACCATCTCAGACCAAGATGACGCAGGCGCATGGATCCGCGGCAAGTTCCCAGACGTCTTTTACATCGCATCCGTCCATGGCTGGAACCAGTACGGTCAAGGAAGCTGGTTGGGCATGAACATTGGCGCTGGCCCCGGGGCGGACCCTACGAAGGTACTCAACCCATGGTTGACTGAGCATATCCGCGTTGGCGAGTTCGGAGCCGAGGCATATCCTTTAGTCAAGTTTGGCATGGAGGGAGACACGCCCTCTTTCCTTTGGCTGGTACAGAATGGACTGAGCCATGGAGACAACATCAACTGGGGCGGCTGGGGAGGTCGCTACTTGCGGCCGCAGGGAGAAGCCGACTGGGAGGATGGCATTGATCAAAACCACTTTTACAATGTCAGTGAGGCTGCCGTCATCGGTAAGGATGGCAAGCGGTATTCCGATCACAAGGCGAGCATCTGGCGATGGAGAGATGCCGTCCAAGACGACTTTGCGGCGCGCATGCAATGGACCCTCACCAGCAACTTCGCCGAGGCAAAACACCCACCCATCGTCGATGTCAATGGCCACAAAGGCGTGGAGCCATTGATTCTTAAAGTCAACCCAGGAGAAACGCATGTTCTTGATGCCAGCGGCACGTACAACCCTGATGGCGACTCGGATCTAGAATACATCTGGATGCTTTACCCCGACATCAACGGTTTCCACACGCTAGGTGGGGGGCCCAAGGTCGACATCGAAGCCGTTGAAAAACCGTCGTCAGAACGAAAGATCGCGGACAATTTTGCTGGCTTCGCCAACTACACGCGGGGGCGCAAGGTCAAGGTGACAGCGGCCAAGAGAGAAAGGAACCCGCAAACGGGGCTGGCCACGCCAGACTTTCATGTACTACTGCAGGTTACCAATACCGCGGGACCGTATCCTATCCGGAGATACAAGCGAGTCATCTTTTCCTACCTCGACGGGCTGCCAATACCGATGGGTAAGATTCCCGAAGGCTTCTCGAGCGACACTTAGGGAGAGTACAGGCAGCCTTGCGGTTACTTTGATGTCGGTATGCAATGGTTATTTAGACACCCAGGGTTTTTTCGTGTTTTTTTTTTTAATAAATGAGAGAAGAGTAGAGTGCAGTTATTACATTTTGTGGCCGTGAGAGAGGCGCAAACAGCTCCTCTTTGTTCACAGCTAGATTTAGACGTTGAGGGATATGAATCACACTCACGCCCATACTGCATGTGCCTTACGTGCGACATCTTCGTTGCCTTTTCTCATCAACATCTCTTCCAAAACATGACGCCTGGGTCGCAAAGTAGCAATATCTAGAAAGCCACCATGCCATCATCAATATGTGATTGCTGACCGTACCAAAATTTCAGCCGAGGTCGAAATCAGGCCCCTACACTGCATATAATGAACCGAGATGCAGGAACAGTGGGTGCTAAAGTGTAACCATCTTAGCCTTGGGGCTAATGCACGAAAGCACATACTCCACGGTGTATGATTCACCAAGACTCGAGTAACTTGCAAATTTTTCATTTTGTCCCGCAACTGAAAGATCGCTGGGGGAATGGATAAATATATTAACATAACGTACACGTTTCTCACTTGAAATGGTCAAGCAGAAAACCCTGCAAACATGCTGGTGTCTCTCCCCAGTTCGAATTCAATATCTTCAAAGAGAATCGGTATTTGGAGATCGGTCAGTCCAAAATCCATACCGGTAGGATCTTCGATTTCACTGGGTAATGATGCCGATTGGTCTACCAGAGGCTTGGCCCCTATTAGCCCTATGATGCCAGATTGAGCCGTCTCATATCGACCACTGTAGCCGATATCATCGGTATCTGGGGGGTGGCGACCCCCATCACGCGAGTCGGAAATGAGGACCCGGGAGATGGGATAAGTGACAGATTTAGGCAGCCTGAAATAGTAGGAGTGGTCGGAATATCTGCCCATTGACAAGGAATGATCGATGGTCTGAACAAGTCGGAAGTAGAGAGCAGGTTTCTTGAGAAACATATTTCCCCAGTCACTGGAGAAAGTGATGGGTCCCGGCGGCGCCGAGGGGGTTCCTCTTACGCAGGCCGAGTCTTTTGAAGCTGGATCGCTCCCGAGATTGACTTGGCTTGGCTCTTGCTCCGTGTCGTCCAAGGTGGCGTATTCGACGGCCCTTCGGATGAAGCTCCAGACATCGTGAACACCGTCATACTGTGTTTCAAACCCCTTCATCGCCTCCATGTAAACGTTGAGTCTGCCTTGTTTCTGCGCCGTCTGTGAAGGTTTGGTGGAGAGTTTGACGTCGATAATATGCAACACAATCGGGAGCGCCGCAAACGCTACGCTACTTGGGCTTTAGTCCACATCGAAAGGCGAGGCCACGGCAATTTCAAAACCACTCACATGCTAATGGGGATGTATTTCGCAAGCCGCAGCTGAACCAGTTCTTTCAGGTTCTCTGTGATCCCGGCTGCACTGTCCTCCAGGTAAGCCCTACTTTGCCGCAACGCGTTGTTCTGGTAGTCGATACCAATGGCGCCAGTACTCATGAGGAGTGCTTCGTACTGGTACAGAGCTAGCCGAGCTGAACTGTAGGCGAAGAGTCAATTATTGTCAATGCATGATAGACTGCCTCCACAACATACTGGTAGTACATGTACATGACATTTGTGTATAATACTAGCGATTCGTGTGTGCTCGTTATGCCAGCCGGTGTTGGGAAGCGAAGAGTCGCCCTTTCAAACCAGGAGTTCAGGCTTGACTTGCATGATTCGATGCGGTCCACGGTTTTTTGAAGCTTTGGTATGCTCCAAGATCGAATGTCGATTGGTTGACTGGACGTGTACACGGTGATGATGACATCGGTGAGCGACACTGCGAGGTCGCAGAGCGTGATGAAAAGCCCAATCAGGGAAGCTTTGGTTTCCGCGTCGTATACGCGCGAGCCCGTGATCTCTTGGGCAAAGTCTGCCTCTGTCAGTACTGATTTGTCTTCAAAGTCTGCCAAAGGAATGTGCAGTTGTCTTCGCACCCCAAGAGGCAGGATCCGGTCTCGGACTATGCAACACCACCAGAGACGCTTCAACGAATTATTGCCTTCTAGTGTCTCGCTAGGGTCGCAGTCGAACTGATGTGCCCCGGCCGCCTGGGCGAGTTGGATGGCTGTTGCTAGCCAGATAGAATTTGCTCTCTTTTGTCCTCGCATTGCGGCGTTGTACGACAGGAGCAGTGCTCCTTGGGCGTTTGAAACAGGGTCTTGTTCTCCGCAGAAGTCAAAGAGCAGCTTGGCACGTCGGTAGTATGTCCCCCGGGCATCTAGCATTGACGCAAACCCAAGACTTCTCAGAGTCTCGACTGACATGGACTTATATTGTGAGCTGAGTTCGCGAATCTTCTCCAGATGCATTACTCACACTGCATGAAGCAAAGAGCATTGCCTGGAAAACGAACAGGGACAAGGTCGTACGACTTCCCTGCACGCCGTTTGGATAATACATATCCCAGAAGGCGCATTCGTCCAGTAAAGGCAAGCCTGGGTGAACATGAAGGAAGTACTGGCGAACGAACTCGTCCGCTGCTTGTCGGCCAGGAACCTTAAAGCACCCCTGTGACTCCAAGAATTGTACATCGTGATGAGAGAGTGACGAGAGCTCTGCGTCCAAGAAAGGGAAGTATGAATAAATCACATGAGCTTGCCCGGGAAACTCGCCGGCTGATGCATTGTAGAACGGAGGGCCAGGCTGATGATTTCCAGTGTTGGGGGCTGTTTGAAGGTCAGAATACTCCGTGGGCACTTGATCGGTAGGGCAAGATGGGGGTTCTTACGGATGAAGGTGTCATTTGCGTGGTTAGTGATCCCAGAATGGATTGAATCAAACAGCGCATGATTGGAGGAATCTGTAAGAGGATACCGTGGGTCCTGGAAACATGTAGGTGGGCTGGTTCGGCATTGATCCGATGATCTCTCCGACGACGCGGTTGCTTGATCCACCGGGCTGCAGTCAAAAACCTCGGTGATGAACTGCGTATGCGGCTGCTTCTGACTCTTCTCATGAGACGAACTGGTTGGTTGTTTCTCAGACTCATCATGGTTGACGATATTCTGATTCCTGTGAGTCCGGCTAGGTGGAGACTGTCATGAGCGGGGCCTCTTGAAAAGGACATCGTGGACTTACTATTTGGACGGCCTGGCTTTCACGACGCACTGACGCTTATCGAGGGCGCAGTTTGTACACGTCCCGTCTCGCAGAACGACATCGCAGCGGACCTTTCTAGCGCGACACGCCAGACAGGCCTTAGACGCTCGCCGGCGCGACGATGCGGCGATCTCGACGTCGGTGTCTTGATTCTGCATACCCGCAGCTTGACGAGGGCCAGAGTCAGACGCAGATGCCATCGTCACCCGTTTGAGGCAAGGCAGGAGGAGTAGTCACGCATGAACACAATGGGAAGGAAAGCCGTGGCCTTGGGACCGGAACGCATGGAATTGAAGACCCGCTTGATGGAAGTTTGAAGAGTGTTTCTTTCTGAGAACGGAGAAACGCGGGGTAGCTGATGATACGTATTCTCTAGACGTTTAATAAGACGTGAAGGGAGCTGGAGACGCCATTGTGTTCAAAGACGCAAGGGGGTGGCTACAGCATGATTCTAATTGGATCACATTTGATCGCTGATGGCTTAATCCCCACTTGTGCCGGTGGCGATCATCGCTTAGGCTGGTGAGACCAAGGCCAGATGCATGTGAGGAGGAGATCGAGAGCTGCACAACTGTGGCGTCGGGTCTAGACAGTCCATGGGCTGAGGCTGACTGACGACAAAGCGGTCTGAAGGTTTGCATCGATACTGGCATCGCTGTCTCATCCAGCTGACCGCATATTGAAGATTTACCTGCACATGTCAAGCGAGATCAAAGCCATTCCGCCAAATCGGTATATCATCTCGGTCCACTTCCTGTAGGCGAGCAGATGCAAGATAATAAGCAAGCCATCATCATCCCTGGCGTAATTCTGCGCCATGCTCGCAAACAGGGCTCGCTTTCGCTCGCCATTTTCTACCGAGGGTGAAACTCACAGCCAGGATTAGTTAGGCTGGAGTCGCCACACACACACGGAACCAGTTAGCCAATCACCGACTTCCTTTTTGATGTGAGCGTATGCAGGGTAGGCGAAGAGGGTTGTCATCGAGATGGGATGGTCGCTGCTGGACGCCTTTAGCTTGTTCCTGCAGCATTTGGCAGAGACAGACGCGTTGAGATGGCATCTCTCAACACAATTCCTAAGACGACGACGGATGTGCTTGTGGCTAATTCCATCCCTGTCAGCTTTTATTTGAGCATCAAAAACTGATGGGAAGTAAGCTGAGAATGTGTTCTCACCGGTTCACGCGAACACCAGCGCAGTCCAAGAGTCCCAAAAGGTGCAATTGCTTCTCGAGCTCAGTCCGCGTCAAGGGACTCTCTTGCCCTTGATGGTTTCCTACCGCGCAGTCGTCAGTGAAATCAGGTCTGGTGACGGAACCATGCTGCAAACCTTGCTCCAGTCAACGATGTTGAGCATAAAACGTGCGAATGTCGACAGCGTCTGCGATTTCCAACGCTCCATCACCCAACCTTGCTTGTCCGGTCGCAGCAAAGCTCTTGTGGCATCCCTTGAAGATGTCATGCCCAGAGTTTATACCCGTCGTCGTTGGTCATCTTAATTCGCGAGTTCGGGGTAATGTCCACAACAACGCACCCCTCCGTTCGTTGCATCGCTTTCGTCGGGCTCAAGCAGAATAAAGGCCATTTTCGACTCGCTTATTTCCTGTCTCTCACGATACCGCGTGTTGCCTGCCGCTGAAAACCGTTTCGCTTCGAGTTGGGGTGAGAGCTCAGGCTGAAGCGGTGACACACCGCACAATATTGAAGTGACACTTGACACGTCATGTTTGCATGCGCGAATGTTCATGACCAAAATTGCAACGACGGGTGAGACGCGAAACAAGTGTGCGAGTCAAATCCGTTGAACATTTTCAGCATTGTCAGGTCAAACTGGCGCATAATGGCGCTGGTACGGCATTGCTGAACATAGACCACGAGGTACAGAGAGGACCGACCACGTGTATTGTGAACCCTGCCGTCAGTCATGAAGACGGCCTCGGTGCACCCGTTCTTGCCGTGTGACTCGCGCCCTGTTTTTGCTCCGACTTGGTGACGAGGCTGCGATGCGTGAGTTCTGCATCCCGTTAGCATTACGTGCCGTCGTCCTTTCGATTCCCTCTTGGCGTTGCTTACTGCACGACATGTGTCTCTCTTGTTTGAGGCGTCGTATATAGGATTTGCTCTTGTCAAGATCCCACCGGTGCGAATGGAAGCTATTGCGACCACCCGGTGTCACAACTGGTAAGTTAATGAGAACATTACCGTGTGTTGTATCGATGAAACCTCATATGTTGCCGGTGAATATCGGAGTAACATCATCGTTGACCTTTCGAAGCTTGCACATGGCCGGCGCAAGCTTCTTCATGACAGACTGTAGTTGAGGCTTGCAAGTCGTGCGTTCATGACTTTCTGCTTCCCAAAGCAGGAACTGGCGGTGGTGACCTTTCTGATGACGATGTTAATGAATCGACATAAAGACGCCACGGCAAGATATGCTGGAGTTGCCAAAAAGTTCAAACGTAGGTGGAAGATCCAAGAAATCTCTTATCTGAGGGAAGAAGAAAGAGTCTACTGGTGGATAGGCTCTCGCCTGCTGTATGACAAAAGGTATATGCACCTGGGCAGTACACATCGTGGGTGAATACATCTTTTAAGAATATCAGTGTGGACCTTATCGGGATTCGGGAAGTCTATGTCAGACGATGGTGGCCGGTTAGGGAATCGGATCCTGAAAATTCAACCGCAGCCGAGGAATCCCTGGTGCCAGGCTGATGCCGCGGCTAAAACTTCTCCACCACCTTAAAATTGACGTCGATATCCTATAGCTGAGACAAGGGAAACGACGTTGAAACATACTATCCTTGTTTGAGAGTACAATGCTTCTGAGATCCTCTCCACGGACCACGACTCTTCACAATGAGATAAGTATTTGAAATGAAGCGTCCTGGACAGAGATCAGGGTACTCTTAGCTGAACATTGTCGGGAACTGACGCACAAACCCCTCGACTCAATAGCTAAAGCAACCTTGTGGTGTTGGCTTGAATTTTGGACTTACAATTGAACCAAGTAGATTGGCGAGAACTGATGCTGGGTTGCTTTGCAGGCGCGTGACAGCGATGTTACAGGTGACATGACGTCTATCCTCTTGAATACTGTCACGGAAATTTGGAACGAACAGTCACTCGCGCATATTTCAAGTCAAAATAACGCTGCGCCTTCTTCAGAGCAAATCCCAACCCGCTACAGATGCCAGAAGGACGGGAATAGTCGTGGGATACTTGCGTCGTGGGTTTATTCACATTATATTCAATTTATGAGGGAACAATCCATCGAACTTGAATCAATCCCCTGCGTATTCAAAACTACCAAATCAAAACCGGCTTTACTACCTTACCAGTTGCCATATCTGCGATGGCAGCCTCAAAATCTTGGGCCTGTAGGACGAATGAGTTAGCGTAGTGTAAGATGCAATTGAGACTAGGAAATCCGTACCGGGTAAAACTTGATCAGCTTGTCAATGGGGAGTTTTCCCTCTCTGTACGACTGGATCATCTGCGGAATGTACTAATTCGGGTCAGTTTGCGGATCATATGACGTGCTCTCATCCGTCTCACCTCAGAGGGCGTCGCGTCACCCTCGATGCTACCCCGGATCGTTTTGCCGGTCTAGGTTTATTAGTATTGCCGAGGAGCAGCATTGATGTGCGATACATGCCTGTAGGAAAGTAATGATGTGCACATTGAGCAGAGCATCCGGAGGTGGCACTCCTACAAAGATCAACTGTCCCCTGCTTCCAGTAAATTCCATTCCCGCCCTGATGAGATCCATGTTACCTGTCGTATCGATCGTCACTGAAGAACCGTTTCCGTCGGTGATGATTGCGATCTCTTTTGCCACGTCAACATCCTTGTCGCTCGTGTTGATGACATGGGTAGCTCCAAGCTCTTTGGCCAGGTCCAGTCTACCCGGCAGTCGATCAACTCCGATGATGGCCTTGCAATTTTTTAATTTTGCAGCCTGAGAGCTCAGTTATCAGCCAATATCTAGCTAGGTGCATGACTCGCAGGATGTTTGCTCACCATGATGGACACAAGCCCTACGCCACCCAATCCAAGGACGACGATGACATCCCTGTCAGTGGCGGAGGCGACGTTGTCCACTGTTCCCGCGCCCGTTTGGAATCCACATCCTAGCGGCGCGAAGAGCTTGAGCTCCTCTTCATCTTTGATGAGATGCGACACATTGACTACGGAAGACTCCTTGGCAATTGACAGTTCTGCGAACGTCGACTGGCCGAAGAAGCCACCGCGGAAGTTATTTTCGGTAGCCGCATCGGCAGACGCGTACACATGGTCTTCCCCACCATAGTTGATCTCGGCAAATTTGGCGCAGAACGCCGGATGCTGGTCCTTGCAACTCTGGCAGGATTGGCAACTTTGAAAGGACAATAAGACCGAGTCGCCCGCACGGGCTGCGGTTACGCTTGATCCCACTTTGACCACGATGCCTGATCCTGTTGCAGCTGGTAAGATGGAATTGATAATGATTTAGTCAGAAAAAGGAACCAACCAACCTTCATGCCCCAAGACCTTGGGGTAGGGGATCATATCCCCGGGCCATGTCCCGAAGATCAAGTCCGTATGGCAAATGCCGACGGCGACAACGCGAACCAATAGCTCGTCGGGACCGATGTCACGGAGAGTAGTATTTTCGAGTTTCAAGTTCAGCTTCTGCTCCTGAGGCTCATAGGCGATAATGGCCCTGGCGGTTCTGGCGGTGGCGGCCATGGTTCAAGGTTGATTTACCTGTTGGTGGGCCGATGTTTTTCGGTGGAGCGTGGAGCGTGGAGCGTGGGGCCGTTGAGGAAATTCCAAATTGAAACGGTGGAGCAGTAGGGGGAGATCGTCGTCGTCAGAAACGAACCAGGGGCCCTGATAATATTATTTATTCAATAAGTGCTGGCTGCGTTCGGCGCTACACATCTCCAAGCAGCACAGACTGCGGAGCCGTCGACCAAAGAAGCAGCACGATACTACCGCGGGCCCGGTTGATGTGGGGCACCGTTGACTCTCCCGACTTCCCCATGTGGTATGCTTTCTATATCGAGGCCATACGCCGTTGGTGGCGCGCTAGACCATGTATCACGCTTGGTTTGACCCAGAGGGATCAGCGTCATGCCAGCCGAAGCATTGAACCGAGCCACCCTGGGACAGGAGGGGCGACCTCGGCATCACCAACCCCTCTCGGAGCCTTTGTCCCTTCTTGGGTACCATGCCCTGTTGACACTTCGGGAGTTGAAGGAGACTGATTACAAACGACAACTGTAACACACCGCCTCAAGAAGAGATTTTGCCCGTTGAAATATCAAACTATTTCCAACTATTTCCACAGTCCCATTGTGTTCTCCTCACATCCACCCACCTAACCCCAAACAGACAACCCAATATCAACAACACAATGGCTGCAACTAACGGAGTTGAGAAGCTAGACTTCTCCACCTTTTCCAACGTCATCAACGGCGAGCTCACCAAGACGGAGGCCGTCCGCCACGGAGTCAACCCAGCCAACAACGAGAAGCTCTTCCCCTGCCCCGTGTCCACTCAGAGTGACGTCGACGCTGCCGTCAAGGCGGCTCGTACCGCATTCCAGTCATGGAAGAAGACGTCAATTGAAGTGCGCAAGGAGAAGATTCAGGCATTCACCGCCGACTTTGTAGCACACAAGGCCGAATTCAGCAAACTGCTGACGACCGAGCAAGGAAAGCCCGTATGTGGGATTCACACACGGACTAAAACTACAGCAGCTGACCATGTTGTATTAGACTCAATTCGCTGATCAGGAACTTGACTTTGCTGCGTACTGGCTGGCTGGAACAACCCAGCTTGACCTTCCCCTTGATATTGTGGAGGACAGCCCTGAGCGCCATGTCGAGACTCGATACGTGCCTCTTGGTGTTGCTGTTGGCATTGTTCCCTGGAACTGTAAGTTATATTGATAACTTCAAATACTGTCATGGGTCAAGAGCTAACACCATCTAGTCCCTGTCATGCTCCTTTGTGGAAAGCTCGCCCCTGCCGTCATGACCGGCAACTGTCTCATTATCAAGCCATCCCCCTTCACACCTTACTGCGGCATCAAGATCGCCGAGCTTGCTCAACGCCACTTCCCCCCTGGTGTCATTCAAGTGCTCAGCGGTGACGACAACCTCGGCCCCTGGTTGACGGCGCACTCTGGTATTGACAAGATCAGCTTCACTGGCTCAACCGCCACCGGAAAGCGGGTTATGGAGAGTGCCAGCAGGAACCTGACCAGAGTTACCCTTGAGCTGTAAGTTTGCTCCTTCTAGGCTTTGAAAACCACATGTTTCTGACTAGTATGTAGTGGTGGAAATGATGCCGCTATTGTCTGCTCCGATGTTGATGTCGAGACCGCCGCCCCGCATCTCGCCCAGGTAGCATTCATGAACTCTGGACAAGTGTGCGTTGCTGTCAAGCGAGTCTACGTCCACGAGGACATTTACGACGCTTTCAAGGCTGCCTTTGTGAAGCACCTGGGCAACTTCCCCGTCGGCCCTGGATTTGAGGAGGGAGCCGCCCTCGGCCCCGTCCAGAACAAGCTGCAGTTCGACCGGGTCAAGGAGTTCCTCAGCGACGTCAAGGCCAAGAACCAAACCGTTCTCACCGGCGGAGCCGAGCTCGAGAACAACACCGGCTTCTTCATCCAGCCCACCGTCGTCGACAACCCGCCCGACGACAGCAAGATCGTCCGGGAGGAGCCCTTCGGCCCTGTCGTGCCGCTGCTCAAGTGGTCCAACGTGGACGAAGTCATCAGCCGCGCCAACGACACCGACATGGGCTTGGGGTCATCCGTCTGGACCAAGGATCGCGAGCTTGCTCGGAAATTCGCCGAGGAGCTGGAGGCTGGCAGTGTTTGGTTGAACGAGCACATCGCCATGCAGCCCACGGCCGCGTTTGGAGGTCACAAGAAGAGTGGCATGGGCTCCGAGTGGGGAACTGCTGGTCTAAGGGGATACTGCAACGCAAAAACAGTGTTTTTCAAGTAGGCGAAGTAAAATGTGTGTTTTGGTAAAAAAGCCCAAGCACTGGTTTCTTTGAAATAGCATTAGCAATGATTATAGCCAGTCTGCCGAGTTGCCTTCTAAATAGGTCACTTCTATTTGCCTTTTGATACGTGAAATGAACAGCCTTTTTCGATTACCAGATTGTCTTTGCATGGTGGCTGTGAAAGACACCAGCTTTGTTATGATAATGCATCACCTACAAATAGACGCATGAACTGACAGCTGAAGAATTGTTGCCGAACAACCTTGCCGAGGGCGAAAATTAGGGCCGCGGTATGAAATCACCTTTGAGACCGGCTGAATTCTTCAAGCCGCATGCACACTCCGGGGTTAGAATATTGGACCGAGGCAAAAGTTGTAATTAACTACAACGAGAATACGATCGGGTGCTAAGACTTTGACTGTCACGATTGCCTGGAACACGTGCCATCTTGA